>CM076577.1:201925521-202423936 GCA_034641835.2 Pinus albicaulis | reverse complement strand
TCGGATAACCGTGAGGATTGGATTATTTGGATTTTATTTAACCTTGTGGTTTAAATTGAAATAAAATAAATTACAAATGTTTTTGAAATTTATTTTATTTCAATTTTGGCATTAAAATTACCATTCAATTGACATTACAACCATGACCATTGGTACCATCGGGAAAAATAAATGAATCAATTATCAATCTAAAAGAGACATTACATACTATTTCTTTAATTATTAATTAATTTTTCTTCTAATAATTTACACAAAAAAAGAGAAAAAAATAGTAAATAATTTTTTTTAAGGGGGGGAAATCAATTTAAAAAATAAAAAATAGAAAATTCACCTTTTTTTATTTTAAAAATATTGAAAAACATCATTTATAAAAAGGAAAAGAGGAGAAAACACAATTTTCTTTTAGAAAAAAAGAGAACAAAATATTAGGAGAAAAATATATTTAAAAATTCAAAAAATACCAAAAAAATACTAAAAATAAAAATAAATGACAAAAAATAAAAAATAAAAATTTATAAAATATTTTAAAATTAAAATAAACATGTGAATGGAGATTTCCAGAGTTATTCATGTTATAATAATTTTCTAAAGAGAATTGTATAGAGGATCATAAGTTCGACCAACGTTTTGGGTGAATACTCCACCCATCATCGGGGACCAGAAAGCTTAAAAATGTTTAAAGCGAGTGTTGATGAATCCTTTAATAAAGAAGGTAAATAGGTACCCATTTGAGGAAATCATATATATATATATATATATATATATATATATAAGGCGAAGAAAGGGAATGGAACAAAATGAAACAATCTAATTATGAGGGTGAATATTAAGAAGAAAAGAAAAGGGGGCGAGAGGAAGGGAAGGAGGGGGGGAGGAGGAATAAGGTAGAAAGATAAAGGAAGTGAATTAGTAAGAGACCAAGGAGGTATGAGGGGGAGGGGAGAGGGGATGGAAGAAATTAGGAGGAATAAGGATGGCCAAGTCGAACGGGAAAAGAGGAGGATCTCCATGAGGAGGGAAAGAAAGAAATGGGGTAGGGGGTTAAAAAGGGGGTGGGCGGGGAAATTAAAGAGTAAGTTGATGGAATATTGGCTTCTAGGAAGTTCTTGGTTTATAACCATCTTCCCTATTGAATTCATTGGGGTGCTTCTCGAATAATCTTCCACGAAGGGCTTAGTATATAGCCATCTTCCCTATTGAAGTTATAAACTAAGGAATATAGCTATAAACTAAGCCATTTTTGGAATATTATTCAAGAAGCACCCCAATAAATTCAATAGGTAATATTACTATAAATTGGTCCATTCTTGGAAGAATATTTGAGAAGCACCCCAATAACTTTAATAGGGAAGATAGCTATAAAATAAGCCCTTCCTGGAATCTACTAATCCATCAACTTACTCTTTAATTTCCACCCCATCCTCCTTTTTAACCCCTCTTTATTTCTTTCCCTCTTCTTTGAGGTCCTCTTTTTTTCCCTTTGACTTGGTCATTCTTTTTCCTCCTGATTTCTTCACTCCCCCATCCCCTCCACTTATACCTCCTTTGTCCTTTTCTAATTCAATTCCTTTAACTTGATATTTCTACATTATTCCTCCTGCCCCCTTTCTTTTTGTTCTTAATATTCAACCTTATAATTAGATTGTTCCATTTTATTTCATTCCCATTCGTTGATATATATATATATATATATATAGTTCTGCAGGAAAAAAATCCGTAGCTTTTATTACAAGGAAAATATAAAACTTACCATTCAAATAAACCAGGGTGTATTACAACCACTAAGGATCACTCATAAAAGTGCAACCATTGATCATAGCAAAAAACAAAATTACCGAGAGACTACTGAAAGTCAAGACAAGGATGAAAAAAACATATGCATGTACATCACAATTATACGAGAAACGAGCAATAGAAACAAATATACCCTGTAAACAAATTCCAATAGCCGAATACAAACATAAACATGTGACTAAAAACATAAACAAGAACTGATAAATACAAAGCAACCTCCCTTCACTAAGGATTAGGCATCCTCAGCTAGAAGTGGAACAGGAAAGGAACAAAAAATCCTCGACTGATATAAACATTAAATATTATGCCATGACCAAAGAGAAGATACAAAAAAGTGATGCTTCCTAATAGAAAGAACGCAGAGGCCAGGCTTCCATGGGGCTCTGAGCTTCTGTGTCAATATAAGGCTTGTGATAAAACTGAAATACTTTAGAATTTTTTTGCTTGACCACAGACCCGAGATCTTGCTCCATACTTAATCCAAGTTTTGAAAGAGAGATTGTGAGCTAGTTCCTCTTGCTGAATACATGAGTGCAAGAGAAAACATTAAAAATGAGATGAAAAACTTCTTCCAAAATAGGCACAAGATATATGTCCCCGCAAGCTTGAGTTTTTTTAACCCAATTTACGGCCAATTTTGAATTCTTCGAAGACCTGTAAGGAAACACATCCCTTTTATTTCGTGAATAGGACAAGAGACTTGCACGCCATAAACTCAACTTTTTTTTTTTTCCGCTACCAAATCCAATATAAATGTGAAAAGAATGTGAACCAGTCAAAAATAGAAATGCCCCCCACCACATCAACATTTTTCTCTTGTGCAACACTGAAAATAGCCCCATGGAATTGAAAAATCAGTCTATTCCTTAATGATAATTCTGAGAGTGACAAAACCTTTGGATTATGGGAAATGACTTGGAATGGCCAACCCTTCGCCAACTAATTGAAGGGGGAGGAAAGTTGGTCCCTGAATATTGACTGGTTCCTGGCAATCCATATTCCCTAGATAAGAATAAGGGGAAGTGCTCTAAACAAACAGGTACTTTTTTCCTCTCTCCAAGCCCTCCAAGCCTCAACTACTGACTCCCCTTCCCAACACCAATTCTGCCTAGAAGTTTGTTGAACCAACTTCCAAACGCCCCGAGAGAAAGGGAATTCGATGAACATGTGCTTTGTACATTCCCCATTTTGTTTTCATAAAATACACTAGCCTGGGCCTATAATAAATCTGTGCTGCAACACATCCCAAGTTGGAGATTTTTTATATAAGACACACCACATAAAGATCTTTGCTTTTGGGGGGCACTTAACTTTCCAGAATGACTTCCACCACCTGATTTCCTCCCTGTAATCTTTCTCTAAAAGAAGAGTGATGTAACTATCTTTTGGAGAATACACCCCATTCCTGGCAGATGCCCACACCAACTTGTCCTCCCCATCATAAATATGAATATGACCATCCCTAAGATATTCTACAGATCGAGTCCAAAAATCTGCCTGCTGACCTCTTAACTCCAGAGCCTTTTCTGATAAACACCCTTGTCTCCATGTGGAAGAAGACATTGGATTTTCAATATGGGAAAGGATGATAAAAGCATGGTCCCACAAGTGTTCTATGATTTCCTGTGGGAGAAAGAAGCCTACGCCACTGCCCGACCAAGGATCCTAGCCAATTCACACCTTAAAACCATTGCAAACATGCAAGGCCAAACCAAAATCAATTAAATAAAAATAATTTAGCATGAATCTCCAAATAATGGAATAATTACTTCTCTCCTTTATTGGTCGCCTAAGCCAATCCTCCAACAAACTTGGTGCAATGTATGTTTAATAGACTATCGATGACCACATATTTTGGCAGGAGATCAGATGCCAACCACACTTTTCTTTTGGCACAACTAAACGTTTCCTATTAAGCCAGGGGAGGACTACCTTCTCACTCTAATAAGACCAAATAAATTTGAAGAAAATACCCCTAGTTTTTTCCAAGATACATTTTGGGATCCAATCAAGATACATCCAATATACCAGGATAGCCTCCAACATCGACTTTACCAGGACTAATCTTCTAGGTCTAGAGAGCCATATGTGCCTCCAAGATTTTAACCTTTTCTCCAACTTGGATAGGAGGCAATTCCAATCCTCCTTGGAGTATTTATTTGGCTTGAAAACAAATATAGTCTAATACCTCGTCCAATTGAGCTAGGCGGAAAGGAAAGAAATATATCAACACTTGAATCTCCCATGCCTCCAGATAATGTACGAAAATGCATGATTTTTGACAATTTATCGTCATTCTAGTTGTAGTCCCAAAAAATGTTGAGGATTCATGCAAGAGTCTCTGAATCTCTCTTGCTCCAACTACAAAATATTAATACATTATCCATGAGAAGGAGTTGATAAATAGACCAACCTTGAGTGATTTGAATACCTCCATATTACCCTCTTATAATAGCATATGAAATTAATATGCTAAGGCCTTCAACCACCATAATGAGCAAAAGAGGGGAGAGAGGGAAACCCTACCTAAACCCTATTTCTACCTTGAAAAAACCAAATTCATATACATTGATGAGGATTTTAAAGGAAACAAATTTCGAGAAGCTTATGATCCAAATTGTTGTCTCTCAGTTAAAACCCACCCACATCACTATTAGTTGCATGAACATCTCGCTGAATCTGTCATATGATTTGGACAAGTCAATATTAATGAAAAATTCCTTAAGATTCATGGTTTTTAAACTATGAATGGCCTCTTAGGTGACCCAATGGCCTCATGGATCTGTCTCCCATCCAAGAAACCAATTTTTTCATTGGAAATATCTTTGGAGAGAATGGGTTTGATTCTTAATGCAATATTTTTGGCAATGGCTTTGTAAATGTCATTTCAAAGGGAAATGTGACAAAAGTCTTCTAGATTCTGGGGATTGTTCATTTTTGGGATCAAAGAAATAAAAGTAGGGATGATTTTTCCTTCACCTTGATTCCTAGAATACTTGTAGATCCCTTCCTACAATTTTAAATAGACCTGAGAAGAATTCAATCCCCCTACCATTCGACCCGAGACATTTTTTCCTTTTTGAAAGATTGGAGCACAAAGGCTTTAATTCTACCTCTGAAACCTCTTCCTAAAGAGCCTATTTTTCCTCATCCTCAACAAAACTTGGAAAGGTCAGGGCCACCTGCAAGGCTTCTGCAAGCGAGGAACCCTGAGGCTCCTTAAATAAGGATTCAAAATGAGCCTTTCCTAGGGTCACTAACTCATTAAAATAAGAGATCTCTCTGCCTTCATCATTTACTAGGCCCCATATCGTGTTTTTAATTTTCTGACCCTTTGCAAAAGTTTGGAAGAACCTTGTATTGTCATACTCATTTTCCAGCCATATAACACGACTCTTCAATCTCCAGGAAACTTCCGTAGCCGCTAGCAAGGCTCTCCTTCAACTTTCTAGCCTGAAAACTAGCTCCCTTGCAACAAAATCATTAAATCCTTCCTCACCTGAATGTATCGCTTCATGCAACTGATTCTCCACCTCCTGTAGCTCGTGCTCCTTATTTTTTATTTTTTGGACATCCCAATATTTTACCACTTTATATAATTTATTTATATTTGTAGCAAACTTTTCTAAGGATGGGGCATCCTCTCTAACCATGATATTATTCCAATGATGTTTCATAATATCAATAAAACCCTCATCTTGAATCCATTGATATTTTATCTTGAAAAGGGCCGCTGGCATAAGGCCTCCATTACTCATTTCCATAAATATAGGAGAGTTATTTGAATCACCTCCACAACCCATCCATTGTCTTATAATAGGGATGGAATAATTTATTTTTTCCAAAAGTAGGAAGTGATCCAATCTCTTAACTACTCGATCCTCCCACGCCCTCCTATTTCTCTAGGTTGCTTGGAGTATAACTAGCTCAATCTCAATGAGATTTGACAAACTAAGCTTATGCAAGAAATATTATGATAAGGAATCCAGTCTGGCACCAGACCCCAAGACTTCACACTCCTAATATAAAAGTTCAAATATCCACCCACAATAAAATTTTGCCTCTTGTAGAAAAAGAAATAGAAAAAATTGTCCCAAAATCTAATCTTATCTTGAAAGGGACCCTAAATATTAATTAAAGTAAACCATTCATCAAGTTCCAGTGATACAAATTCCAGACCAATACCTTCATCGAGTCCCCAAGAGGTTGTAATATTTATAGAACAAGTATTCCAACCCACGGCTATATCTTCAGACCTTCTCATAATGTCTATTCTCACGAAAGACCATCCCTTCAGAAGGATCTCCAGTGTTTTACATGCCCCATCACCCTCCCCCAAAGTCTCATGCAAAAGAAGGATGTAAGGTTTATTTAGTTCCAGAAGAAGAGAAAAGCATGCTTCTTTGAGGGGCATGCAATCCGGCTACAATTTAAAGATATAATTTTCATTAGGTAACTTGCTCCTGGGGTTGTGAGCCTTTAAGCACCCCTTTAATGGATAGTTGTCTCCCCACAACGAAATCCTCCCTAGCTTGAGACTGAGCTCTAAATATAAAATACTTCCTACCCCTCCCCTTATTACCAAATTGAAGTAGAGGAACCTTACCCAACCCCCCTAATAAACCTTCTGCAAGGGACATTACATTTTTGAATCAAAGATTATACCAACCTTCACTGCTATGAGAGGAATTCGAAAAGACCCTAGAGGAAATCACCATAGAAGGAATACAATTTTCAGATTGAGCAATATTACATATAAAAGGAGACAAGATTGGTCTCGTATTCATAGTTATTTTAAGGTTTGAGGTATCAACATAGAAATCATATTTTGAGGGAAAATGAGTCTAAAACTTAAGCACTGTAGATAATGCCTCAGATAAACCTGAAATAAGAGGAGAAAGTTGAGAATTACCTGGACCAGAAAAAGGAGGAAGGATTAAATGCAAGATTAAAAAAATTGAATTAATGGAGAGCTCCTTCTTACTACTTCTTCAGGTCCCAAGATCCTTGTGCCAACCCCACCTCCACCTTCTGACACTAACAACGAACCCATCCTAGCTTCCGAGACATTTAATGAAGGAGCATCTCCCACTGGATATTTTCCTTTTTGGGAAGTAGAAATTCCCATTGGTGACACATGGAGCCCTTAATATATCGCCATTTCCTAGGGCATAGTACCATTCAAAACCTCCTCACTTGGGTTTGAATACCCCTCTTCCTCCTCTGAAGATCTATAGGGGGTCATTGGTAGAGGAAAAATACTCACCAAGTGGCCGTAGGCCTGACACCTATAGTAACGGAACGAAACCCTTTCATAATCCAGTATCTGGAATATTTTCTCCTCGCCTTCTAAGCCCAACGTGAAAAATGGATATGGCCCAGGCCAAATGTCAATGTTGACGAGGATACGAGCCACCATTTTTTTTCCTGAGGAAAGATATGATTGATCATATGTTAAGAATTCTCCTAAGTAGCTAGCAATGTCCCTGAAAATCACCCTATGCCAATATTCCAAGGGAAAACCCAAGAGGCAAACCCAGATTGGAATTTTATTAGATTTTTCCTCCTGCGCGTTGAAACCCAGGTGCCAAAATTTAAACTGAACTGGTGAATGAAATATCTGCTAGTAAAACTTCTAGATTGTTTCCACATGCTCCTTATACAAAAAGAAAAGACAGATCCAACCCTTTTCCAACCCTTGTCTAGTCTGTGAATCTCTACCGAGAAGAAACAGAGCGGGATTAAGTAGGCCAGTGCACAAGAAAGAAAGAAAGAGAGAAACATAACACCAGGAAAAATAGAATAGAGAACTGCTTAACAATGGCTTCAGTGAATGGCTTTTGTTAACAACTTTCTTTGTGCTCTGAACGGCTTCATGTAGTGTGAGTGCCATTTTTGATCCAACGTGAGTTCTACGATCCAATTACAGATGCAATTACAAGAGGTTGAATTTCACATATTCTTTCCATAAAGTTCTAGTTCCCCATGTCGACACAGTAGAGTGCCCTACATTCAGGCTTAATATTCTTCACCACCCTCTTCTTGAGTCTTTTCGGCCCAATCCTATTCCCTCGGATTTTCCCCACCAAAGTATGCTCTCCCATCTCTTTAACCTACACCATTTTTTATCTCTTTGCTTAACCTCATATTTACATGGAACCCATCTGCTTGTTGCTTACAAATATTTTTGGTTTTTACCTCAGAAACAATGTATTCTTTGGGAGATGGGGAAACACCCATCGAGCAACCCGAGACTCTCATTGAAACTCTTTCAACGTCCACTCTGCTACCTTCAAGTCTAAATCCACCACTCTTACCAAAACTACCTCCCACCACTTCAATTCCAAGACCAGATGATAGTCCCATGGCGCAATACTTCAGACAAGAGAAACGACAAGTCCTTCGCTACAATTGGAGAAAAACCTCGATGACACTTTTGAAGGAAACCTTCAAGAAAAAAAGGAGGCTCCGCTCAGCGTCGACACTCTAGAACCACAAACAAAATATCTGTCTCCACTACCACATGAGAATCATTAAGAAATACCATGGGTGTATCCAATACTACCAAAAGGATCTAAACTAGATGGAGGGATGCCAAAGAAGAAACTCGAGGTACCAGAGGGCTAGATCATACTCACTATATTAAATTCATTGAACACGATCTCCTAGAACAAAAGGTCTAGAGGGATGATACATGATCCTTCAACCACAACCTAACTACCTCCACTTAGTGCGCCCAGAGAAAACCCCTTGTTTGAAAAGGAAGAAGGGGAAACTGTATACTAAGCAACCTCACCCATGAAGATTTTAGGAACAGAGGACTATAAGGGAAATGATTGAATTGAATTTTCCATTGGAAGCTACTCAAGGTTGCCTTAAGAGCCTGAAAAGTTTGAAAGAGAGACATAAAGCTCGATGGCGAGGTCCAAATGGAGACACCACCTTCTTCCTCGGGCTCGTAGTCAAAAATTATATCCACAAAACTCCCCATATTGACTAGATTCAACCAAAAAACCATAAAGCATAGATTACTGCCTGAAAAAAATAGCCTAACTACCACAAAGAACAGTTAAAATGTGTTATCCACCACTGGAAACTGAAAGACTCACCGACCAGAGGAGAATGAACAAAAAATTGCTTGACAAAAAAACAAAGAGAGATAGTCATAAGTGCGTAATCAAAACAAACAAATTAAATCCATTCCTGCCTTTGTGTGAAAACAAACCAAATTAAAAATAACTAAAGGACATTGTGCACCTCGACCCCACCTGCCCAATCGATACCCAAGTGGGGCTTAAGCTTAGGGTGCACCCTCAAACCCTGGTACACACAACAAAGTGTGTATTAAACAAGATCTTCCCATATCCAAATTGTAGCAAAATCAAATAAGTCTTTAGGCTTATGAGCTAAAAAGAGAAAATTTGAGAAAATAAATACATATGTACATTCAAAGTTAAGTGTGATAGTAATCACTTTACTTTTTTTCTTGCCATTTTTTCTACACTTTTTGTCGTCCTCCCGTATTTGGAGCAACTAGAACCATTTCCAATTCACTACCCAAAGTCCGTGGAGGAGATTCTTTATCTGAGTTTGAGCTTTTAGAAACATGGGATATTTTTGTACTCTCCATCCCATTTTCTAGAAGAGGCTCACTTTTTTTGTTGAGTTGATGCCTACTTCTCCTGTATTTCGTTGTCATTCTTCTCATGGGGTTTGGTTTTGTTATGGACCCGTGCATCCTCTATTGCATGGTTTAGGGGTCCCTCCTTGGTTTCTTATTCTTCTCCGAGGTGGGTATCAGAGGTTTGCCATCCTTTTGATTTGTATGCCTCCTATATATATATAATTTTAATTTTAATTTTTTCCCTATTAATTTGCTGAGTTGATCATTCCATTCATTTTTAATTCAATTATGTTTATTGTCTCTCTTTTTTGATAATTCCCCCGTGTTAATTTATTTATTATTTAATATTTTAATTTTAGACCCTTGACTCTTGATTAATTTACTGTTTCTTCTAGCGAGTATTTATTTACCTTCTCTATTAAATGACTCATCAACACTCTTCTAACCATCTTTAAACTAAATTCTAGTCCTTCATGATGGATAGAGTGTCCACGTGAAATGTTAGATGAACTTAATACTTTACATATTATCTTCTAAAAATTTGTACAAAATAAAATGAATAATCTAAATTTAAAATAAAAAGTAATTCAAATAATTTTTTAAAATTATTAATATATATTATTTTTAAACTGTAAAAAAAAAATTTTAAAATCATAAAAATAAATAAATAAATTATAAACTAAAATTTAGATAAAAACTAAGAAATAAAATTATAAATTAATTAAAAAAACAACTTATTTAAAACCCACATTTAAAAACTTGTTTTAAAAATGTATCACACAGAAGTTGTGTTATGACTAATTTAAAAAAAAAAAAAACGTTGAAAAGTTGTGTGAGATTTGTGTATGGGAAGGTGTCATTGCCCTCCCCAAAAAATAAATCACAAAACAACTTTTAGATACATGTTTTTTAAAATTAAAGTCTTAATATAGTATTTTTAAACACACATGTTAAACATTTTTTATTTTTTATTTTTTATTTTTGTTTCATATATATATATATATATATACTCCAACACTTAGTCGACTATGCTCGAATACACATAGATAGGTGGACTTTGCTGAGCATGCTCAACACTTATATATATATATATATATATATATATATATATCACAAAGGCCCCTCCCTTTGACATTGAAACAATTTAGCTACCTTTCCTAAGCTTATATGAGATTCAACCCGAATCTCATATAAGCTTAGGAAAGGTAGCTAAATTGTTTCAATGTCAAAGGGAGGGGCCTTTGTGATATATATATATATATATATGATCCCTGTATGCAAGTATATATTTGTTACAATAATTTAATCAAATAATAGATATTTTCCCACCTCTTATACTCATCTAATTAGACTGAATTTAAGCTTAAAAAAATACACATAAATTTGCTATTCTTCATCAATCATGTAGGAATTAAACTGTTCCTCAAAATCATACCGGAAATAACATTCCTCGACATTAGTATAGGAATTTTAATAACATTGTGAGCATTTACACAATAATCACATACACAAACATCTAGATGTGCACTTATCTTATGATGTAAAGTTTGACAACTAAGATTAGGACTTCAACTCTCCACCCAACCTTATATTAAATTACATTGTAACCTTCTTGCATCTAATCAACCCCGAGCCAGATTCAGAGCTCGAGAAGGAGTGCTTAAAGGAAATAACCAATGTTGTAGTTGAATTAGGGAATCTAGAGATTATTCCATATCCACCCACTAGTTAATCAAGGGAATCCATAGACTATGCCATTTCCACCCTTCAACTAAGCAAGGGAATCCAGAGACTATGTCCTCTCCACCCTTCGGCTATCTCATGGAATCCATAGGTTGTTCCACTTCCACCCTTATATAAATTCTCACAATAGCTCCACCCTAAATCGGAAGTCCAAAGCTCATTGAGAATAGCTAGGAAACAATACCTTTAGTGGTAGATCCACCATAAACGAGGAGTCAAAAGCTCACTAAATTAATTTTTAAACCTACAACCAAGCAAAGGAAGGCATCTTTGGCACTCTATAACTAGGAATCCAGAGGAACAAGGCCTCCACCCAAACCAGTAGTCCATAAAACCTCAACCCTTCACCCAAGAGATGTCCACCTAGCTCTTTTAGTGCTCACAACTGGAAACAAATTTCTCCGTTCCATTCTTCCAATTATATTATATTCTCTTCCACTATCCACTTTATGGTGTAATGCACTACTCCAATTATTGAGAAGGTTGTTGCTTATGCCCCAAGAGTCCCTTCTCGCACTAAGTTCCTAGAATTTTTTGCCCTCTTCCTCATAGTGGGTCTCTTTGTGTATGCTTCAAATGCTTCCTTTATTCCCTTCCTTACCCAACCATGTTGTCTGAAATCCCCTTGGGGAATCTACGCTGCCATCTTCTCCATTCTCCACCAATGGTGAGTCTCCTGGCCAGTGGTTTTGTTGGTCCCCAAAACTCAGATAGCACTGCTGTAATTTAATCATTTTGATTTACATTTATATTTGAAATGGTATCAATTGGGTTATGCTACTATTAAGAACCAACCCTCCTCTAATTTTCTAGATAACTTCATTTCCAAAGCTTTGAAATATTTGTCTCATATCTCATCCATTTAATTACAACAAATAATTACAATATTTACAATAGGGGGGTTAACCAAAAGGGGTTGTCACATGTTGACATATGAAAATTCCTTAAACAAATTGCTTGACTTCAATTCCCAAAAATTACTTCATGAGACCAAGCTCTATCGTCTCAAACTATCTTTTCATGATAGGTTTGAATTCATCTAACATCAAATTTAAAGTGTATATCATATCATCAAGATAAAGGCAAACTATAAGAATCTTCCCTTGCTGCTCTGATTTGATATAAAGAGCGGGCTCATTACTACTCCTATTAAAATCCTTATTGAGCAAAAAAGAGTCAATTTGATTGTACTAAGCTCTTAGAGCTAGTCAAACCATATAAGGATTTCTGCAGCTTGTACACTTTGTAGTCTCGGCCTTTTACTTCATATATTGGTCGTTGATTTATATACACCTCTTATAAATTTCCCTTCAAAAAGGATGAATTCACATCCACTGTTGAGATTCAACAAGATGATGAGCTTAGTGAAAAGAGTCGCCTTCACTAAGTGGGCCCATAGGCTAATTTTGGCGCAAGTCTATTTTTAGACTATGTCTATTTTTAGACATGTCGATCATATTTCAGAAGTTGCAGGATTCTATTTGTGGATGGTTGATCAAGTTGGAAGAATAGATGAAATTCTATTTTTATAATATTGGGCGAAGTCTATTTATAGATCGTCAATCTAAAAATAGATGCATGTCGATTATTATTAGCTCTTAATAATAATCAGACTCTAAACAACAACTTATTCTCTTGGAGCACTTCGGTTCAGTGCACAGATGTGGCACATCAGCTGACAGAAGGAATTAAGCAATTCCTAAGGGTTTACTGGAGCTAATGCATGGAGGACTCAGTTAGAACTCAAGTGGCAGAGTTATGACACAGTTGGAAGAAGTAGTTATGGAGTTGTATTCAGTTTAACTCAGTTAGACTCAGTTGAGATAGTTGTATCTAGTCTAACTGATTGATACACTAGTGAGAGTGGAGTGAATCAATTAGTTAATTAATTCATAAATAATAACTCATTAATCAACTGAAAAATACATCAGTTAACTACAGTGCATGGCAGTTTCAGTGGAGACCAGTGGAGAGATAGGTGAAAGGGCAAGATAGACTATCTGTTGTGACTATAGTGATGCATTGATTACATCCAACACACAGTGGAGATGCCAATGAGGATTGCGCAGTCAAGGATGGATTAATTCAAAATTCATTCAGAGCTATTCTTCAACAGAGATTGCGTAGTGGAGGCAGGCTAGCAGGTGGCATATATCGGTGCATGGATTTGCAAGATTAGGCCTGATTAGTGTATGACGATTGTACTATACTGAGAGCTTGTGATAAGCTTTGTATGCTTGTATGGTATTTTCATATGATCTCCATGTTACATAATATATATTTGGGGTTTTCAGCTTTAGGCTTTCCCGGTTAAAAAAAACTGTGCTATGTGCGATTGATAATTTTTTGTTTATGCTTCACATGTGTGTGCAATTAATTTTTCCGCAAAATATTAACAAGTGGAATTGATTCTGTATTTTGCATAAATTTAAATAGTGTGAGATCAGGAGAATCAAGGACATATGCATTCTTAGTGCATATAATTTCTACATGGTATCAGAGCATTGTTGATTGAAGATTGCAATTTTGAAGTGAGTTTATGCTGGTGGACAATTCGAATTTGCTACAGAAGATTCTTGGTGCAGAAATCGAGTATACATTGAAATGTCTTTCAACGGGTTGATATTGGAGTATGCCCTTGATGGGCGCTCGAATTACATAGCCTGGAAGGACAGGATGGAGGCGGTGCTGGAGGATAATGGGCTGAAGGAGTTCATCGATAGCAATGTTTCTAAGCCGGGATCTAGCGATGCTACATTACTTGATGCATGACAAAAGAAGACTACAAAGACGAGGAGGATTCTGTTGGAAGGTGTGAATGACCATATTGTGTCCAGCCTTCATGGGAAAGCCACTCCATTCTTAATGTGGAAGGCTTTGACAGACTTGTTCCAAAGCAGAAGTGACCAGAGGAAGTTGGCGCTTAAAGACAAGCTCAGAAAAATAAAAATGGAGAAAGGCGACAGTATTCCAAAATACCTCACGAAGTTTGTCCACTGCAAGGATGAGCTGGGAAGTGTGGGGGTTACTGTTGATGAATAATACTTGGTGAGCTTGGCTCTCCTTGGGCTTCCGAAGAGTTGGCATAGCTACGAAGACTCTGTCAATGGATGGGAGAAACTGCCAGGATGGGAGCAACTTTGGTCGGATCTTGTGCAGAAGGAGATAAGGTGGGGTACCAGGGATGGATCTTCATCGAAGAATGAAGATGAAGAGAATTTCTCTTTGGCTGCCAAAGTAAGGAAAGGGAAGGGGAAGAAAAATCCTTCTAAATCCGGTGCGAAAGGCAAGAAGCAGGACTTGTTAAAAGTGAAGTGTTTTCACTGTCACGAGCATGGACATTTCGCCACTAACTGTCCACAGAAGAAGAAGAATAAGTAGGCTGCTGGATCTGTAGCTGGAGAGGCCTTAGCCTCACAATTTGAGCTGGATTTTTCCTTGATCGCATGCTTGGTTTCAAGCTGCATGGAATCGATGTGGTATCTTGACAGTGGTGCATCTTTCCATATGACGGGAAACAAAGAGTTGTTTAGTGACTTGGAGGAGAAGGACCTCCAGATGCATATAGAGATGGGAGATGATGGTCGGTATAGTGCGACAGGAATTGGGACCATTATCTTTGAGAGGGAGTCCAGTAATCCATTCTTGTTGAAGAATGTCATGCATGTTCTAGGTCTGAAGAAAAACTTGGTCTCAGTCGCAGTGCTGGAAGACAGGGGTTATGATGTTGTTTTCAATGAGGGAAAAGCCTTCCTTTGACATAAAACAACGGGTCAAACCAAGAAGATAGGGGTTTGAATTAAGAATCTCTACAAGCTGGAGGTAGATAGCTTCACTGCAATGGTGGGCAAAGCAGAAGAAGTGGTGAGCCGGGAAGAGGCCTAATTATGGCACAGGAGATTGGGCCATCTTCACCATGGCGCTTTGAAAATTTTGCAGCAAATTTCTACTGAACTTCCCAAGGGTACTCTTGTGCAGTCAGATCAGTGCAAAGGATGTATAATGGGTAAGTTTGTGAAGACAACCTTTCATGAGAAGGAGAATCGTGCTTTGGTGATCCTGGAGAGAATTCACACAGACGTGTGTGGACCATTCTCGGTTGCTTCAACAACGAAACACAGGTATTATGTGATATTTGTTGATGACTTTTCTCGTAGATGCTGGATCTTCTTCATGCAGAAGAAGAGTGAAACGCTCTCAAAGTTCTGTGAGTTCAAGGCATTGGTGGAGAAGGAGTCGGGGAAGCAGGTGAAAGCTCTAAGGAGCAATAATGGTGGTGAATACATCTCTGGCGAATTCAAAGACTTCTATAGCAAAGAAGGAATTCGAAGAGAACTCATAGTGCCTCATAACCCACAGCAGAATGGGGTCGCAAAGAGAAAGAACAGAACGATCATGGGTGCTGCACGAGCAATGTTGCATGACGAGGGCCTACCGATGCACTTGTGGGCGGAAGCATGCAACACTGTGGTTTATGGTTCTATTTTTAGACATGTCGATCATATTTCAGAAGTTGCAGGATGTTATTTGTAGATGGTTGATCAAGTTGAAAAAATAGATGAAATTATATTTTTAGAATATTGGGCAAAGTCTATTTATAGATCGCCAATCTAAAATTAGATGCATGTCAATTATTATTAGCTCTTAATAATAATCAGACTCTAAACATCAACTTATTCTCTTGGAGCACTTCAGTTCAGTGCACAGATGTGGTACAACAGCTGACGAAAGGAATTACGTTATTCCTGAGGGTTTACTGGAGCTATTGCATGGAGGACTCAGTTAGAACTCAAGTGGCAGAGTTATGACACAGTTGGAAGAAGTAGTTATGGAGTTGTATTCAATTTAACTCAGTTAGACTCAGTTGATCTAGTTGTATCCAGTCTAACTGATTGATACACTAGTGAGAGTGGAGTGAATTAATTGGTTAATTAATTCATAAATAATAACTCATTATTCAACTAAACAATACATCAGTTAACTACAGTGCATGGCAGTTTCAGTGGAGACCAGTGGAGAGATAGGTGAAAGGGCAAGATAGACTATCTGTTGTGACTATAGTGATGCATTGATTGCATCCAACACATGGTGGAGATGCCAATGAGGATTGCGCAGTCAAGGATGGAGTAATTCGAATTCATTCAGAGCTATTCTTCAGCAGAGATTGCGCAATGGAGGCACGCTAGCAGGTGGCATAGATCGGTGCATGGATTTGCAAGATTAGGCCTGATTAGTGTATGACAATTGTACTGTACTGAGAGCTTGTGATAAGCTTTGTATGCTTGTATGAGATTGTCATATGATCTCCATGTTACATAATATATAGTTGGGGTTTTCAGCTTCAGGCTTTCCTGGTTAAAAAAAACTGTGTTATGTGCGATTAATAATTTTTTTTTTATGCTTCACATGTGTGTGCAATTAATTTTTCCACAAAAGATTAACAAGTGGAATTGATTTTGTATTTTGCATAAAGTTAAATAGTGTGAGATCTGGAGAATCAAGGACATATGCATGCTTAGTGCATATAATTTCTACATCCACCTGGTAAATTGTCTATTTCTTCTGGATTTTTATGGATAACACAATTCTATAGTATTCAACCTTGCTAGTGGAGTAAATTTTTGACCATAGCCAATACTTGATTGATGAGAAAACCCTTTGGAAACTAGCCTTACCTTATATTTCTCTACCTTGCCTTCCTCATCTTGTTTTGTCTTGTACACCGAATTAACACCAATGTTGGTTTTTTCCAATTTAGATATCAACAATATCCCATGTATTTTCCTTTCAATAGCTTCAATCTCTTCATACATGGCCTATACCCAATGCTCTTCTTTCACTACCTCTTCAAAATAAGTTGGTTGATAGAATAATGAGGCAAATTGAGTTTGTTGATCCCTTGCATCACAATGCTCATAGATTTCCCTCAATCTCCTTCTTTTTTGATTTCTCACTAGATTTACTAACATCATTGCTAGAACAAGGATTGTGTCTCTAATTTTTCACTAAAGATACTAACTCATTGCTATAAGAAGAACTACTTTTAGTTTGTTCTTCCTGTATTTGCACCAATAAACTTGGAAATCTTGGTGAAGGTACTTATTGGCCTAAAATTTCCACTTGTACATTTATTTGGAGAGGTGGATTTATGTTGTTTTCATTTTATTGGTCACTCCAAGATTTTTACTCAAACAATTTATATCTCTGCTCACAAAAAAATTTCTTGGTGTTTGGGTTATATAGTGCGTATTCTTTGGAATTTTCATTGTACCCAATGAAATTAAAATTTTCAATCTTAAGGGACACATGCATAGGAAATACAACAATTGTTTTTGAAATGAGAGACACTTGACTTTGTGCCATTTCATGCTTCTTGAGGCACTTTACCTTTCACATTAGTGTAACCACCTCCCACTCCCTTATCCATCCTAGGCCGTGGGAGGGTTAGTTGTTTGACCTGATCTCCAAGGTTGTTTATGAAGATAAGGTTACAAAAACATCAATTTTTAAACTATTCATAACTTAAAATCGAAACCACCATTGCGTTCAACTCATCAAGATATTTCTGATGATATAATTTTTATCTCAATCTAAGTCCCCTATCAAAATTTATGACCATTAAGTTTTTATTATAAAAAAGGCCATGTCATCATAAGGGAACCATGTGGAACCCACATGACCTCTACTTGTCCCATCTGGACTAATGCACCATCATTATGGGGCACACCTGCACAAAAATGTGGTGGGTTGGATTTACTTTGCGCAACAAATGATTTTTTGTGGAATAAAACTGAAGGCTGAGATCTCCAACCATGGTGGATCCCCCAGATCCACAATTGACTAGATTGGTGCTCTCTCGGCTCCGTCTTGCCGCACAAATTAAATTTTGATCCAATGGTCCAAAGGCCCACCCATGGAACACTTCAGAATGGATCGGTTCAATCTTCTCTCCAATCTGATCACACTTATTGAAAGTGGTCGATGCCAATGACGACCATTATTTCCCAAGATATAGCCTCATTAATGCGGTTGGGAAGTATATGCCCACCGTTATATTTAAACAAATTTAAATCTAACGGTGGGCATATACTACCCAATCACATTAATGAGGCTATAGCTTGGGAAATATGTATCGCCTGATGCTAATGGCCAAAATCTGGTGAGGTCGACCCTTTTGCACGTCATGCTAGATTGGCTTGACATATCGAATGATCTACCCAACATCCTGGCAGACCCAACAACTCGATGGTATGGTGGTACAATTTTTTTCTATAAGGTTTCATCCTAGACCCACTTATCTCATCTCCTTAATCTGATTAATGGGCCATCGGTGTTGACCTTCTCCACATGGGGGGTTAGCCTAATATTTTTGGGCTCCGTTGGATTGGTGTTAAAGTTTCGTTAGAAATTTTATACCATCAAATCATCCACTTCCCTTGTGATTATTCCATGAAAATTATTTTGGTGCCGACAATTCGATCATCTAGTGGCAAAGTTTCGATGGGCAGGGTTCCACCCTAGGCCCACTACTTCCACTAGTAAACTTGCGTGTTTAATCATTTAGTTCTGTCCATAGGTCTGGTGGCTTGTTGAACTAGGGGCGTAATGGACCAGGGCCTGGCTATCAAACCTTACCCACATTGTTCTATAACATACCATATGCTTGGTTTGGTTCGATCGGGGCCTGATCACTAGTCAGATACCAGACTCTGCCACATCTATTGCATAAAACAATATCATTCACTAGTTCAGTGACGAGTAACGATACACCAAGTTTTGAATCAATGGATAGAGAAGGGGGGAAACTAACCAAAGTAAAAAATTCATGAGTTGTGTCCCGGGGACCTGAAACCGTGGTCCTCAAAATCTGGTTTGGTAATAAGTACAAGAATAGGTGCCCATAACGCTAAGTTTGTAGGCTTTTGAGATACAAAGAGGGGAAAATCCCCTTCCCAAGTTTCCCATAATTTATCAGTGTTTCTCATGGAATGATGCACCAATCAACTCATCTATGATGGTCTCTTGCACTGGTGTACCCATTAATTTTCTCAACATGCACATACAATTTGGTATAACTATTCAATGAGAGATACAATTTATCTTTTAAACCACCCAAAATATCTAAGCATTAAAACCATTGTAGTTCTTAGCTATAACAATAACATGAAGGTGCATAAACTCATAGTTCATCATATTATTTATGAAATAAGTAGTTATCAAAACAATCTAGGTATTAAATCCGTTCATAGCATACAAGATTCCCTGCAAATCATAAGTATGGAAACAAACTTCATAGAAAAAACACTCACTATAACCATGAACATGTAAGATAATGCGTTAATCCTGAACATAATAGTGAACCTTAGGCATTCATTTATGAATACACATGACCGTGCATTTTTTAATAACACAACATGGAATTTTGTAGACCATAATCCAAATTTACACAAACCATTATACTTATTGGTGTGTGTTAAAATGGTTGGAAACTAAAGGAGGGAATTCCACTTTCCACCCAACCATAAGATAGATAAAATGAAACTTTATTTTGGTTGACCACCTTCGAACCAGATCCAAAGTTTGAGGGGATTATTTCTTAGGGACAATTCACACCAATTGCTTGGCCATACACTCAGGAGATGGAGTCCAATTTCTAGGTGGTTTGTCAACTTCCCTCTAGCAATGAACACCACAATGTCTTATTTACTTTTATGATTCCATTCACAAGGATTCACCCATGGTCTAGATGGGGTATTTCTTAGTATAGGATATTGAATCCATTATCCAAGTGACTTATCAACTGTCTTTTCATAGCAAGCACCACAAGGGTAGTCAAATTTCCACATGGTTTATCAACTCCTTAGAAAACACCATGATCCAGGTGGATATTGGTGGCCACCCACCTATTCCACTTGGACCCCCACAATCATTTCTTTCATTTTTTCAGTTTCAACACAGTTTACTATTTTTAGCAGTTTTTCGGGTCCTGAACTTCCGGTGCCATTTTGAGGCCCTAAACGAAGTTTTTTGGGAAAACTGGGGGAAACATAAAATTTCCTTTAATTTTTCTCACATCAAAAGTTGTATTACTCAGATAGATCTTTCTAACGAGTTATTGTGCACGTCAAACGAAGATCGTATGCCAAATTTACATCCCCGAGAAGTTGATGTACAAATTTACCCAAACAAGGCCCATCGTGTTGGTGCTTCATCTCCTAGTGTTAGGTTTTTGGATGTTTATGGTTTTCCATTGTTTCTCAATAATAAATAGGCCCTCTATCCTCATTGTAACATAGTTCAGAGGCATGTAGCCGCCACATCTCTTCTCAGAGATAAGCTACCAACGCCTTGACTAGTTTATTTTCATTCTGTATGTAAGCATATTTATGTTATTTTATATTAATGAAATGTTATTTCCACTGCATCTCTTTGTTTATGTATATTTATTTATTTTATTGTGTTCCTACATAAATCTGGATCAGTGGTATCAAAGCAGTCTACTCTCTCTGTTTTTCTTTGCATGTCTCCAACGAGGTCAGGGTATAAGGCGTTAGGGATCAATCTAGTTGAACCCTTGCAAGATCAGCCTCACAAACCCTGATGACCTCCCATGGCGGAAGAAAATAAAGATGAGGGAGTAGGGGATCTTATCAAATTATTGCTCGAGGAGGCCCTCGAGAAACAAAGGATTGCGATGATGGATATCTTTTCCCAAATCCTTCAACGACTACTCACCGACGACTCATCTACATCCAGCAGTCACTCTGGAGGCACCACTCCTTTCAAGGTACAAGTCAACTTCGACATTCCTGTATTTGAAGGCCAGATAGATGCATACGTTGTAGATAGTTGGTTTAATTTTCTGAAAGGGTATTTCTCTATCCATGATTTCCGACTGAGAAAAAATCACTTTTGCACTCCTCAAAGTTTCCCCCATGTCAAAGACTGGTGGGAAACCTATTGTGAGAAAAAGGACGAGAGGGAACCCTCTCTTCTCTGGCTGCACCCACTTGGAATTCGTTTTGAGACAACATCAAGGAATAATATTACCCCATGGGGAGCTATGAGGACAAGTACATCCAGTGGACCATGATGCGGAAACAAAGGGATCAAGATGTGCATGAACTAACAAATTTTTTCCATACCCTGCACATAAAGTTGGGTATTAAAGATTTAGAGAGGCATTCAGTGTTCAAGTACCGAAACTGTTTGCATAGATACATTCATGAGGAAAAGGAATTCCTCGACGTTATCTTTCTTGGCACGACATATCGTTATGCCACCAAGATCAAGCAGAAATTTAAGTAGAAGAAGCAAGACTTTGGATCCACGAATTTGAAGCCAGCGAAAGGCACCCCCGAACCACAGAACAAGGGGCAAAGCCAAAGTGGGGCAACTCAGAAAAACACCACAAATCCAATGAAGGAAATGAGGAAGTGGTGTGAGTTTCATAACAACCCCACTCACATCACAAATGAGTGTCAAGAAAAACAGTCACTGGTGGCCGAACTGAAGGCACCCGAATCATATGCATGTTCTGATCTTGAGTCAGAACTAAGAAAGGGCGATGAAAAAGGGGATCAGATCATTGATGCAGATCCCAATTCCATTGTTTCCACCACGAAGCTCCAAAGGGAGGATCCCGAGGATCCAAAGGAGGGGGTGCGCCTCTTCCATTCGCAGATGTGGGTAAAGGGTTCTCCACTGCAATTCCTTGTCAATAGCGAGAGTCAAAAGAACTTCATTTCAGCAGAGGTCGTGAAGAAGCTCAACCTATTGACCATAGCACACCTGCAACCGTATACCATCGGGTGGCTTCACTAAGGAAGATATCTTCGCTTCCACCAGCAGCATCGCCTTCCATACAACATCAAACCATTCACAGATAGGTACTATGTGATGTTGCCCCTCTTGATGTGTCTGATGTATTATTGGGCCAACCATACTTGTGGAAGCGACATGACGTGTATGAGTATAGGCCTGGTTCTGTTGTTATTACTTTGGAAAATAAATTGTACAAGATATCGGAGGTAGTATCGCCTCCTGCCATCTCTTTGACTACCGCAAAAAGACGCAGTAAGATTTTTTTCCCGAACCAGGAAGTTTATTTTCATTTTAATTCGCCCACAAGGCAAGAAGAATATTATGGCGACAACCTCGAAACATGGCTCCCCTACACGACAACAGCAAATGGAAAAAGTCATGGAGGAATACAAGGACATTTTATCTGCACCCACAAAGGCTCCTCTACATTGTCAGGTCAAGCACTCCATTGATCTGACCCCAGATGTGCCGCCTCCTGATGTTTCCATACCTCATGCGACCACACAGACATAATACCCATAGATATTTTCTAAGGCTGATAAAGCAACCAAATTTATTGAACACATCTAACACGTCTTCCAATCGGTCCACGACATCTTGGACAAATCCAATGCCAAGTACAAGTAACACCATGATCAACATCGGGTGCCAAACAAATTCCAAGTGGGGGACAAAGTGTGGCTACATTCGTAGGAGTGCCTTGCTGGACCCCACCGTAAGCTTTTCCCGCTCCGATATGGGCCATACACCATCACCAAGGTAAGTGGCTCACCGGGGACCAAGTTCAATAAAATTTTCCTCATCTCATGGAGGAAGTCAATGCAATGGGGACCATTGCTTCCTAAGGGGGGAGGAATGATCCAGGTGGATATTGGTGGCCACCCACATATTCCAATTGGACCCCACCATCGTTTCTTTCAGTTTTTCAGTTTAAGCACAATTTACTATTTTTAGCAGTTTTTCGGGTCCTGAACTTCTAGAGCCATTGCTCACGTCAAAATTTGTAGTCCTCGAATAGAAATTTCTAACAAGGTGTTGTGCGCATCAAACGGAGATCGTATGCCAAAGTTACATCCTCGGGAAGTTTATGTACCAATTTACCCAAACGGGGCACATAGTTTTGGCGCTTCATCTCCTAGGTTTAGGTTTTTGGATGTTTATGGTTTTCCATTGTTTCTCAATATTAAATAGGTGCTTGAGCCTCATTGTAACACAATTCAAAGGCCTATCGCTGCCACATCTCTTCTCAGAGATAAGCTACCAATTCCCTAGCTAGTTTATTTTCATTATGTCTTTAAGCATATTTATGTTATTTGATATTAATGAAATGAAGTATTATTTTTGTTGCATATATATGTTTATGTATATTTTCGTATTTCATTGTGTTCCTGCATAAATCCGAATCACACCATAATGACTTAGATTTCCCTATCCATTTATCAATGATATGGTAAGAGCCCTAGCAATTTGGTCATCCATTGAGCCTCCCATTGACCAAATAGGATTAGACTACCAATCCAATAGACTCAAAACACAAAATCTCAAGGAAGAACACCTAAAATCACAGAGCATAGGGCCCAACAACCAAGTCTAGCACTGCTTTGTCTTCTTATCATAGCTCCAATAGTTCCATGCACTCTGCCAGTAGCAATAAGCAATCTCTGCACACTCCAAGGAGAGCTAAACAAAATAAAATGGATGAGATATTAGAGAGAGAGTCCAAGAACCTCCTTCTTGTGCATTTGTTTTCTCGTTTCTTCTCTATTTTTTGTTATTCCTTTTGCCACCTTTTTTCGTTGTCCTCTCCTTTCTGTTGAATATCCATTCTGTGAAAAATTCAATGTAGAAATATACAGTTGCAGTGAGAGATTTATTTCTCCTACTTATTACTTTGATAAATTATTTACAAAAATCTATCAGTAAACTTCGAAATAAATACTACTGCAACATTCACAATTATATATGTAGAGAAGTGAAAAATAAATAACATAAGCATAAGAACCAATCACATGTACACGCTTATTTTTGTACAATTGTCCTCGAAAAAACCCAATGTGGTAAAACCAGTGCATCAGATGAGGGTTTTATTATTATTCTTCAACAAATGAATCTTTACAAGGAATAAACTCGCAGATATAATCATAAAACACCTGAGAAAAAATTCTCGGCCCCTATCGAAAATTTCTAGACACTCGAAAGAGCCTTTAACTTCCTCTGCGTATGTCTGCATGTCTCTCTGCGTAGTCCCTGCGCTAGACCGCGTCACTTTGTGTGCGTTCATTGCGCTGCAACTCTGAATTGCCTTATGTGACCCTCTGTGTCCCTCTGCCCTCGTGCTCATTCACTGCTAAATCCCTCTTCTCATTCTCCTTCTGCAACTCTCCCACTGAAATGGGATTCTAATATTCCTTCAAAATCGATCTCCTTTAGGTACTGAGTGTATGCCCGACTTGCTTTCCAAATGACCCTCAAGTCTTCTTTTATAATCTTCTCATTGTTGAATCAATGACCCAAATTAGAAGTATAATCAATGGTTAAGATTAAAACTTGACTTGATCTTCGTTCTCTAGAAGATTAACACTCTGTATTATTAATACCCTTTAATTATTTAATTTTCCTAAGTTTAGACTTAGGGTCTCCATTAAAATAATTAATTATTTTATTAAGACATGAACCGAGTGAATTTCCACAAACGATTTCTGGGTTCTTTGGAATACTAATGTCCAAGCCTCCTCACAAAGTTTGAGACTTAGAACACTTTCCAATGCTACAAAATTCAACACTCCCTCTTAGCAAGGAAGGTGTTCTAGCAATATGCCTGTAGTGTGTTGCTCTGCTTTTGAAGCATCCTCTAGGGTGTTGATATCTGGTTGATGCCCCTCATCAGTTGCACTGCTGCCTTCTGTATTGTTGCCCATGACACTGCCACTGTCACTGACACATTTGTACTGCAGCTCCCTCTGAATCTTGATTTTATCCATTCCTGCTACTGGAATGGGTTCTTGATCATCCTCATCTTCTCTCTAAAGTAGACAAACTTAGTCTTCCCTAGAGCCTTCGTGAGAATGTATGCCACTTGTTCTCCTGTTGGAGTGTACTGCAATTGTACAACTCCTCGTTGGACACAGCCTTTGATAAAGTGACACTTGATGTCAATGTGCTTCAACTGATCATGAAACACATGATTTTCAGAGAGCTTGATGCAACTTTGATTGTCACATAGAATACTAGTCGCTTCCATTTTCTCCTTTAGTAGGTACACAAGCAGTTTATGAAGCCATATGGCCTCACATGAAGCTTTGCTAGATGCCATATATTCAACCTCCGTTGAGCTTAGTGCCACAACTTTTTGTTTATTGCTGCACCAGGAAGTCATCCCTGATCCCAGACTGAAACAACACCCACTGGTACTCTTTCAATCTACTAGACTCCCGACCTAGTCTGCGTCGGTGAACCCACTTAACCTGATGTCATTTCCATGGGTGTACTTCAATCCGAGCTCGACGATTCCTTGAAGGTACCTGATAACATGCTTGGTTGTTGCCCAGTGAGCCCTCCTAGGTTCCACCATGAACTGACTGAGGGTATCAAAGATCCTATGAGCTGCCTATATAGAGTAGGATCAACCTCATCATCTTTGGACATGTTGATTTTATTCCAGTTGGTGATCATTGGAGTCGTCATGGGTCTACAATCCTCCATCTGAAATCTCTTCAGAATCTTTGTAGTATATCTTCCTTGACCAAGAAAGATCTCCCCCTTCTGCTGCCAAACTTCCAACCTCAAAAAATAGTGCATCAGCCCTTGATCCTTCATGTCGAATTATGTGGCCAAATTATCCTTATAGTCTTTGATGAGCCTCGATGATCCCATCAGAAATAGATCAACTACATATAAAACCAGTATTAGAGGCTCACTCACTACCCTTAGATAGTAGAGATTGGGATCTGCGCCACTCTTGACGAATCTCATCTTATGCAAGTAGTTGTAATTTTTTATCATACCAAGCTCTAGGAGCTTGCTTTAGTCCATACAAGGCTTTCTTAAGCCTACGCACATGAGTCTTCTGATCATGTGTCTCGAAGCCCTCTGGTTGTTGAATATACACCTCCTCTTCTATCACCCCATTTAGGAACGTAGCCTTGACGTCCATATGGTGAATCTCCTACCCCATCTGTGTAACAAGGGATATCACAAATCTAATGGAGGTATATCTAGATATTGGGGCAAAGGTTTCTTTATAATCTATCTCTTTCTTCTAAGCATACCCCTTAGCCACAAACCTGGCTTTAAATTTCTCGATGCTGCCATCTGCAACATACTTGATCTTTTAGATCCAACTTGAACCTACAACTGATCTATCCCAAGGTCTGGGGACCACCTCCTAGACATCATTCGTCATGATGGAACTATACTCTTCCACCATCACATCTACCCATACCTAGTGTTGAGATGCTTCTTGAAAACTAGAAGGTTCCCCAACCTGTGAAACCAAGGCTTGGTACCTCTCAGGCTGCTTACGCTGTCTCTTCACATCTTGGGGGGGCTTGAAAAATTCTTTTGCATCCCTCAGAATTTTTCGTAGTTCCCTGCTCTTTCTCTCACTGGTAATGGGTGGATTTACCTGCTCCCCCTCCTGCAAGTCCTCGGGAGAAGTGTACCTTGGGTCCCCATGCCTTGGAGATGTAGATGCATTATCTACCGCATGTCCTTGTGATTGAACCAACGTATCCTCCTCATACTGTGTAGCAGAAGGCAATTCTTGGGATCTTCTGAGGGCCCTCTCCTCCATGAATTTCACATCCCTACGCACTACAAATTCCCTGCTCTACGGAATGTAAATGCGGTAAGCCTTTGTATTCTCATTCTATCCTACCAGATACCCATTTTAAGCAGTCATATCCAACTTCTTCCTCTTTTCACTGGGCACATGAAAGTATGTTGTATTGCCAAAGATCCTAAAGTGACCCACCTCAGGGATGCTGTCAGTGAAGACAATTTCTGGCATGATATTTCCCAATGCATTGTGAGGAATCTTGTTTTTAACATAGCCAATTGTATTACAAGTTGCAGCCCACAGGAATTTGGGCATGTCTTGATCATACAATGTTGCCCTTGCAGCTTCGACAATAGTCCTATTTTTCCTTTCTGCCACACCATTCTGCTCTGGATTATATGGAGCGGTCCACTCTCTTCTGATACCTTCCCTTGCACAAATCCCTGTGAATTCCTTGTCCGTGTACTCCCCACCATTGTCTGAATGAAACACCTTGATCCGCTTTCCTGTTGGATTTTCTACCAGAGCTTTAAACTCTTTAAACCGACTGAATACTTCATCCTTGGTCTTCAGAAAGTAGATCCAGGTTTTCGTGGAATGATCATCAATAAAGGTGAAGAAATACTCAGCACCACTAAGAGCTCTAGTGGACATTGGTCCGTAGATATCCAAGTGTATCAAGCCCAATACACTCTTATCCCTATTTTTGCTTCTCTGATACGCTGCCTTGGCACATTTTTCCAACGCGCACCCTCTGCAGACATTGTCCCATTTGGTGCTTAGTTTTGGAACTCCCATGATAGTTTTCTTGAGATTCTTTAATGCCCCATGATGCAAATTCCCCATTCTTCTGTGCCATAGTTCATTCAGGTCTGTTTCATCAGTGTTGCCTATTAGTGCCATTGGGGATTCGATTTGTAACTTATAAAGTTTCTTGCTCCTTACTCTGATTTGCGCTTTCTTCTTCCAACTGGGGTGTCTGAAGTACAATATGTTACCAATGAACTAAACGTCGTAACGTCTGTTTTCAATTTGAGACACTAAAAGTAAGTTCATCCCCAACCCGAGCACGCGTAGTACATTAGTGGCCCGATGCTTATTTCCAGCCTCGGTTTGAAATAATACGGTACGTCTTCTGATAGGGGTACATTTTGATTTATTACCCATGGTAATTTTAAAGTTCATTTGCTCTTCTCGGTAGTCAGAAAAACATTCCTGCACTCCCGTCATATGAGCAGAAGCTCCACTGTCAATGTACCAGACTTCAAGAGAAGCAGTTCTCAGCACACAGAAATTCTTCTTCCAGTCTAGATGCCATAATAGAAACATCATGGTCCATCTGTTTTTTCATGCTTATTTTCCTTTCTAGAGAACTGCGTGAACCCCTCAGAGCTGCTACAACAATGTCATATTTATGTTCACTTGTTGGTTCTTTGTTCCTTTTATTCATCTCTGGCTCTGATACCATGTGAAAAATTCAATCTGTAAATCTACAGTTGCAGTGATAGATCTATTTCTCATACTTATTACTCTCATAAGTTATTTACAGAAATATATCAGTAAACTTTGAAATAAATACTACTGCAACATTCACAATTATATATGCAGAGAAGTAAACAGTAAAGAACATAAGCATAAGAACCAATCACATGTACACATTTATTTTTGGACAATTGTCCTCGGAAAAACCCAATGTGGGAAAACCGGTGTAGCAGATGATGGTTTTATTATTATTCTTCAGCAAATGAATCTTTACGAGGAATACACTTGCAGATATAATCAGAAAAAACCTGAGACAAAATTCTCGGCCCCTCTCGAAAATTTCCCGACACCCGAAAGAACCTCTGACTTCCTCTGCGTATTTCTGCGTGTCTCTCTGCACAGTCCCTACGCTGGACTACGTCACCCTGTGTGGGTTCACTTCGCTGCCTTCTATGAACCTCTACATCCCTTTGTCCTCGTTCTTAGTCACTGTTGACTCCCTCTTCTCATTCCGCTTCTACAACTCTCTGCCCTACAAATCTCCCACTGAAATCGAATTCTATTCCTTCAGAATCGGTCTCCTTCGGGTACTGAGTGTATGTTTGTCTTGCTTTCCAAATGACCCTCAAGACTTCTTTTATAATCTTCTTGTTGATGAATCAACGACCCAGATTGGAAGTGTAATCAATGGCTAAGATTAAAACTGGACTTTATCTTCATTCTCTAGAAGATTCACACTCTGTCTTATTAATACCCTTTAATTATTTAATTTCCCTAAGTTTAGACTTAGGGTCTCCATTAAAATAATTAATTATTTTAATAAGACATGAACCGAGTGGAATTTCCACAAATGGTTTCTGGGTTCTTTGGAATATGGATGTCCAAGCCTCCTCATAAAGTTTGAGACTTAGAACACTTTCTGATGCTACAAAAATCAATACATTCCCTCCTCTGCCACCTCTCGACCTTTCACTTTGTCTTTTCCTAGAGTTGTAATCAATGTCCTCATTCCACGCGGGAGATGGGGATTGGAACGACTCTGTGCCCACACCATCCAATCCCATCTCACCAATTTCAATTAGGCCCAAGGGGAGGTTATTTGATTAGCTTGCAACCGAACTTAAGCATTAACTCAAGTTGACTATTGGCTCTTCAAGGCACACAACATGCCTTCCCCTTAGACTATGGATTTGTGGTGTCCCTCCCTTCAAGCCAACATTAAGTTAACATTTAATTTTCAAGTGTTCACCAGATTTTTCCCTAGCCAACAATGGCTCTCACGCTGACATTACCAATTTTTGTTCACAAACATGGAGGTAAAATTAAGGGGGTTTTACAACTAGTTGTTGGAGATTTGTTGAGTATGTAGAATCAATGAGCAACAACCTCAACCCAAAACTCATTATCCATATTTTTAACTTTGATCATGGTCCTTTACATGTTCATAATGGTCTTCCTTTCAGCCACTTCATTCTTCCATGGAGTGTATTTAGTGGTGAACTACTTTTTATTTCCCTACTATCTAAAAAATTTGCAAACTCCTTTGAGCCATACTCTCCTCCATCTGATCTAAGCACTTTGACTTATTTTCCACTTTTCTTTTCTACTACAATTATATGAACTTTGTGAATTCTTCATATTTGTTTTTGAGGAATACAAGTAAAATTTCATTCTAAAATCATCAATAAAAATTTAAAAAAATAAATAAATAAAATAAAATAAAATAAAATTCAACCAATGAGTTGAGTTTACATGGATTTATCTATACAATTTCTAGGTGCTCATTGGATTTGCATGAGGTTTTTTAAATTTTTTTCTTTAAAGTTTTCAAAGGAAACAATTCACAAGTGTTGGTTTGTTCATTCAATATAGGTAGTCCTTTAACCATTAGAAAATTTGTAACAGGCCAAGACTCCTAAAAGGTAAGTAACCATAACTAAGATGTCATAACCAAGCCTCATATGTGCTTGAGAAAATTTGTGCATATGATTATTTACACTTAGACACACACCTTGACTTGATAATCATCTCCTTAAGTAATTTTTTATTTAATAGAGTTGTCAATACTGGAAAATAGTTCTATGTTACATATCATCTTATTTATGCAACCACTTTCTAGCAACCAAAGATTCTTGTTGTGATGTTCTTCCATGATTTGACATGAGATGAACATTGTCAAGGATTTTCCTTCTTCAATGTTGGAGATATTAGCTATGTCGTTGTTCAAATTTAAATTTTTTTTTCACTCATTTTCATAGTGTCCATACTTTTTGCAATAGAACCATGGAACTTCGGATTTGTTTATCCATCTCCTACCTCTTTGCCTATGATTCTAAGAATATTTAAGTTGATTTGATTATTTTGATGTTGTTCTTTATTTTCTTTGATTATTAACTCTAGCTCTTTACTTTTGCCTCTCACTTTCCTCTACCTTTCTTTCCTTTGTATCTGCCTTTACCAATGGATGCCTGAGTTTTGAAGACATGTTCTAAAGATTCTTGTTTCATGTTAATTCTTGATTCATGGGACAAGAGAGATCCCCCGTCAACTCTTCTACTTGTCAATTTAAACAAATCTTTGGATTCTTCTGTGATAATGAGAACCATTTCAATTTGATTGCCAATATTTTGAAAAAAAAATCAACAAATTTTTCATCTTCGGTCTTCCCCCCATGAAAATTGAGTTGATTCACAACTCCCATCACTTTGGTCCTAAACTACTTAATGTTCTTTCACTCCTTCAAAAGGTTTTAAACTCTCCCCTTAGGGGCTTGAAGCTTCAATGTATTTTACTTTGTCATTACCTTGATATGCTAACTCTAAAATATCCCAAGCTTGCTTTGCAATAGACACTCATATTATCTTGGAAAAAATTGAATTATCCAATGAACTCTCTATTCAATACTTAATCTTGTTCTCTCTTTTTTTCCTCAACTCTACAAGTTGATTTCTTTGGACGTTAGTCATGAATTGCATAAATACTTAATTAGGCTTTGAGAACCCATTCTCCATTAATTCCCAACATTCCTAGACTTGGCAAGAATATTTTCATTCTCAAAGACCATAACTCATAGTTATTACCATGGAAAATAAGTCCTTGTATTTTGCCTAGATTACTTGAACCCATAAAAAAAATCTACTCTCCATTGTTCCAAACAATTTTGTTTTTTTTTCCAAAAGATGACCTTTTATTGAAATCAATCAACAACAATAAAAATATATTTATGGGGGGAACTAAGCCCAATGTTTATACTAAATCCTCTTTTCTTTGGCATTTGCTACCAACTTCCTCTTGTAACACACAAAATATTTCTCTATCTTAATATTCGACTAGAGACGTTTATGCCATCTTTCACAACATTGTTTGCCAATACATCCAACCGACTACATGATCTTGTGAAGTAGCATAATCAAAGAAGAATATTTAGCAATCCAAGTGGTCATCCTCAACACCACAAATCTAAGTCAATAAGTGGTTGGCTTCTCTCCAAACTTCTGGTTAGATTTGCAACATGATAGGTTGTTATTACCTATAATGAGAAGATAATAGTACTAACAATGCACTATAACCAAAACATTCTTGCCACTAGGAAATCAACAAGACCTCAGTAAAAATATCTACAATTCATACAAGTTACATCTTTTGGTATATCCAACAACATGCCAATACGAAACTCTTTGAGACAATCTAGTTTATGATTCTTGCTATCTCTCCATTAGCTCTATGTCTAGAGGTACATCATAACTTTCCATTCATGCAATCTTCAAGCAAGATAACCAATAATAGCTCTTCTACCTCGATTTTTTTCACAACACTTCTAACAAATATTAGAGAAACTCACACTCTAACCTCTTACACTCCATTCAAAAAATATACTCACTCTTCTGCAATCTATATGCTCTCCACTCTCTCCACAAAAAGGCTTAACTCACCCTTCTCATTATTAAATAGAAATCAATCAACAAAAAATTTATGTGAACAAAACAACAATCTAACTCGTAACAAAATACTTATCTAACCATTAAAAAACTAAAGATAAATTTATGTGAGCTTTGCCTATATTCTAAAATGTATTGATTCAAATTTAACGAGATTCTACTAACCTTTTGGTTTTTTCCACCCTTTCAACCAAATTCCAACATTTAAACTATGCTTTATGGGTTCGATTGTGAACAATGAATCCATAAGAAATGAAGTAAGAGACATTAACACCATCGGTCATCACTTTATGCTTTGAAGCGTGAGCAAAACTCATGTTTGGTAAGGCTAACCACTATTTAAAGTATTGACCATAATATCCTCATCTAATGCATATCAAAGGCCATTCCCGTATACCCTTTCCAATAACAAAACCTTGCATACGGATTTCTAACACTTATCATAACCACCATTTCTAACGCTTATAAGATACATGGAAAATTGCATGCACTGAACAATGATAAAAATGTAATTTCCGAAAAAGTGTTTAGTAAAAGTCAATATATTGATAATAATAGTCAATGTGTTAAACAAAATCATTTTATTAAATTATATTAAAAAATAATATAAGATAATACTAAATTTTATTGTTTTCTAATTAATTTTGAAGGTTAAAATGAGGTTGCAGACAAATTTATAGGGGTATTGATTAAAGAGTTTATAAAATTTGAAGTGAATACAACAATAATATTTATAGACACAAAACTATAACAACAATATTTATCAAAATATTATAGCTCATCATATCATATTACTAACAAAATTTTAAACCTAAATAAAAAAGATAATAATCATTCCATGGAACCACTCAACATAATAATCATGCCATGGAACCACTCAACATAGTACTGATTAAAAATACTAAAATTTATTTTTATAATAATAAATACCAAATAATTTAAATCAAATACTTTAAATCGTATTATTATATAGTTTAAAAAAAAACAATTTATATTTATTTTTAGAATATTAGTCATATTCTCAAAACAATTATTAAATATTGGATATGACACTAATATTCATAATCCATCATTTTGATTATTTTTTCTTTGAAAATTTTGTAAGGTCTAAGCAATGTCAAAATGGTTTACAGGTTGACTAATTTGGATTTAAGTAGTTAATTATTACAATTAAGTAGTCTTTAAGTATGAGTTTTTTTATGGATTTTTGGATGGAATTTGACAAAAAAAAATATGGCCAAATCTTTATTTGTGTTGTTTAAACTGGTTAACTGCGTTTTTCTATATATTTTTTAATACAATCCTGTATGTTGGTTCCTTTCATTGCGAAGATTTTCCCTTCTTTCTATTTATGATCTAATTGTGTATATTTTCCCAAAGATAATTATTCTTTAATACAATCTAGTATGTTGGTTCCTTTCGTCGGGAAGATTTCCCTTCTTTCTATTTATGATCTAATTGTCTATATTTTCCAAACAAAATTATGTCTGGAAAACTCATTGTTATTGATTTTACTTGGGCAAACAAAAAAACTTTTAAAAACCACATGACAGACATTGTTATTGATTTTACTTAGGCAAACAGATAAACTTTTTAAAACAAAATATAGTATTAGAACAATCAAATTTTTAAAATCAAAATAGAGTTTATAATACTAGGATTTGGATTCATAGTACAAAATCTAAAATGAGAGGCATCTGTTTGCTGGAAGTATTGATGTTTTTAGAATTAAATCAAGTACAATAAGGTCGCACCATGGAAAAAATAAAAAACTACATAGGTGATCGCTTTTTGGGCATACGAGCAGAAAGACCAAAACCAGTGTTAAAATAACTGAATAAAATATTTAATAAATAATCTTGGCAATAGTAAAATGGAGAACGACAAGTGGTTTGAAAAGGGAAGCAAGTTCAAGGACAAACCCAGGTTGTATTGTTCTCTCGTGGATGACATGGAGGGAAGGAATTGACAAGCGAGAAGCACTGGATTAGCCTATAAATTTTATCAAATTTTATCAATCTGGCCTCTTCAAGGCAATAGTAAGATGGAGAACAGCAAGTGGTTTGAAAAGGGAAGCAAGTTCAAGGACAACAGCTTGCATCATTTGTAGTGTTCTTTTTATTAATATAAAATCATATCTTTTAATATCTTTATTGAATTTTTGAGTTATAATATCTTTATTGAATTTTTGAGTTATAATGTTACTATTGATACATTAGTAATCATTAATTTTAAAGAAATATTTACAGATAAAAAATAAATGATTTTTTTTCTCTATGAAATTAATGATTAAAAGTTAAACACTGGTCCAGAAAGTTTTCGTGAAAGAGCTAGTTTTGGTGGAGTGTTAACTATTGTCTTAGTTTTGCATTTTTTATGAATTGGCTATTCAATTTTCCAAAGAGCTATCAAACTTATGCTTGCAAAATTATATTATGTAAACCAGAAATATTTATAGACAAAAAATAAAAACTATTTCGAATTATTGGTATTTTGCATAATATGATTGTGGATAAAATGTATTCTTTTTCTCAATGAAATTAATGATTAAAAGTTAAATAGCGGCCCAAATGACAAAGTTTTCGTGAGGAGTGTTAACTATTGTCTTCAGTTTTGACAGATGGGCTATTCAATTCTCCAAAGAGCTATCAAACTTATGTTTGCAAAATTAAAATTGTATTAGGTAAACCATTCATACTTGAAAATATAATGGAAATTTAATTATCACCACAAATCATATATATAATATAAAAATAACAATATTATAATATTAAAATTACTTGAAAGCAAGCTCATTCATAATGCAAAATCATGTATAATACTAATGTCAGTACTTCGGTACTAATTCAGTACACGCAGTTCGCATTGCAATTTTTAAAACCAAAGCGTTCAATTATTCATACTGGAACCACACATATTGATTATATTTTGTTTACTTAATTTAAACACATATTAATCACACTGGAACCAACTTTAATTACAACGATTTTAATTACTAGACATAATGATCATATTATTCACACTGGAACCAACTTTAATTACAGTGATTTTAAATATTAGACATATTGACTTTTCACTTAAATTAAAGTGAAATTCACTTAATTTAAAGTGAATAAAACATTTAATATCGAGAAATATTAAATAAATAAAGAAATTAAAATATAAAGAAATAAGTAATAATTGAAAATAAAATTAAAAAATAATAAACACTTAAAGGGATACGTTGGACTTAAGAAGACACGTTGGGCTTGCATGGAAGCCAAGTGCCTCCTCTAGCTTGAAACTACCCAAAACTACCCAATACATTCACTTAATTTCACATTAAGTGAAAACAAGTTCTTCGATCATACAGGCTCACTTGGCTTAATAATTACTTAATTTAATAATAAGAAATTATTGGAAACAATAATCCACAATTAGTGTTCCAAGTTCTATTGTCCACTCAGCCACCTGGCCAGCATGCCAAGAACCACTTCATTTATTTCAATCTATTTCACGCTCAAATAGCCCATGGTCGACTATGGCATTATGATTCTGCCCGCTCAAATAGGCCATGGTCGACTATGGCATTATGATTTTGCCCACTCAAATAGGCCATGGTTGACTATGGCATTATGGCGTTATGATTCTGCCCACTTTCTGGATAGATCTATGTGTCCTTGCTGCTCCTTGAGCCGTTGATACTAGGTCTGGATTTCAAAGTTTGGGTTTCAAGGTAAAGGGATACCTTTCCGAGTGTGCTAATTTGCTAATTTATAGAGCTTTTCAGAGGAAGGTTGGAACAACCTAAAGAGGTGAGACATACTTGTTCTATCACTCTAGACCATCGATTGCATGGCTAAATCTTGCTAACAAAATCAAATTAGGTTCAAAAGGATGAAAACTGCATTTGATACTAGGTCTGGGTTTCAAAGTTTGGGTTTCAAGGTAAAGGGATACCTCTCCAGGTGTGCTAATTTGCTAATTTATAAAGCTCTGCACAGGAAGGTTGGAGCAACCTAAAGAGGTGAGACATACTTGTTCTATCTCTCTAGACCATAGATTTCATAGCTAAATCTCGTTATCAAAATCAAATTAGGTTCAAAAGGATGAAAACTACAGTTTCTACTTTCAAGTTGAAAACTTAACCCAAACAAAAAGTTGAAATTTTCTTTTATTAGCCCAGACAAAAAGTTGAGACTTGATCATTCTTGAGACTTGATAATTCTTTTTTCTAAATATTATTAGAAGAGAAATATAGCTCACGTGCTTTAAACCAATTATCATATATATTTTACTGAACAAAAATTTATAAAAACCATTTTTAATGTTTAATATTTAATAAACCTAGAGAAAAAGCAGTAATTACTTATTCAAAGCTAAAATAGTTACATTTATTTTCTTGCTTCTGAATTTTACAATCAAAAAGGTTATCAGATAAATATAAATGGAATGGAAACAACCTGGTGGGTGAGCACAAGCAGTAGAGTGCTTTGAGTTGGATGGACCAAGTATCAGGGTTGATCCCTGGAGCTGGGTGCCTCTGTTGCTTGCCTTCCTTAATGTCCGTACAGAATCAAGTGCCATAATTAGTTCCAACTAACTTACACTGGGTACCATATACAAAATGCACGAAAATGCCCAACGGTTTCCCAACAAGGTTTTTCTTGGGCAAAAGAAATACTAATGGAATGGAATGGAATGCAGAATCACATCCTAGAACTGACTTTCTGGGATTGCATGGTAAACAATTTCCATCATTTGCAATTTGAAGCATGGAAAGGAGGAAAGATGGTTAAATATTAAATGAAAGATATCAGACATAAGAACTTAGCTTAAAATTTAATAAAAAACTTTCCCTATACCAAAATCCAGACTGCAGCTTGTTGGATAAAAGCTAAATATTAGGTAGTACAAGAGAAAACACAAAACCCAAATGCAACAATTAGATGCATCCAGTACTCTTTCCTTTGTTACAAAGTAGCCACAAATTTCATTAGATTGTCTACATTTCAATGAGAGGTCAAGGATTAAGTTACTTGGTCATGAGAAAAATGAAACATTCGAGCATGTCTCATAGACTCTAGTCACTGGGATGGCAACGAGTACGTCCTAAGAAGATACCACATGGTAATCAGAAAATAGTATGCAGCGAGTGAAAACCTGTAAAGGCACAGCGAGAATGTGGATGCCTAAGGACATAATTATGTTTGAGCCCTAAGCTTCACCGACTCAAAACCAAAACCAATAATTCAAAAGAAAATCGTTAATTACTACAAAATGCTAGAATTCAGGAGAAAAATGACGCAAATCTTTAATTTTCACCTGGGATAACAATCAAGTTTCCACTTGAAATGGATTGAATTTTTCAAGAAACATACATTTGATTTTTTACCCTGTGAAACCATTCTCCAAGTGAAATGTTCTGCAGAAATGATGGATCCCCTAAGTAATTTGAAAGGCGGCATTCTTGCCCTGTGAAGCACCTCTCTCCTAACCAATAAATAATGTATTCACTCTTGCCTATCGTGCGGGGTGGGGCACAATTTTTCTGAGTATATGTAATATAGAAATTTTTTTTGGAAATTAAATTTATCAAACATATTTCTGCTAAAATAATGATATTGAATTTACAGAGCTGATCGCTGAGCTAAAGAGAATACATACTACAAAGCATCATATCTGAGTTGCAAGAAGATTGAGAGAAACCTCGAGCATCATACCTGAGTTGCAAGAAGATTGGGATGCAAGAAGATTGAGAGATACATCCACAGCTGCAAGAAAATTGAAAAATACAAACTACAAAACCTCATACCTGACCTGCAAGAACGTTGAGAGAAACATCCTCAACTGCAAAAGGAGAGGAGAGAAGTTTGCACAAACCCTTTCAACTCCATTCTCCCTTGCAGTTTTCCCTTGAAGAACTGTTCGATAACTCTATATTTTCATATGCATGGTGATGCATGTGGCAAGTGCGGCCGCAAAGAAATTAAAGTGTGTTATGCAATGTACTATGGAAAGATTAATGATAATGTTAATATTATATCATTATCCAATCAGATTTGTCATAATACATTTTTTTAATTATATAAATAGGAAATAATATTATGTTAGATTAAACAATAGGCAAAATTAAAAAGTTTACGGTCAAACTCCGAACTAATGTGAAGTCGAACATCTATCGATCGCTATAGTCCCGCAGCAGGGACTAATAACTAACATGTGGTCATGAGTTCAAGTGCAAGTTGTAATAGCATTGACCCTCTCCAGTACTTGGAGTTTCTTCTAAGCTCATTGCTCCTGTAGTCTGCATCCGAACCCAGTAAAATAACAGTTTATAAATAGAAACAACGACAGTTTGTAGTTTATAAATAGAAACAATAAAACAATTACGCCACTCAAGTAATCAGCTACCAAATACATTTTTCAGTAAGAACAATTATAATTTTAATTAATTATTATATTAAGGTTTACATAGTTCTAACCAGCACTATTCATTGTCTATATAATTCATATTTTCACACAACTAGAACCAAAAAAAAAGGATGCATCTGCAATCTTCAAAATCAGCTACCAAATATATAAACATATATTTTATTGTAGGTTTATTTTTTATAAATTTAATTAATTTTTAGATGAAAGAATCAGTAAGTAAATAATTTTGGTTACAGTTATTAAATACAAACAATAAAACATATCAGCCACTCTAATGAGGTAAGTAACTTTCATTATATAAATTATATTGCATTTCTGGTTTATATAAATTTAATTAATTTAGATGAAAAAATCAATAGATAGTTTCATTACATAAATTATATGATTAATTTAGATGAAGGAATTAATACATAGTTCTGATTAATTTTTTCAATTTTAAGATAATCAATCACCATAAGCATAGTCAAGCGGTCATATGTTTAGCCTCGATCAGTAGGCGCGTTTGCACCATTAACCTAAACGTACGCCAAAGGCGTTGACTCAAGCACACACCATGAAATTGATGAAAAGTTGGGATGTTAAATGGTCATCTATTCGATGTGTGCCCAAAATATTTCCATCTAAAACTGCACTACTAAAGTTATAAATATTTTAAAATATAAGTCAGCAGAAAATCTCAAAGTCTGCTACACGGCATTAATCTAATGACCAACACATTAATAGCATCTAAACCAAACAAATTACTACCAAGAAACTATCTGTGATGTTCAAAAGCAAAATTAAAAATAAAACATATGGCACTTGTATACTCACACATGCCAACATCGACCCATAGCACATGAGTGTAGAGTGCCACAAGAACAAACTCACTATATCAGAACTAAAGCTGGTAATGAATTTAAAAGGTCAAAGCAATCGCCACTTTCATCAGAAATATCGTTATTAATAAGTGGTAACGCTGACTTTGCTGAACCATAAACTTAAACCTATCAATAAACTTTAAGTGCATCCTCAAATCAATCAATTAACTAATCTTATGAATCCCTACCCGAAAATCCAGACACGTAATTACTCTCAAGGACTTGCAGTAATAAGAAGTCTCGGAATAGCATGCCCTGTTCCAATTCAAGGAGACCAAAGAAACATTTACACAGAAGATTTAAAAGAGCCATTGAAATTATGTAAATCTAGCAAATTCAAAATACTGAAAATTCATCTTTGAGATACTTTTCAGATAAGCATAATGCCAGTTCATATTTGGCTTCCAAGTTCAACTTCAGCACAAATGGACATTAATCAAGATCTTCTGAATTGCGATGCACCCGATATAGCAATGCCATCCGATATAGCAATGCCATCGGATCGAGCATGACACCTGATTTAACAATGTCATTGCATCAATCACGACGCAACTCCAAGAACTCTCGTTTGACACCTTCTGCATTGACAACTACTATTTCCAGCCCATCACCCTGAATCATATGGCAACCTTTGTCAGGAGGAAACAAAAGATGCTTGAATTGAAACGAAGTACAAAATTTTAAAAAAAACTAGTTAATTCCAACACGACAGATTACAAATATTTTCCACGAGTTTTCCCAGTAAAAACAATTTTAAATAGAAAAGAATGAGATAGAAGCAGCACAGTGTATATGTCTCTTTCGGCAGCTGAAGCAAATACATCCTTCACCAAGTCAACCGCTTCTGATTCCAATAGTGGAGTTGTAGCATCCTGCTCCACATGAAAGTTTACCAAACATTTACTGTTTCAAAACTAATGAATGATGCAGAGAAACACAAACCCTAACCAGTTCAATAATGATTGCCCAAACTCTCGAAACACTACTAGATAATAAGGTAAAGATTTACAGTCCATGTCTTGGCAGCATTTTCTCATATCCTATTGTATAAAATACATTTCCAAGATATATCCCATAATGGATATTAGTTTCAGTACATTCTAGCAAAGGGTGGTCCTCCCAAGTGCCAGATCAGCCCAGTACCACAAGCAATGTAGGAGCTGTCAGGCTGTTAGTCTAAGACTAACTATAGGGCAGACACGAAGTTTTGCATGCAATTTCTGCAGTCACTTGAGCATATGTATTATGTACCATAGTATTTAACATGAGATAAATGATTTATGAGGAAAAAGAGAAGTATAGATATACATAATACTAAATTCACAGATACGATTTTGAAATATTTCAAATGAAAAGTGATTAACTATGTACAATGGTTTAGCAGCCAAATACAGAAGTAAATTATACCGGTTGTTTATGATGGTCTTTTCAAGGAAAAAAACTTCGACTACTGAGTTGATTGCTTATTTGCTATAAGTGAACTGTGCAAACTAAGCTAACAGGACACAGATATAGATACAGGGGCAGATTCAGATTGGTTAGTTTTTAGAATAATTTGAATAATATGCATAGCTGGAGTCTGGACATAGCATACATCAAAATAGAAGATGCACACACTAATTGTTTTAGTGAATGACCCTAACTCTAGAGTCTAAATAAGATTCCATAGATAAGTGAGTTACTTGTCAAACTAATCCTACACAACGTGTAAAAATGGATTGAGCTTTGGGCAGTTTTATGTTGTTTTGAACAATTCAGCAAAACTTGCAGAAAAAATGGCCAAGTTACAGAGAAATCAGCATCTCAGCCACAGCCGAGAAATTGACTGAAAACTCCCACAAAATCTAGCAAATGAAAAACTCACATGTCGACCAAGTTTTTCCCAAGTTTTGCCAAAAAAAGGGGGCCAGACAAGTTGCATCTTCACTTTAAGAACAAGTTTTGGGCCTAATTTTTCATTTTCTAGCTTTGTTGGTTTCAACAGAAAGAAAAGCATCCATTTAAATAGAAGAGGGGAAAGTGGCAATTTATTTGTGCCAAATATGTTTTTTTGGATTGTCCAGTTCAATTCTACACAGTTTATCGTGGAGAATATCAATATCCCATGTCTCATTTTGTTGGTTTTTATACAGATTATTGAAACAAAAATACATTACGTTCACAATTTAAAAACTAAAAACTAGATTAATGCAGTTTTTGTAGTTTCAACATGAGTTGAACAGCAAAAAGTGAAATTGAGCTTTCAGTGTCCCAAGCAATTTTGCAGGAAACCTTATAATTTTATATTTAAAAAATTGGCATTGTAATTTGTTTGACGGTTATTTTCTCAAAAACCAAATATATTTTTGCCCTAGGTTTCAGTTTTCCCTCAACCAACATACCGAAATACTTGGACAGTTTTGGGGTACACAAGGAGTCTGGTCAAGAAATGTGTGAAGGTCCATATACCCTGTGCCATTAATGTTTATCTAGAGGGATTCACCATCTAAAATGCTTCCTGGCAAGAATCCATGTCACCCCAGACATTCAAGCACAAGCTAAAGCTGCTCTTGACCTAGTTCAGCAGGAAAAAACTCAAAAAACAAGCTCTGTTAACAGGGTTTGCAGCAGCTGTTGTAGCAAGGAAACCAACTCTTCATCTTTCCTCTGAGGGAATGAAGAGTGAAATAGCAACCTCTAATGCTTCTACTGACCATGTTCCTGCTACTATTGCCATGTCACTGTTCTTTGTTCCAAGGACAAAACCTGGTGCACAACCTTCCATTCATTCTGTCATTGAAAAAAAGGAAAGGGAAGAAGCAGACAGGATTGTGAGGCAGTTCAACAAAAAAAACTTTAATAGGGCTTGCAGCAGCTGTTCTAGGCTCTAGCAAGGAACCCAACTCTGTGTCTTTCCTCACCAGGCCTGGAGAGTGATATCGCCTGTAATGCTTCTACAGGCCATGTTCCCACTCCTGCTGCCACATCACTGTTCTTTGTTCAAAGGACAAAACCTAGGGCACAACCTTTCATTCATTCTGTCGTCGTGAAAAGGAAAAGGAAGGAACAGACAGGATTGTGTACAGGCATCTCTTGTGGGGCAATATGCCCTTTACATTGCCAAAAATAACCCCTTCTAACAGGCAATGTTTGATGTTGCTGCAATTGTTGGCCTTGGATAACACACCTCTACTTACAAGTTAGAATCAATAAATGGGGGGCAATTATTCAAATAATAAATAATAAATTGTATACCTCGATTGAAGTTGAAGAAGTGCTGGGAGAATACCACCTGCATAGTTATCTTGAACGGTTGGACTGATGTGAGGGGCAGGACCCTGTTAAATTTTTTGGTTGTGTCCCAGAGAGGCAATGTTTATTTAATCTGCTGATTCATTTGTTAAATCAAAAATTGAGGATGCTCCATTGTTGTGTAATTTGTTGGATAAGTTCAACATAGAGATAGATGTGGAGCATGTTGTTCAAGACAACTGCTAATGTGCTGATTATGTGGCACTTAGCAAAATGATAATGAAGAGATGGCCCTTATTATTTATTTCTCTGTGTTGCATTGATTTAATGTTGGAGGACATCAAAAAAATTGGCTTTGTTAAGGAGGCAATGAGGAGAATATGAGCATCACCAAACTCAGTTATGACCATGCCTCACAACGACATTCACAGATAACAGACAGTTGCTGTGTTCTACCTTAACCCCTTTTGCTCCCAGCTTCAATCCATTCTCAATTGTCAATTAGAGTAGAAGAAAGAGTTTGTTTCTGCAGAATGGTATTCTAATATCTTTAACAAAAAACCTGAGGAATAGGTTGTTCCTTCACTTGTTTCCAGAGAATCCTTATGTTGAAAAGTGTAACTAGGATCGGTCTTCATATTGACTATGTAATTATGTAAAGAAAAAGACAAAGATAATAAAATGTATTTTTGTTGTACCTGCTTCATGGGTTTCATGAGCAAGATTTTATTATAGGTCAATAGACTTCTTCTTGACATCTATTAGGGTTGTCTTCTAGTCATAAATATAATCAAGTGTCATGTATATGAAGTAGCTAGAGAATGCTCCAAGACCTTGTCATAAACAGTGAAAGAATGGCCTAAGACATACCTCATCAATGCTGGAAATATATATTTTATGTCGGCCTATATACACAGTGATCTAGTCGACCTCCAATCAGCTTGAAGGGTCAGCCTAAAAACAGTGACATGATACCTATATATACAGTCAGCTCTGCGGTCATTTGAACCAAGGGAATTGCGGATCTCAGGACAGGAAACAGTGCAGATACATCTGTGATAAGTGCAAATTTCAGAGAGGAGAAAAAGTGTGGATTTCAGGAAGGAAAAAAGTGCGGACTTAAGGAGCAGTGAACGTGGATTAGTATGCAGAAGCTACGGTCAAGTAAATTGCGGTCAAACTTGTAATGAATTCACTAATAATATAAGGTCAGTGCTCTATGTATTGTAATGACGGCAAGCATTCAGATATTATGTTATGCGAAGGGTTAAGCTCAACGATCATGCTATGATCTCCTGATTACCTGTCATCATGGCTCATGATCGCAGCCAGAATCCAAACTGCATTAAATGGCCGGGACAGACAGATCCATGTGGGTTTAAAATGCTGGAGGCTAGCCAAAGGTGGCATATGGTATTATGTACCACAGGCATGCCGACCCTCTGGGTTGATCATTCTGATCTACTGCAAAGAACCTCACCACTCCATCCACTGTGCAAATTCATCATGGAGCAAGGACAGGCGACTTCCCAGGCCATTTAGGGGTGTAATTGGCTCTAAGGTTGGAAACTACGGACTCGGACCATCAGGTTAAGTTCTTAGACACTCCCAAGCTTTTTATTTTTCTCGGTGCTACTTACCTGTATTTCATTGTTGATGTTTGTAGCTCAAATCAGTACTTCTGCACAGGTCTAAGTGTCTAGACGCGGGGAAGTCATCTAAATGACTCTTTACCTTAGCAACTACTCTAATTATTAAACTAATTTCTTTTATGAGAAAAGTGAGTTAATCTAATGAAATGCAAAGGTTATTTGCATTAATGATTTAAGATCAATCACAATAGTTGATATCAAGTGAAGTTGAGATTTAATATCAACCATCAATCACTTTGGAGATTAGGGTTGTTGATTTGGTCAAACTCAAAGTTATAAAAGGAAGAGTAGGCTAAGGGAGAAGACACATCTTGAGCACAAGACAGTGAGAGTGAGATCTCAGTGAAGGATTTTCATTCGAGTGTGCAGGGTTTGAGGAAGAGTGCAAGGAGCAGCAAGGGAAGGATCCAGACAAGCCAGCAGATCAAATAGCAAATCAAGGATTTGATCAGCTGGATCATTCTAGGATCTTGTATTTGTATTTTCCTCGGAGGGCCATTATCACAAGAAAGGAGCCCTTGATTTAGAATTTAATTAATAAAACAACAAATTTTGAAGGGCAGAAATTTTATGTGCATGTGTATGAGATTAGAGTTTTAATTTGCTTTGGCTGTTATATTTTATTTATGTGTTAAAATCTCAACAATGCTTTTTTGTTCAATAGATCTGCATCTACTAAGAAGTAATTAGCCAAGTTCCTGGGGTTAGGTAATTAATGTTCATCCCACTTCTATGTCGCAGAGAGTTTCTTCCACTGGGGAAGGTCCCCAATCCCCTGACTCTAATAAGCCTTGAACAACCCTGTGTTCTTTCTCTTAGCCTCTTGTCTTTTTCTATCAATTCCTATGAGCTTTCTTGGGTTAAACACTCTCAACCTCACTAATTCCTCCTCGGCTACTTGTGTAAGGGAAGCTTCAGTCCCTGCCACTTCTCTTGCATTATTTTCATATCTCGGGCTCTTTAGTCGTTTGCACTCTTCCTGATTCCACCATCCACTACCCAGACACCCAAATGCCCCACTCCTGTGCACACTTTTCACTAACTTTTCCCCCACTTTGATCATTAGAAAGGCAATGCCCCACGTGGTTCAGCCCATCAAAACAGAGGTAGGTCTAGAGTAGGGGCCCCCTTTCCCTGCAAAGTTCTGTCAATTCCAAACCCTAACAACTTGGCAATTTATTAGCCTAGCAGATACGCAAAACCACTGAATAAAAACCATGGCTAGAGTTTTGATAATTATAATCAATGAAAGCAAATTAAATCATAATCTCACAATCACATGCACATAGATTTATGTCCTTCAAATCAATCCTTCATTCAAATAACTTCAGAAATTACAAGGGCTCTCATCTTGGGATAATAGACCACATAGGAAAATACATACAACAAGAACCTTGAACTATCCCAGCTGATCAAACCCTAGATTTGTCCTTCAATCTGCTTGGTTGATCTGGATCTCCCTTGCTTCCCCTTGCACCTTACTTGAACCCAGTACACTTGAATGGAAGTATTCCTCCATCCAATCATTGAGATGTCCTTCTCTTAATGTCTTGTGCTAACTCAATGTGTATTCTCCCTTAGCCTAGCCTTTCTTTTATAAGTTTGGGTCAATTATCGAATCCACAACCCTAATCTCCAAAATGATTGATGGTTGAGATTATCTCACCTCACTTGACACCAATTGATGAGATTCCTCTAATTCACAAATGCATAAACCTTCAGCATTTCATTAGATTAACTCACTTTATCTTATAATAAGGAATTACTTTAATACTTAAAGTAATTGCAAAGGTTAAGGGTCTATTAGGTGACTTTTGCACACCTAGACACTTAGGCAAGTGCAAAAGTACTTGCCCAAGCTACAAACATCAACACTCCCTCTTAGCGAGTGAGGTACTTCCTGAACAAGTACCTAGAATTGGTCGCCCCTCTGATCCTAGCACAATGTCCCATGCATCATCCTCTACCAAGCCTTTCCTCCTATTAAATTCGATGCACCCCAAGTATGGTCTATGCTCTAGTTAGAAAACAAAAACACATTTAAAATGGGTAACTTTAAAACTTTTGCATAGCAGAATATACTAGCAATTAGATCAATGTACAATGCACAAGAATTAATTCCCAAATCTGATTTCTTATAAGTCCATTGACAACAAAATCCACAGGGCTCCAATACTAGGGATAGTGGCCCTTTACAATCCCTATACAATGCCAAAACACGATAAAACACCTGTACAAATTACCTAGGTTGAGACTAAGTCCTTTCATCTCTCATCTACCTTGAGCCCTCCTTCAACTGCCCAACCAACTCCCTTTACGTTCACAATCAGCTCAACACAAGCTCTTTTCCCACCTAGCAGCCTTAGCCCTATTTTTCTTCCACATCTAGCCCTCAACCTCCTTCAACAACACTTGATGTCCCTTGTAGCCTAGTTCTTAGGCCCTTGGTCTCTTGTTCCAACCTTTAGCCAGACTCCTTTAACACTTGTGACCTTCTTGTAGCAACTACGGCTTGTCCTAGAGGCAGAACCTCCCTTTTCTAGGCCTCGGCCCCCTATACAAAGTTCCACAAGGCCTACAACCATCCTGCCCCACTTCAACCAAGAAAACTTCAAGTTGTCATGAACCAAATCCACAACCCAACCCTTCCCACAAGGCTCGTGCTTCGCCTTTACACCAACAACTTGTGCTCCTAAGGCCTATGGCCCTCTCGTCCTGCATGTGGATCCTTTCCTTAGGCCATGATTGCCACACAATTGTCCCCCAATATTTCTCTTGCATCTCATTTAGCAGCCTGCGGCTAGGTCTCTTCTAGCCTCTTGCTCCTCACAAGAAGAATAATCCTTCATCTCTCTGTCCTTAAGCCTCTCCATTGGCTTCTTATTTATACTTGTCCATTGGTGTTCTTGGTAGCCCCTTTTCTTTCAAGAAACCTGCAACATCAACCTCAACATTAAATTAGAATATTAAATGTTTTCCTTGAGCACAGAACCCCATCACTTTGGGTACAAAGCCCACAACTTGGGTGCAAAGTCCACACATAAAATCACATTTTATGAGTGTTTCTCTCTCACAAGCCTACATCAAGGGCATGTGAGAGTACCCCCTAATGCTACCTAATTTCAACCCTCCCTCTTAGCGAGAGAGGTACTTCCATTCCTTGGAAGTCTCGATGTTTCCCACGCTAGAAGACAATCCTCTTCCACGGTCGCTCTCCAACATTCAGCGTAAGCTTCATCTTTTGTTACAGAAGCAAAACCTGTTACAAGAACAAAACCCTTCTTGGAAGTTTCCTTGCTACTAGAAGCCTCCTACGTAATAGGCTTTTAAGCCCGTCCGTGGCTCCTTGTCAGATATGGAAGTCTCCTTCTCTATGATGATGCACCTTTCTAGGATTGTTGACTCTCCCTCTAAATCAACGAACTCCCTCTATGAGTCTATACTTGACTCCCTCTGAGTCTCTGAAACCTTCTTCTTTGCTTGGTCAATAGGCTTGCCCTTTACCCTATATACACCATTCGCATTGACTCCATGAACCACCCCTAGGCTAGAGTTAGATCCACTGGGATTTTCCATTCTAGAATAGAACATTAAACCCCTTCTCCTCAGTTTTTGAGACTAAAAGTATGTTGCATCAGAGCTCCAATACCCAAAGTACATCCTTGATACCCAAATACATCCTCAACTTGCAGCAATCCACCTGAATCCATCCTAAATGGTACAATCTTGGTTCCTCTGATTGCATGCTGACTTTAATCACCAATCTTCACATGTACATCAAAGTCCCACTCAATCAAGATCTCAAACACTTCTCGTGTTCCTGTCATATGCTTTTATGCCCCACTATCTAGGAACCAAGCACCATCACGAATGGTGTTTTCGAAGAAATGAAAGATAAGAGAGAACTCCTCAACGAATCTCCTCATGAAATCTTCTCCATCAATTGTAGATGGAACAACCATTGCCATCTCAAGCTTCTCCTCTTTCCCTCCTTTCTTCTTATGCGAACACTTGCTTGCATAATGACCAAACTCTTCACAGGCATCGCATTTCATTTTGCTCTCAGGTCCTTCTTCTTATTACCATTATTGAAGTTCCCTTTGCCCTTTTTGAGCTTACTAGCAAGGGCAACGTTCTTCGCATCACGACTATTCTATTGAAAATCCTTGTCGAAAGTTCCTCTTATAGATGAAATCATCCTACAATCTATTCCAATCTGGAAGATTTTCCAATGATACTAGTCCTTTGATGAATGGCTCCCACTGCTCTAAGAATCCCTTCAATGCAGTCCTCGCCAACTCTAATTCTACTGCTTTATTCCCTATAGCTACAAGCTCATCACGAACTTATGAAATCCTTGTGAGATAGGAAGTCACGTTCTCTGAACCTGTCATCTTGATGTCCTTAAGCTTCTCTCTCAATACCATCTTCTTGTTGCGTTCTTGTTTCAAAACAACACTTTAGAGCTCCACACATCCCATGCAGTGTCTTCCAGTAAAATGAGGCATCAAATGTTCCTTAACTCCATCAAGAATGATCAACTTGGCCTTTGCAGCTGCTTTGTTATGCAAAGCCGAAGATGTGGCATCAGTTGGTACCATGATTTGGGTGTTGGCATAATCCCACAGATCATTCACCAACAACATGTGCTTGATTCTTTCCTTCGACGACTTGTAGTTGGATATCCCTTTCAAGCAATCCTCAAGCCTCCAACCAAAAACTATTTTCTCTATTGGATTCTTGTGTAGAAATCCAAGAGATTAGCTATCCCTCCTTCATTAGAAAGACAACTCAACCCCCTCTTAGAGCTTCCACTTGTGCACAATTCTAACCCAACTGCTCTTTAAGGTAGCTTTGATACTATGTTATAATTCCATGCACCCCAGGTCTAGTATATATGCTTTAGCTAGAAAACACAAACATTGAAAATGCCTAACTTCAAAACATCTACACAATGGAATATGTCAGCAATTAGATCTACAACACACAAGAATTAATGCCCAAATTTGATTTCTTATAAGTCCATTAACAAGAAAATTCACAGGGCTCCAATACCAGAGATAGTGGCACTCTACAATCCCTTTACAATGCTAAAAAAAGATAAACACTAGTACAAATTACCTAACCTGAGGCTAAGTCCTTTCAGCTCTCATCTACCTTGACCAGTGGTTGTACTTTGCCACCAAAGGATACAGCCACTTCTTGTAGCACACAAGGCACTCCTTCCTCCCTTAAATTTCCGAACTAGCTCTCTTTACACTCACAGTCCGCTCGACACAATCTCTCTGCCCACTTGGAAGCCTTAGCCCTTCTTTCCTTCCACAACAAGCCCTTGACCTCCTTCAACAGTGCTTGTTGTCCATTGTGGCCTGCTTCTTAGGCTCTTGATCTCCGGTTCCAACCTTCAACCAACCTAGCCCTTGTGGCCTTCCTGTAGCAGTTGCAACTCGTCCAAGAGGCCTTGCCTCCCTTTTCTAGGCCTCAACCCCTTGCATAGAGTTCCACAAGCCTATAGCCATCCTACTCCACTTCGGCAAAGCAAACTTCAAGCTGTGGCTAACCAAAACGATAGTCCAACCCTTCCCATAGGGCTCAGACTTCTCCTTTACGCCAACATCTTGCTCCTAAGGCCTCTGGCCTTCTCTTATTGCCTGTGGATCCTTTCCATAGGCCTTGATTGCATCTCCTTTAGTAGCATGCGGCTAGGTCTCTTCTAGCCTCTTGCTCCTCACAAGAAGAGTAATCCTTCATCTCTTTGTCCTCAAGCCTCTCCATTGGCTTCTTATTTATACTTGTCCATTGGTCCCTTTGGAAGCCCCCTTTTCATTCAAGAAACCTCCAACATCAACCTCAACATTGACTTAGAATATTAAACGTTTTCCTTGGGTACAAAGCCTACAACATGGGCACAAATCCCACACACATAAAATCACTCATTATGAGTTTCTACCTCACAAGCCTAACACCAAGGGCATGCAATAGTACCTCCCAATGTTACCCAATTTCAACACCTCCAAACCTCTTGGTTTGTTGCCTCTTCATGGACACTACTTGTCAATGCCATGGAGTCTGGAAACTTCTCCAAAGGCATGCTCTCTATAAATGTGCTTGTTAATTTTGGGCAACTAGGTCCAAACTCCATGTTGTACTGCTCAGGTGATGATGCCAATATTTTTATTGGATTCCTCTTTCGGAGAGGTGCAAGATCGATCTAAAGATCATCATAATCGGATGAGCAGAACATGTATTTTGAATTTATTCCACATGTGCAAGGTCGGCCAAATTTATCCCACATGCATAAGAGATGTGTCACACACCCCCACAGATGGATTTATATATTGGAGACTTGGCGGTCATTTCAACACACATTTTGGAGGCATTCTCTTCTCTCACGAATAGTGCAGCATTCTTGATGAAGCATTTTGATGAGTCGTCTTGGGGTTGTGTGACACATTCTGGGTGGCTGACCTTATGGAGACTTTGCTGGTTGAAGCACCCTGCTGATCATTGTAACGCCACCATTCTTCATCTCTGTTTATCAAAATGTTTAGTATCATTGGCTTGTCTTCCATCAATCTATTGGTATGTTCTATCGGCATATTTACTTTCATGTGATTGCTATTTAAGTAAATCTGCATCTAGCATAGAACATCTTCAAAAATTAACATGGTATCAGAGCTAAGGAGAAGACAAAGCCCAATCTGTGTCAAGGGACAGCTAGTGAAGTCTGGGCAGTGAAATAGGCTTGAAACCCTACTTGAGGCAGTGGCCCACCTTGAGGAAGTTTTTCTTGTGACCTCGCAAATATTTATAAGGAAGATTGTCAGCAAAGATGTCTAGGGCTTGTTTGTGTTTCGTTTTGTTTTTTTATGAGCCGAGTTCTTCAGTCAAGCGGCCATAGATTGTGATTGAAAGCAAGCGAGACAGTCCGGGACTGGGTTGCTACTCTTGTAGGTGCCTTGGGATGTATAGTAACGACACAGCCATCGAAATCATTGTTGGGGCATTGGTAAAGTTGCAAAAGCAGCAGGATGACTAACAGGATAAAGCTGAAGCGAAAGGGCCATCAAGTTGATGACCCAAAATATTCTTTCCAAACCTCCCAAGAGGATGACACACCTAACGAAAGCGGCTCTGCTTCGGAAGAAGTGGATAGTAGTGAAGAAGAAGGCAGAAATAGCAGTGGCAGTGAAGATGATATTGTTTCTTCTTCTTCCGAAGAAAACCCGTTGTTAGTTATGATTATGAAGAAGACGAAGACAGAGAAGGTGATGCAGAGGGTGTAACTGCAGAGCAAGAGTTGGAAGGGGGCATAGACAATGCCCTCGAAAATTATATGGGAACCCTCAATGTTCTTTCCAATTTAAATGGAAAGAACCTTAAAAATGCCAAAGGTGAATATACTTCTGGGGATGATAAGGACAAGGATAAGGAGAGACCTGATCTAAGGTCGCAGCAAGGAGGCTAGGGCAGCGATGCATGAAAGGACTGAGGTCTGAAGGCAGAGTATGCTGGCTACTTAAAAGTTTGAAAACCAGTCTGCCGGCCGTAAGATAGGATTACTGTGTGCTAGGCCGCAGGCCATAGCACCACAGTAAGGGTCCATCTCTAAAGGATGAAGTGGCCTCTCTATAGCACCATCACTTCGGATCAGGTATGCAATAGAAGTGTGAGTTAAGGTTCTGCAGTTTGAGCGAAGAAGGCATCTCAGTGGAGGATGAAGGAGAGTCATACATATATTTGTTTTCGGTGTATTCCTCTCTCACATATTTCGGTAGTGTTGAGGGTAATCACTGCGTGGAGATGAGGATACAACTATGAGGAGAAGAGGATACATCAGCATGACGGAAGGCCATCGAAGTATACACAGTTTAGTTTTGGGTTGAAGGAGAGTCATACATATCATCTGCATTACTCTAATGATGACTTCCGCACAATAAAATACAGAGACTTTGATCTGTTTCACTACAGCATCTCACACGTTGTTCTGGAATCTTGTTTTATAGATGACATCCCTTGCTGGAAAAGTTGATAGCTTGGATGATTTGGCACACGAACTGTCGAGTGCTGGTGTGCATGAACATGAGGCTATATTGGCCAAATTTGAGGTGGCCTCTGAAGATTTGACTAGCCCTTATGCAAGGTACACTACTAAAATGTTTCTGTTTCATAAATTTGCAGTTTAATAAATGATTAGAATGTATCGTGGCAGCCTTCTAAAAAGCCTTGATCTATTAATCTCGAATAAATAGCCTCCTGCAAATGGGATGTGAACAAAATATGGGCAGAGCAAAAATGTGTGTAGTAGTGACAATAGAAGTAAACGTTGTTATGTCTATTGCCATTTAACACCAAACAACAGTTGTTATGGCTTTATCTGGACTTTCTTCTCTAGTGGAAACTATACCGCTGATAATTCTACAAGTGCTACTTGTTTACATACAGAAAGTAATCAGTTCCAAACATTCTGTGAGTACTTGTCTATGAATCCTGTTTACAATTTCCATGCAATAATACACTACACATGTACATAACTTTTGCATAGCTCTTGGCAGACCTTGATGTACATAAGTTTAGTTCTTACTGTGGTTTCATATACCCTTGGGCATCACCTTTCCAAGAAGACCCATAACATCTCATTCTCTATGATTTGTATTAAGATCAATAAGAATATGATCTCTGTTGTGATAGTGAAATGTTGAGGATGATCTTGTTGCATTTCTAATGAAGGAAATAACCTCATACTAGAAGGACTTTTTGATCCTTGATATCAGTGACAATTCTCATTACAATGACAATGCTCCTGTAACAGAATTGTAAACTCCATCATGTCAAAGGTGTCAACGATGATATGACAATGGTATACAGTATGAAGTCATAGCTTCAGATCAAGCAGATAGTTGTGCATCAATGATTGTTGAACAAATATGTATTATAGCCCAGTAATGATCTCAGTTGAAAGTAAGTCTTCAAATTGTTTATATGACCTGGAAGACAGTTATTGAAAGTAAACCAACCTGACTCTTAATGGTTGAACATTCCTTCAACTCGGACTGAGGATGAAATACCTCGGAAATCTTGCTTCAAGTCGGTGTCCTTTAAGTTCAGAAGCAGATAGGCTCCACCAAGGAAAGGAGATGGTTGTAGCTATTAAGCCTGAGTTACAAATGACAGTCTTCTGAAAGATCAAAAGAAGTAGAAGTATCTGCTCTTGCCCATTGATTACTTTAAGAAAACTGTGCATGTAACTCAGACTAATAACCAGTTGCAAATGTCTCATTGGGCAAGATCTCTTCTCAGATATTTAGGGAGAGCTGATGTTTTCTTTAGCTTTAAGCTGAAGTTGTTGATCCAGACATTTTGCAGGTACTCTAAGGTACACTATCAAAATTGCTGAAGCACAAGTATGATGAACAGTAAAGCTATAATTCATCTTAAGACTGAAGTCTGGAAGAATTGTTTAAGCTGTACATCGAAAACAGTCAGCCATGTGAGGTAGCTTTTTAGTGAGTCCTGTTATATTGCAGAAGAGGATTCTGATAATCCTGTGCTTCTCACAGCTACAGTATGGCTCAGATCAATAGGAATGGAATTGTACTTGAAGAAAAGGTTAAACTCAACCATGGAGAAAGAATTGAAGATCATGGCCTTGAGACATGTCTGTGATTTATGAACAATTTTCCTCTATCATATATGCCTCAACTTTTCAGTCTCAGAGGGAGTAAGATCAACATCTTCTTTGTCAAGATACACAAGAAGCTGAGGACTGTTAAAGTGCTTCTATGATCTCAAGGAAGGCATAGATTATGATGATATATTTGCACCTGTGGCCCGCTATACCTCCATCCGATCTATTATTGCCCTTGCTGCTACACAAGGATGGAGTCTCCATCAGATGGATGTGAAGACCGCTTTTATGCATGGTTCAATAAAGGAAAAGGTGTATGTGGAGCAACCTCTGGGGCTCGAAATCCAGGATAGAGACTCTTATTTATGCAAGTTGAAGAAAGCTCTCTATGGTTCGAAGCAAGCCCCTAGGGCTTGGTACGAGAGGATAGATAGCTACTTAATGAAGTTGGGCTTCACTCGAAGTAATGCTCATCCGAACCTTACTTCAAGGTTGATAGAGAAAAGCCTCTCATTTTGATTCTCTATGTGGACAATCTCTCCCTGATAGGTGTCGACCCTCTCATTCATCAGTATTAGAGGGAGCTCGCTTCTGAGTTCGAGATGAAAGACCTAGGACTGATGCATTACTTCCTAGGCTTGGAGGTCTAGCAAAGACCTGGTGAGATCTTCCTCTCTCAAGGAAAATACATTGTGAAGAAAGTTTTGGTATGGTGGACTGTAAGTCCGTGTCGACACCGATGGAGCTCAACTTTAAGAAGTTGAGTGGAAACGCTGTTGGGCCCGTGCTAGCAAATCCTACCGAGTATCGACAACTCGTAGGGGCCCTGATGTTCTTAGTGAACATCCATCCAGACATATATTTTGCAATGAACACTTTGAGCCAACACATGGTTGATCCTCATAACATTCACTGGGTTGGTGCCAAGAAACTCTTGAGATATCTCTGGGGCACGATAGACCATGGGTTGAGATACACTGTCGGGAGTTTGAGACTCTAAGGATATACTGATGTCGATTGGGCTGGCATGGTTGTGGATCCCAAGAGCACATCTGGATGTTGCTTCACACTTGGGACTACTTCGAGCAGGAAGTAAAAGTCGGTGGCTTTGAGCAACGTTGAGGCCGAATACAATGCAGCGTGTATGGCCTGTTGTGAAGCTACTTGGTTGCGAAAGCTCTTCAATGAGTTGTCTGAGCATGTGCTAGATACCACCGTTATCCTTTGTGATAACCAGAGGGGGATTCGTTTGTCAAAGAATCCCGAGTTCCACGATCGATCCAAGCATGTTGATATCTAGTACCATTTTATCCGGGATATGGTACAGCGAGGCACCGTAAGGCTCGATCATATAGGAACTGATGAGCAGGTCGCGGATATTCTCACAAAGCCCTTGGGGAAGGTCATGTTCCTAACCTTCCAAGAGAATCTTGGAATCGTGGAGCGACCCTATCTTGAGGGTCCTGTTGGATGATGAGCTCTAGGAGCTCCAAGGAGCTTTGGGGATAGCGTCTTGGAGCTATAAGCAACCACAGGGCTAGGCTTGTCGAAACTGGTTGGTGTGCTTCTGCCCCACCGTGATGATATTTAGTTGGTTCACCTCTCTTTGATCTGTGCCCCGTATGCATCCTACCCATGGAGTCTCGGACTCATGGGAAGTACCTCTCATCTTGGCCAATGAGGTGGGAAAAGATAGAGACCAGTAGCAAGACCGATGGATGCATCGAAGATTGCCGTACTCTCTATGTCTAGGATGGCACTTGTCTAACCACTTGATCTAGGATCAAGTCTAGTGAGGTTTCAGACCTCCAACTGACTTCGGGACAGTTAGACTAACTTTGGGTTAGCATGAGACTCCTTTGAGTCCTATAGAGGTTTCGAACCTCTGAGCTGACTTCGGGTCAACCGGGAGTGATGTCTTTGTGACTCACCGGTTTGAAATAAAGAAGCCAGCGAAACAAGTTACGGCAGGGTGACGCACGATGTTTGGATGGCACTGGTGGATGGAGTTCTCCCTAGTTGAGAAGGAGTGTTAATTTTGGGCAACTAAGTGCAAACTCCATGTTGTACTGCTCAGATGATGATGCCAATATTTTTATTGGATTCCTCTTTCGGAGAGGTGCAAGATCGATCCAAAGATCACCTTGATCGGATGAGCAGAACATGTATTTTGAATTTATTCCACACGTGCAAGTCAGCCAGATTTATCCCACATGCATAAGAGATGTGTCACACACCCCCACAGATGGATTTATATATTGGAGACTTGGAGGTCATTTCAACACACATTTTGGAGGCATTCTCTTCTCTCGTGGATGGTGCAGCGTTAGGGCTTTCTTTAGTGCAGCATTCTTGATGAAGTGTTTTGATGAGTCGTCTTGGGATTGTGTGACACATTTTGGGTGGCTGACCTTATGGAGACTTTGTTGGTTGAAGCATCCTGTTGATCACCGTAATGCCACCATTCTTCATCTCTGTTTGTCAAAACGTTTAGTATCATTGGCTTGTCTTCCATCGATCTATTGATATTTTCTATCAGCATTTTTACTTTCATGTGATTACTATTTAAGTAAATTTGCATCTAGCATAGAACATCTTCAGAAATTAACAATGCTCCTAGCAACTGCCACATGCTCCTGAGCATCCTTCAATGTATACTCAAACCAACTGTGTCACCTGATAGAACTAGAAGGTGCTACTGACTCCTCCCCACCTGAACGTTGACACCTTGAACTGAAAGCCTCTACATGTTCCTCTACCTTCGAAGCCTCTTGCTCCTCGTCCTCTATCATTATTGGTGGCAATTCACAAGACTTCCTAGATGCCAAGTTCTCCTTCAACTTAACATTGCTACTCACGAATGTCTTCCTCTATGCCGATATGAAGCTCCTATAAGCTTATGAGTTCTCACTATACCCAACAAAAAGCCCCTTCTATCCTAAAGTCTCTAGCTTCATCCTCTTCTTCGCGTGAACATGGATGTATACTAGGCAACCAAAGATGCACAAGTGCCTTATCTCTAGCTTCACCCCTGTGAATGACTCCTCAAAAATCCTATCCCCCAATATCATGTGAGGACTCATACTCTACACATACATTGCAGTGTCAAACGACTCTACCCAAACAAACATAAGCAACTCCTGGTCATGTAGCACAGCCTTGGTAGAACCGATAATGGGTTGATTCTCTCTACACAACCCCATTCGATTGAGAACGAGAGTGTCATCTCCCTCTTGATCCTTGCATCCTTAAGTAATTAGTGGTGTAATCTCCCATCATCTGACCTCGAGACCTTGATCTTCTTGCCTATCTGGTTCTCCACCTAAGCCTTGAATTCCCGAAACCGACTAAAGTCCTCATCCTTGGCCTTCAAGAAGAAGATTTGGGTTTTCCTCGAATAGTCGTTTATGAATGTGACATAGTATTGTGGTCCCAATACATATGCCATTGACATTGGCCCACATACATCTCTAAGTGAATGAGATCCAAGATCCCCTTGGGCCTACTTTTGCTACTTGGAAAAGTACCCTTTGCATTCTTTCCAAGCGCACACCCTTTGTGCATGCCTTGATGCTCAATATTGAAATCTAGGAGACTAGTGACCATATCCACCATCATGTACCTATGCCCGAAATTTACCCATCAACCTGAACAAGTTGCTCTCTCAAAACTCGATGGCCACTACTATGTCTGGCTAGACTCCTCTAGACAAATGAGCACCCTCCCATTCCTAAACATGTCCTCACATCCTCTATGCTTTCCCTGCTCGTTGCGTACTAACACCTTGCGGATTGGTCTCAACCTGTTTTCTAGCCTAGCGATTGCTTAATGTCACTACATCGCTTGTTTGTTGGTTGCTACAACTCCACGCGCAACTAGCTTGCAAAAGGCTCAACCCACATCTTACAGACCTGCAGCTTTTTCGTGGCACCAGCAATTGACCCTCGACTCACACAACAACAATTTACTCAAACAACCCCTTGCAACAATCCCTTTGTCGATTGTCACAAATACTGCCAACTATGTCTATGTCCTGCGCAAGTTCTTATGGTGATTGGGTTGTCAGCCAACATGTCTTGTCAACCACACCCCTTTTTTTTATGTTCTTTAAAGAGAAATTTCATCCTACCACGATTTTTACAACCCATGCTATACGATGTATGGCATGTGCACAATCAACCCAGAACCCTCACTGCTCGTATGATCACTAACCAAACCTATCACCCCTGTACAAACCTGGATGTGTGCAATTCTAGAGATCGATTTTCAAAGTTTGGGCTCTAATAACATGTTAATTTTTTACTCTAGCAACCTTGCAATTTATTAACCTAGAAAATTACATAAATCTACTAAATAAAAAGCGCATGTAGAGTTTTAACAATTATAATCAGTGAAAGCAAATTAAATCACAATCTCAGAACCACATGCACACAATATTTTTCCCTTCTAATTGGTTCTTCATTCAAATAACTTCAAGACTTACAATGACTCTCGTCCTGGGATAATGGCCCACGAAGGAAAATGCATACAACAAGAACCCGTAATTGATCCAACTAACCAAGCCCTAGAATTGTCCTTTGATCTTCTTTGTTGATCTATATCTCCCTTGCTTCCCTTTGTACCTTCCTCAAACCCACCACACTTAGATGTCCTTCCCTCAATGTCTTGTGCTCACTTAATGTGTCTTCTACCTTGGCCTAAGCCTTCCTTTTATAAGTTTGATTCATTGACCGAATCCACAATCCTAATCCCCAAAGTGATTGACAATTGAGATTATATTTCACCTCATTTGAGATTAACAATTGAGATTTATCTAATTCACTAATGCAAAATCCTTTGCATTTCTATTAGGTTAAGGGTCCATAAGCCAACTTTCGCATGCCTAGACACTTAGGCCTATGTGGAAGAACCTGCCCGCGCTACAAACATCGACAAATTCAAGCCAATGTTGAGAGATCAACAACCACCTACTAGAGAGAAATTCCCTCTGCTATCAGCTCTGAAATCAACATCGTTGAAGAGGAAGCCAGAGTTGAGAGAATATTTATATAGGAAGCTCCAACAAAGGCAGGTTCAACAGGTACATGCAGGCAATTGACATACAGTGGCACATTAAAACAATTATAGGAAAAATCTTCTTTGAAAGAAGCAATGCACAACAAGAGATCCTATTGTGCGTAAACGCCCTGCAATTACAGGCGCAGAAGCTAGGCAAAAAGGCCACCAAATTGGCAAAGAAGGTAGTCATTCTACATTTTTTTGTGTTTGAAGAAGAAGATGAATTGCAAAAGAAAGCTAATGAGGTCACCATCTCTGACTAGATATGTACAGTCTCTTTCTTTCTGACTTGGTTTTATTTCACAATATCTTGGTCACTCAAGGTCGTACAGTTAATAAGATAGATAGGACTGAATTTGAATATGGATATATTCTAGACATCCAATACAAATTAGTTTATAGGCTAGATAACACTCAAATTCATGTTTTGCTAGTTTATAGTCTGGTTTTCCTAGTGGCAAACCAGTAGCAAAACTTGTGTATTTTGTTGATCTAATTTCAATTTACTATAATATCAAAGAGTAGCTTACAAAAAAACACAAAGCCAAGGAATCTGATACATCTTTATATATATATATATATATATGAAAGCAAGTTGAATATTACACAATTCTAGGGCATGGCTTGTTTCAATGGCTCCCCTCTAGTGTGTTCTCAACTTTTGGAGTAAATGGTTTAGATTTTAAGGGAAACTCCCATTCCTCAATTTCCCTTAATTTTGACTTCCTTAAAACTATCATATTGAGCACTCCCTTCAAATGAGAACAGATCTTCACTTGAAAATTTTTTGGATGACGTGTTGCAACTGTTATATACATAAATAATGATAACTTATTATTTAATAAAGGTACACATGAAAAGATATGTCCCTATTAACAAACATGGCTCTTCATGAAAGGGAACTTCTTCTGCTTGGTATATATGCTAGGGAACCCTCATTGTATTCAACCATATCAAATTTCAAACATTCTTTCATAAATATATTACTTATCCTATTATGGATTTCCATATTACAAATATTTTGAATATATAATTGTGTACGAATTATGTTTGTTACATTGGTATCAAAACCTCGTCCTCCAATCCCAGCCATTAGCCAGTCTAATCCGACCTCTGGCCATCATCCCTTCATCATGTTCATTATGATTGAGACTTTTAGCCATAGTTTTTTTTTGGAGGTTCTCCATTCTGCCGTCAGGCCTTTGGCCAATAAAAGAGGATATATATATATATGAAGAAATAAAATTACATATATTTAGAAAAACTCATAGAAAAAAAATTGCAAAATAAGGGGTCAAAGATAAAGGGAAAAAACGCATATGCCACTGCCTAAGGCCATAATATCAATTGTTAGGTCAAAGCCACGTCTGTTGTAACATTGCCCATCTCGTCGATTGCCACAAACCATATGTCTATGTCCCATCTTCCAACCGTACATTCTACTACCAAATGTATGTTGTTGTTGCCAAACCATACAACTGTGTTCTGTCTGCCATTCATATGCTCTGCTGCCAACCGTGGATGATTGTGATCAAGATACAGGTTTCAACTTAAATTTTGGTAATTTTATAAAATCAGATATAGAGATTATATGTCCATACACCACTGTACTCTACCAATGGCAACCAAATCATAGTCATTGTTATAATTGTGTTGTTGGAGCTATATTCACTAGATCGAAGTGTGCATAGACTCATGTTGTATTGATACGTTGCAAGAAAATACAGTAACTGCCTATAGATTGGCACACATATCCACCGTAAGTTGCAATCGCCACACTAAATGGAACCGTGCAATCCGTGCACCACGTCATTTCATTTCAAAACGTAACCAATTCGTATAGACATGTTCTTTCTAAAGACAAACCATATAATGCCTAATTAATTGTTAATAAAAAAAGGCAAAGTATTAATCCAAAATTTTAGAGTTGACTTATATAGTGTGTCAGCTTAATTCAAAAAATAAAAAAGAACAATATTATTATACTTTATTTCCATTATTTCAAAAAAGAAAGTCTCCATAAGAGGTGCTTAAAAGAGGGAGAGAGAGAAAAGAAGGTAACTTTCGATAAAATGCATAAAAAAACCATGTTGAATAGAGTTAAAAAAATAACAATACCACTGCAATTTTAAAAGCATCATGTCGTTTGGAGAGTAAACAAGTTATATGTACCAAGTACTCAAATAGAGACTAGTAATGGAAGATTTCCTAAAACTTTTAGCAAAGTTGTTTTTGCACTGTTTAAAATCAGAGGAACAATTGCAAAAAAAATGCTATTATCTCTATTGCTCCCACTCAAGATAATAATTACATTAGTACCAAATGTGCTAACCAATTAGTGATTCCTGAATTTGTTGAGAATTTGGAGGGCTAGTGATTAATTCAAAATTCTCTTCTTGATAATTACTTGTGAGGTTACTTGAGGTACTTATGTCTTCCCTTCATTAGCTTATTAAATCTTTCATCAAGTCAATTATCAAAAGACACAACACACAAGAATTAGGCTCCTAGAGCCAGGGAAAAACCTCTCCCTCTTAGAGAGGAAACCCACGAGAAATTATTCTTATAGATCTTTAGATGACAAGTACCATGACCATGACTTAGACCCTTAACTTATGAGAGCCTCCAAGACCTTGTCATTACCTCTTTGACTACCTTCAACACTGATCCTTCTCTTCTGCTCCAACCTTTAAGACTTCTTTCTCCTCTTATGTCACTGTCTCAACTTCATGTATGATAGATGTAATCCGATCTGCAAACTCACCTTGGCACAATTAACAAGTCCTTCTTTTAAGCAGATCTGCACTTATAGTCTTTGTCTACTTCCCTTAACACTGCTTGTGACTCAAGTTCTTTGCATAACTCGGTATGCAAAAACTTCAATGTAATGTTCGCAAATTATTCCTGAGTCAGGATCCAAAAATGGAGGCTGAGATACCTCAGACAAGTCCACAATATAACCCTATACTTAATCCCAGCAATCTGCACTCTTTTACCTTTTGAAATCTGCTTCTATTATCTTCTGAAATCCGCACTTTTTCCACACAATGGTTCGTAGATTCTTGGTGTCAAATGGGCGCAAATCGGGTTATATATAGTGCATTTGTTCTTCCTTTTAGGCCGACCATACAGTAAACATTTAGGCCGACATGTAGGCTGACTTCATTACTGATTATCAGCTAACTTTATTACATCTTTTCCAGCGTTTGAAGGAGAGCTATCTTGAGGGTTGTTAGAGCCTTTCTTCTACAAGGTTCGTGACAAGGTCTTGGAGCTTTTAAAGATGACTAGGCTCTTCATATACATGACACTAATTACACTAAGAAGACAAACCCTAAATAGACATCAAGAAGAAGTCTATTAACTTATAATAAAGTTCTTGCTCATGAAACCCATGAAGCAAGTATAACAAATACATTTTATTATTTTTGTCTTCTTCTTTACATAAATATATAATTACATAGTCAATATGAAGACTGGTCCTAGTTACACTTTCAACACTTCCTCTTAACTAGGGAGATATTCATACAGGTACATGGTCAATTTCAAACTGAAGAATCTCATAAGAAGAATCGGATTGGTAATTGCATCTGTATAGCATCATATCAACCAACATTGTCTTAGTGCAAGGCCTTGACTAACAACCCCACCTCTCAACGAGCCAATGAGTTACAATGTTGGTGAGACACATGACTTATAGACACCATAGTCATTGTCTCTCCAAGGTACATACTCCATCTAGGTGTTCCTAGAGTATGACCTTCTTGGACTATTCTTCTCTTGGGTAGCCAGCCCTTAAAGAATATCGGTCCTCGACTACTCTTATCTTGAATGCCCTACCACATTTTCAAAGAGTATCGAATGCTAGTTGATTACCCAATCCTCCATTCTGTCTTCCAAGTGAAGACCAGATTGATGTGTTTATCCATTCTCTCCACATGGCCTTCACTAAGACTTACGATTATTAGTCCTAGTCTAGTATATGACACATGCATTAGAGAATCACATACGTCACTCCCTCTTACTCAAGAAGGACATACTTCAAGTTTCTTCCAAGTAAGAAACTTACCACCAGGCTCCCTCTCAACCAAGGTCCTGCAGCAACCATGGTGAGACACCCAGCTGCTCATGAAGAATTCCCCCCCTCGATGTCATGGATTTCGATATTGAGGAATCTTCAACCTTTGGTTTCATAGGGCACAGATCATCCATCACTTTCAGTCATGAGTCATGTCAACCATCAAAAAGTAATTCATCAGTCTTTCTCATCTGGTCCACCTTTATGCCATGCTGCTTTCCTTCGAATCATCTCCAAGGATCTTACATTCTTCCACATGATTGGCAGCCATGCATAAATTTATCCAGATAAACATATACATATGAGAGTTTATAAATCAAAAGTTACCTCAGTGATGATCTTTCACCATGACATCTTCTTGTAGGCATCGACATATGTATATGTTTTGTCAAAGGTCTTCTTTACTAGACTTCTATCGAAGTCTACATATCCTCCCAGGAGATATTCTAGTCATATCTTCTTGGCTTCCGGATGATAACTGCCTCTTGACATGGTTGCATTTCATGATCTATTCCTTTCTACACATTCTTCATACCCAAGAACTTACAAATTTTCCAGTTCCTCGTTCATATACAATAACCTCATATTCCATATGAGGATATACTATGTTGATTTCATTTGTCAGTGCACCGAGAGATCCTCCTTCATAGATCATACTTCTAAATATAGAAGTCTGTTACCTGCAACCATATGACATGAATTCACAGCATCCAATGTCAGCATATAAATATATACATACCTCATACCTTTTTCATTCAAGTCATCCTGTAGCAGTTTTACTAGAATGAAGAGCTTCATTCCCTTGGCCTGCTCCATCAATATGTCATCACATCCCAAAATTTTGTAGCATGGAATTCTTGATGAAACCATTCTGCTTTCTTTCTAATCAGTGAATTCATATAGAACTCCATTAGAAAATGTCAGCACCTGTTTCCATGATGACCCTTGATCTTGATGACTGCCTTCCATTAGTAATGTTATCAGAGAGGTTTTCCCGAAGTTGTTTCACCAAAAGCTCCTACCATGCTTTTATCATGATGCCATCAATATACATTATCATGCTATTTTACAACCAACAAAAATCACTTAAAGAGAAATATGGTCTTAATCATAATAGAGATCTTTCGCTTCTTCTTTCTTAGATTTCTTTGCATCAGGTTCTTCCCTCGTATCTGAGACATGGGCTTCTTCTCTTTCTCTCTTGTCCTTTTCAGATTTAGGACAATCTCTTTTATAATGCCCAAGTTCATTACATCCAAAGCATCGCAAGTTGTCCATATTTCTTCTTTTATTATGAGGACCAAATTTATCGAATCTTCCTTTCTTCCTGGGTATGGCTGCAAAGGCTTGATTCCCTTCACTTGATCTTGTATCAGCCTTGGCTTTCAATCTTGTTTCCTCTATTTTACATAGAAACCATAAATCATGGAATGGTATGGCTTCTTTCTTCTCGTATAAACTTGAAGTGAAGTTTCCCCATTCTTCTAGTAGAGCATTCAGCACCACTGTGGTCATCTCAGTGTCAGACATTACTTCTCCCAGTTCCTGCAATTGATCTCTTATTTCAGAAATCCTCATAAAGTATGGAGTGATTCCTTCTTCCCTTGACAATTTCATGTTATATAGTTCTTGTCTCAAAGAGATTGCTTCTTCTGCAGTACTCACAGAGAATAGCTCCACCAGTTTCTCATATATTTCTTTGGCAGACTTTAGTTTTGATACATAGGGAATGAGTGAGTCCTTAATGGATTCTATGAGAATCCTTTGGGCTCTGATTTCTCCCTTCATGTACTTGGCATGAGCTGGAGCATCTTCTTTTGGTGGTTGAATTGTTGATCCTTCGATGTCGTCCATAACTTCGTCTTCAATTAAATTCAAATCTGTCCTCTTCTTCCATGCACTAAAGTTTGATGACCCAACCAGCTTGTTGCTTTCTTTACAATAATTCATCTTGACATATTTAAGTAAGGTCATAGATACTTACTTGAGAAGAGTGGCTTGCAGCTTCCTTGATGATGACGAAGAAGTTAGGAGCTTCTTCTAAAGATAGAAATCTTCAATATAGGTGATCTTGTATCCTAGATGATAAAGGATATCTTCAAAAGATGATGTCCTCTTCTAACAGTGTCTTGAATGTAAATCTTTGATGGCAAAGATTATTTTCATGAAAATTTGATCCTTTGAATGAGATGATGATCTTTCTCGAAAATAGCTTGAGATTCTTCCTTGCAAACTGATTTGACTTTTCACCCAAACTTTGATTTTTGCTTCCTGGAGTGTCTCTTTGTCAAGTAGAGTTCAGCACCTTAGCTCTGATTCCATGTTGAGAATTTGGAGGGCTAGTGATTAATTCAAAATTCTCTTCTTGATAATTACTTGTGAGGTTACTTAAGTTACTTATGTCTTCCCTTCGTTAACTTATTAAATCTTTCATTAAGTCAATTATCAAAAGACACAAGACACAAGAATTAAGCTCCTAGAGCTAAGGCAAAACCTCTCCCTCTTGGAGAGGAAAACCCGCGAGAAATTCTTCTTATAGATCTTTAGATGACAAGTACCATGACCATGACTTGGACCCTAAACTTATGAGAGCCTCCAAGACCTTATCATTACCTCTTTGATTGCCTTCAACACTGATCCTTCTCTTCTGCTCCAACCTTTAAGACTTCTTTCTCCTTTTATGTCACTGTCTCAACTTCATGTATGATAGATGTAATCTTATCTGCAAACTCACCTTGGCACAATTAACAAGTCCTTCTTTTAAACAGATCCGCTATAGTCTTTGTCCACTACCCTCAACATTGCTTGTGACTCAGCTTCTTTGCATAACTCAGTGTGCAAAAACTTCAATGTAATGTTCGCAAATTATTACCGAGTTAGGATCCGAAAATGGAGGCTGAGATTCCTCAGATAACCCTGTACTTAATCCCATCAATCCACACTTATATCTGCACTTTTTTACCTTCTGAAATCCGCTTCTATTATCTTTTGAAATCCGCACTTTTTCCACAGAATGATTCACAGATTCTTGGTGTCAAATGGCTGCAGATCAAGTTATATATAGTGCATTTGTTGCTCCATTTAGGGCGACCATACAGTAAGCATTTAGGCCGACATGTAGGCCGACTTCATCACTGATTATCAGTCAACTTTAATGAGGGTTGTTAGAGCCTTTCTTCTACAAGGTTCATGACAAGGTCTTGGAGCTTTTAATGATGACTAGGATCTTCATATACATGACACTAATTACACTAAGAAGACAAACCCTAAATAGACATCAAGAAGAAGTTTATTTAACTTATAATAAAATTCTTGCTCATGAAACCCATGAAGCAAGAACAACAAATACATTTTATTATCTTTGTCTTCTTCTTTACATAAATACATGATTACATGGTCAATATGAAGACCAATCCTAGTTACACTTTTCAACGGAATTGAGTATAATTGAAACGATAAACAACGATGAAAAACAATATGGCATATGCAATCTACAACAGAGTATTGGAGACTAACTTTTGTCTCGCAATTCATGGTTAAAATGTTATTTTTTGATGATAGTGATATAGTTCTAAGATAATCCCTGATGGAAACACAAGGGTGTTTCGTCCTAAACATGAAGAAAAAGTTTTTTACGTTTTCCTACAAGGAAAAAATAACATTACAGAATACAACATCAAGCCTGATTCATTGACACCATAAGACATTAAAAATATTTGAAAAATAATCCTTCACGAAAACAAACAAAAAATCAGTGCAAAATATGAAAATGGAAGTTGACCAAATTATTGCTGAAAAAGATGATGAAATTTCTCATTTGAAGGATACATAAGAGATTGGGAGGGGATCAAAAGGTGGGGTTTGCAGACTTATGAGCACCATCTTTTAGCAATTGAACAATTTGTAGAAATTTTAGGTTTCCTGAAGCCCTCCCCGGTATATTTTTCTTTGCATATGGTTTAGTACCCACAGCGCCACATCATGCTAATATATATAAACTTAATGCAAATTTAAAAGAAACATTACAGGACTAGCTCTACTTTTCGTTCACTTTTCAACTGATAAAAAAAAAAAAAAAACACAATTTTAGGACATATAGTTTTTGGTCAAACTCTATGTAGAAATTTCTGACTTTCCCACCCCGGTTTTCAGTTTCACCTTATTTCTCCTTTTAGTTAAATGTCCTTTCCCATATCCTTACATTCAACAACAGGAAAATAATTTTTGCTGAAAACACAAATTCTGGAAAATTTACAGAACGCTGGAAAATGCAGAAATAAAAATCAGCAGATACAAACAGCCATTCAACACATGATAACACGGTGATTTTTGGTCAAGGTGATCCTGGAAAAACCCCCTACAACTCTTGAGGAAAACTAGTTCGAAAGCTCCTTATTATTTCTGGGAAAAATGCTTTTACAGTGAGAGGAAAAACTCAGAAAAAATCAGCAAGTACACATTACAACTTATCTCGCTTTTCGTGCTTTACCACCACCTCGCAAAACGTGTAAACAGCAAAACAAAACAGTAATAAATGATGTATGGCCTCCTTGGTTTTCGTGCCAAAATTTGCAGCTTTAAATGCTGTTGTACAGACTATCTAGAAAAGCGTGCAAGCTGCCATAAATGCTGTTGTACTATTTTTCTCGATTTTCGTGCAAAAAAACAGCAGAGCTGCTGTATGGATTTCTGCCTCGAAATTTGTGCAAGGGTATAGCCACTTGCTGTACGGCCTCCCTCAAAAAACGTGCCAGCAAAACCAACTTCTCTGCTCCTCGATTTTCGTGCCAACTTGTTGTACGGCCTTCTTGGAAACTGAGCCAAAACTGCTATACGGATTTTCTAGAAAATCATGCCCAAAATCTGCCTTTCACTGTGTGCTAACTCTGCTGTACGGATTTGCTGAAACACTGCCTTGGAATGTGTGCCAAGCTGCTGTCTCCTTCTCCTCACTGCCCAGAAATCTCTCTTGCTCTCTTGCTCTCCTTCTCCCAATCTGCTCATGAAAGAATGAATGATCTTTTCCTCCTTTCCCTCCTTTAACCTAACCCTAAGTGACTTTTGGGGAATCCCTAAATCCAATGGCTGAAATAGATTGAGATCTAGGGCTGAGATTAAATGCTCATTTAAATCTCACTTTCTATTTTTTAATTCACCCCACTTTAATAAAGACCCACTTAATCATTTATTTCCAAAGTCACTTTTCCTTTCTAATTTTACATTGACTTTATTAAAGTCACTTTAAAATTAGACCTTAGTAACTTTATCACTTAAAGTCACTTTTAAATTAGATTTGACTTTATAACTTTATAAAGTCACTTTAGGAGAAAAATTAAATTCTTTTGGACACTTTTCCCTAGGCCAAAGATCAAAGCCTTAGGGAACCACCTGTCCTCCGGTAACCAAATTTAAACACTCCCTCTTACCGAGGAAGGTGTTCCTCACCACACCCATCTTGTCTCTGAAGTAGACATGCTTGCCCCGTGGTAAGGCTTTGGTAAGAATATTTGCAACCTGCTCATTAGTGGGAATATACTCAAGCTTCACAGCTCCTTTCTGAACATAGTCTCTGATGAAATGATATTTGATCCCGATATGCTTTGACCTGTCATGAAATACTAGATTCTCCGTGAGTTTAATGCAACTCTGATTATCACAGTAAATCACTGAAGGTCTCAACGGCTGACCAAATAAGCCAAACAACATCTTGCAAAGCCAGATGGCCTCACAACTAGCTAGACTGGCTGTCATATACTCTGCTTCCGCTGAACTCAACGCTACTGACTGCTGCTTTCGGTTGAACCATGACACCACTGCCGAACCCAACCCAAAACAACACCCTGAAGTGCTCTTCCTATCAGAAGCACAACCTGCCCAATCAGAATCAGTGTAACCTGCCAATCTCACTCCATCCCCCTGCCTGTAGTCCAGACCATAATCCACTGTCCCCTGCAAGTACCACAAAATGTGTTTTGCAGCCACCCAGTGAACCTTCCTAGGCTCACACATAAACTGACTAATCGTGTTGACTGCAAAACAAATATCTGGTCTAGTGTTGACCAAATACATCAAGGAACCAATCAGCTGTCTGTACAATGTGGGATCCACCAACTCGGAATCCGAGGCATGAAGCTTCTTCCAGTTGGTGATCATCGGTGTCGACATGGGTCTACAATCCTCCATGTGGAATATGCCAAGGATGTCCACAATATACTTCCCCTGTCCCAGGAAGAAATGCCCCTCCTCCTGCCACACCTCCAAACCCAAAAAGTAATGCATCAAGCCGATGTCCTTCATCTCAAACTCTGCCACAAGATCTCTCTTGCAGTGCTCTATGAGTCTCTCTGCACCTGTAATGACCAAGTCATCCACATACAGCACCAGAATGAGAGGCTCCTCACCTATCACAATATAGTAAAGGTTTGGATCTGCTTCACTCTTTGTGAAACCCATCCCCTGCAAGTATGTATCTATCCTGGAGTACCAAGCTCTGGGAGCTTGCTTCAGGCCATAAAGGGCCTTCATCGGTCTGCACACATGGGACTCCTTCCCATGCACCTCAAAGCCCTGTGGCTGCTCAATGTACACCTCCTCCTGTATGAAGCCATTGAGAAATGCGGTCTTCTTCACATCCATCTGGTGGATCTTCCAACCCATCTCTGCTGCTATCGATATAATGCAACGGATCGAAGTATATCGAGCCACGGGAGCGAAAGTCTCCTCATAATCAACTCCCTCTACCTGGAGAACCCTCTAGCCACAAACCTCGCTTTGAATTTCTCAATTCTGCCATCTACAGCATGCTTTACCTTGTAAAGCCATCTGAAAGTAACCACGGATTTGCCCTCAAGCCTCGGCACCACCTCCCAAACATCATTCTTCATGCTAGAAGAATACTCCTCCTGCATGGCCTCTCTCCAGACCTGCTGGCTAGCTGCCTCCTCATAGCTAGAAGGCTCAGAGTCAAGGATGTTGGTAGCCATTGCCATATAGCTACAAAACCTCTCAGGTGGTCTGCTCTCTCTGACCGACCTCTTAGGCCCAGCAACAGATGTGGCCTCTCTCAAGGTGTCCTGAAGCCACTTGGGCTTCCTCTTCCCCGAGCATACTTCTCCCATTGGAGAATGAAACTCCTCCTCATCATCATCATCAGGAGCCTGAACTCCTGACTGTCTGTCTGTTGTCCTCCTGCCTGCACCTGAACCTGTAGATGTCGAAGTACCGTGTGAACTATCCATCAGTGGACTCCCTAGTGAACTGCTCTGTGGACTGCTCTGCATGCTGCCCGAAGCACCACCCCTCTGACTCTGTGAGCCACTGCTCACTGACGGACCTGACATCGTCATAGATGTACCTTCGAATCCTCCTGATCCCTGCCCATTGGATCCCTGCGACTGACTCAACTACTGCTGAGGGTCTGGCTGATCCAGATACTCTAACTCCCGTGACCTCCTAAAGGCCCTATCCTCCTCGAACTTCACATCCCGCCTGACAACAACTTTCCTCTGTGCGGGAATATAAATCCGAAAGGCCTTTGAGGTCTCACTGTAGCCCACAAAGATACCCTTCTCTGCGGTGGGCTCTAGTTTGGTCCTCTTCTCCTTGGGTATGTAGGAGTAAGTGATACACCCAAAGATACGAAGATGACCAATATCAGGCTTCTTCCCAGAAAAAGCCTCCTCTGAAGTCATGTGCCCCAAGGCACGATGCGGACTCCTGTTCTGCAAATAAACAGTAGTGTTGCAGGCCTCTGCCCACAAAAACAATCGCAACCCCTGATCATGTAACATGGCTTGGCAGCCCCTCCGATGGATCTGTTCTTCCTCTCCGCAACCTCGTTCTGCTGGGGGTTGTAAGGAACAGTGAACTCCCTCCTAATGCCTGCCTCCGCACAATAGTCAACAAACTCTCCAACGGTGTACTCTCCTCCATTGTCCGACCTCAGGGACTTGATCTTCCGACCTGTCTGTGTCTCCACAAGAGCTCTGAACTCCTGAAACCGCTTGAAGACCTCACTCTTGGTCTTCAAGAAATAAATCCAGGTCCTCCTGGAGTGATCATCAATGAATAACACATAGTACTCATATCCACTCAAGGAAACATGAGACATCCGGCCGCTCACATCGGAATGAATCAAATCAAGTATCCCAGTCGCTCTGCTGTCACTGCTGGGAAAAGGGGATTTGGCAAACTTGCCCATCGCACATCCTCTGCAAGTATCAAAGTGATCAGTACTGAAATCTGGCACACCTGTAGTGATCTCCCGCAAAGTCCTCAAGGCTCCATGATACATATGCCCCATCTTGCGGTGCCAAATCTCACACAGCTCAGAACTGCTAGCTCTGTTGTCGGTACTACTGCTCAATTCCAAAAGGGGCTGAAATGAAAACTTGTACACTTTTGCATGGCATACACCTATCACTCTAGCTGAATCAGCTGGAGCGCCCCTGGCATATATCAGCACCTATCCTCCCCTGAATAGTATCTCATATCCTCTATCCTCCAAAGCTGAGATGGATATGAGGTTCTTCCTCATCCCTGGCACATAAAAAACATCTAACACCTTCAAGGGAGGTTTGGGTTCCCTATGAAATGTCAGTGTTCCCACACCGAATGCTCTAAAAACTATGTCATCACCGAGCACTACCTCTATATCAGTGCCACTCTCTGAGAGCTCTGAGAAGTACTCACGGAATCCTGTCATATGACGTGAAGCCCCACTGTCCACATACCAAATTCCTGAAGATGCTCCGCTAGTCGCGGGAAATGCATGCTCCCTCTAAACCTCTGTGGCAGGTGATCCTGCACTAGAGGACTCACACGCAATGAACCCAAACTCCTGGTCAAAGCGATCTGTAAAGTCCCCAACCTCTGTTGATGCTGCCATGCTCTAGTTATTCCCCTTCTTTTTCTTCTTCTCCAGACACACAACTGCATAGTGTCCCATCTTCTGACAATTCCAACAGTTCACCTTGGAATAGTCCTTCTGTGTGTTACCATGTTTACCTTTACCTTTGCCTTTTCCCCCACCACTGCTTGTGGAAACTTGCTTCTTTCCTTTGCCTTTCTTGCCTCCTGCCAACAGTGCTACATCCTCATCCTTCTTAACTGGCTTGGCTGCCCCAAGCTGACCCTTCCTGATCTCTGTCTGAATGCAATCATCCCAAAACCTCTCCCATGTGGGAAGGGTCTCACATGCACAAACCCCATCATCAAAGTTCATCCATGAACTGGGGAGGCCATTCACTGCAATCCGCACCAACTCAATGGGTGGAATGACCTCTCCAACTGCTACCAACTCATCTCTCACATTAGTAATATTAGTGAGATATCCAGCTGCACTATCAGTCTTACCCATTTTAATGGTCTTCAGCTTCTCCTTCAGGACCATTTTTCGGTTCTCATTGGTACTCTGGTAGAGATTGGACAACGCTATCCACATCTCATGAGCATTTCTCTTTCCTCTCACATGAGGAATGCAATGGTCTTTGATTCCGTCTAGAATCAGTCTCTTACCCTTGTTTTTCTTTCTATTATATGCTGCCAACTGAAAAACATTAGTAGGCACAACAACAGGGTGTTGTGCGGTATGCACCATGATGTCCCAGACTTCTGCCTCCTCAAAGATACTCTGCATTCTCTCCTTCCAAACGCTGTAATTGGTATGCCCATCCAACCTATCCTCCACCCTCAATCCCAATGACATCCTGCTGTCCTAAAAACTGAAAAATAGCACTGTTGTAGTAAAGATAAAAATTCTGTGTGAGAAAAATCAGCTTGCTGGAATTTTCTTCTTGCTGTCCCAAACTGCACTTTCAGCACTCAAGCTCTGATACCATGTAGAAATTTCTTGTTTCCAACCCTGGTTTTCAGTTTCACCTTATTTCTTCTTTTAGTTAAATTCCCTTTCCCATATCCTTACATTCAACAACAGGAAAATATTTTTTGCTGAAAAACACAAATTCTGAAAAATTTACAGAATACTGGAAAATGCAGAAATAAAAATTAGCAAGCTCAAAACAACCATTCCACAAATTTAAACACAGAGATTTTTGGTCAACATGACCCTTGAAAAACCCCCTACAACTCTTGGGAAAAACCAGTTTGAAAGCTCCTTCTTATTTCTAGAAAATGCTTTTTACAGTGAGAGAAATATTCAGAAAAATCAACAAGTAAACTTTTACAACTTATCTCGTTTTCCGTGCCTCACAGCCAACTGGAAAAACTTGCAAACAACAAAACAAAACAGCAATAAATGTTGTACGACCTCCTCGATTTTCGTTCCTAAATTTGCAGCCTTAAATGCTGCTGTACAGACTGTCTAGAAAAGCGTGCAAGCTGCCATAAATGTTGTTGTACTGTTTTTCTCGATTTTCGTGAAAAAAATAGTAGAGCTGCTGTACAGATTTCTTCCTTGAAATATATGCAAGGGTACAGCCACTTGCTGTACGGCCTCCCTCAAAAAACGTGCCAGCAAAACCAGCTTCTCTGCTTCTCGATTTTCGTGCCAACTTGCTGTACGACCTTCTTGGAAACTGAGCCAAAACTGTTGTACGAATTTTCTAGAAAATCGTGCCCAAAATCTTCCTTTCACTGTGTGCTAACTCTGCTGTACAGACTTGCTGAAACACTGTCTTGGAATGTGTGCCAAGCTACTGCCTCCTTCTCCTCACTGCCCAGAAATCTCCCTTGCTCTCTTGCTCTCTTTCTCCCAATCTGCTCGTGAAAGAATGAATGACCTTTTCCTCCTTTTCCTCCTTTAACCTAATCCTAAGTGAATTTTGGGGAATCCCTAAATCCAATGGCTGAAATAGATTTAGATCTAGGGCTGAGATTAAATGCTCATTTAAATCTCACTTTCTATTTTTTAATTCACCCCACTTTAATAAAGACCCACTTAGTCATTTATTTTCAAAGTCACTTTTCCTTTCTAATTTTACATTGACTTTATTAAAGTCACTTTAAAATTAGACTTTAGTAACTTTATCACTTAAAGTCACTTTTAAATTAGATTTGACTTTATAAAATTATAAAGTCACTTTTGGAGAAAAATTAAATTCTTTTGGACACTTTTCCCTAGGCCAAAGATCAAAGCCTTCGGGAACCACCTGTCCTCCGGTAACCAAATTTCAACAAAACATTTCCCAAAATTATGGAAAATTTGTCATCAAAAAATCAAAAAAGAAGTCTGCCCTCATATGGGGAAACCAGTCTTGAACGTTTTTCAGGTCGTTGCATCGCCCGCACAGGGGAACCATCGTTTGATATCTTTGACGATTATAGTGTTTACAGAATTCAAAAATTAAACAGAGGTCCAGCACAGTAATATAAGCAAAAACATGCCCAATTAAGTGGGCCGCGAAGCAAGAAAACCAAACCAAAGAGAAGAAGCTACTCATCCGGTGGTTCTTCGACAATTTGGCACCATCCTTCGGCAAACATAAAAATGAAACTTTAAAACAGGACATTAAATCTCCAATATTTGTTATGAATTGCGGGCATTCCAATTCTTATGAACATAATTCGACCGTGAAATATTAATATAATAAACCACCCCGCAGCGCTTCAACTATAAACAATCATATAAACATGGCTCTGTATTTCAAAAAACAAGTTTAAAATAGAAACAGGGTAACTTTTTTTTTTCTAAGTAAGGTTAATCTATTAACAGTGGGAATAAAATTACAGCATGACCGAAGTCAAAAACATTGCCCAGACTTATGGAAAATTTGTCAAAAAATCAAAAAAGAAGACTGCCCTCATACAGGGAACCCAGTCTTGAACGTATTGCCCACGCAGGGGAACCATTGTTTACAGAATTCAAAAATAAAACAGAGGTCCAGCACAGTAATATAAATAAAAACATGCCCAATTAAGTGGGCCGCGAATCAAGAAAACCAAATCAAAGAGAACCAGCTACTCATTCGGTGGTTCTTCGACAATTAGGAACCATCCTTCGGCGGGAGCAGCTTCAGACACGGAAGGTCTAGGATCTCGAGGTGCTATCTCCACATCATGAGCCCTACGAACCTGAGCATCCGGTTCCTGCACATTCATGCCACCGCTCCCCTCCTGAAGGCCCAAAAGCTGGGATTTTTCTGAGCTCAGACCCGCCAGATGGGTGCATTGTTCCTCCACTTGGGCTTCTTCACGGAAAACCACGGTGATTGAAGCTACGATTCATGGGCGGTTCAGAGAGAAATTAAAGGAAAAAATCACAGTGCGCGTCGTGGGAGAAGGTGAAGCGGTGGGGAAATGAGGAGCAGGGGAGCCCATACGGTGGCCAGATCCTAGAACCCGACCCTGCCCACTTCTAGTGTTTGGAGATTGGCCTGCGTAATAATCACTTGATTGGGAAGACGACTTAGTTGAGGGGCTGGAGGGAGTGCGCAGGGGTTGGCCTCTGGTGCTACCCTTGCGGCAACGCATCCTTTGACGCACGCGAGGCATGGGTGCAGTCTCAGCAGTGGGCACAAGAAGAGACGGAGAAGCAGGATTCCAAGAAACCGAGGAAGACAGACATAGACCAGACCGAGAGAAATGTATATTTGCAGCAAGGTCTAAGCAGCAGTTCAGCTAGTTTCTCCTTCCCGTCACAGTGAGAAGGAAGTGTAACCCAGCAACTGGAGAGCATCTCTAATTCAAAGGTTGCGGCTCGTTTGAGAAACCATAGGGAAACGCCATTTTATCAACTCGAATGCAATGGCATCGAAGAACGCCCATCATAAATCTCATTGATGAGAGCCAAAGGCCAGATCATATTGGAGCATGCGGAATCGCTAACAGGAGTGGAGGTCCGATCTTGAACAATGTTAAAACTTAATGCGATTGATTGAACAGCGACGTTAAAACTTAATGCGATTGATATGACAAGCCAGAGGAGGACACGTGGTAGAAATTGATTGGAGCGAATCTTTGTTTGGGCCACTCGCGCAGTGGAAATCTGGACCCGAAAAAGATTAGGGAGAATTTGAAAATAAATTCGCGTCACAACTCTCTCTCCGTACGCTAGCCCAAATTTGGACCCGAAAAAGATTAGGGTGGAATTCATTTGGTTTTCGCGTCACAAAATTGGCTGACGTCAGCAGGCTATTTTGGAACGCGGATTTTTTTTGAATCATGGTTTATCGCCGTTTGAAGTCCGGCGGGCTCCACAGCTAAAGGGTTCGTTTGAAGTTTTGACAAATGTTTTGTTATTTGTTTTATTTTATATAACACGCAGCGGAATAGTTTTATTGTTTGTTAAGGTCCCACACTGGTTTTGGTAATATTTTGTTTTAAATGCGACGTATATATGTTTAATATATATATTTCATATATATATTAAAACATTTATAAATTGTGGACCCCAGGAGAATTTTAATAGATTTGTTATTTGCATAGTTTTTTTGTGTTTTTAATATATGCATTGCATATAAAAGAAAAGGGCTGTGAGCCTGTTTCGGAATGTAGTTGTAAAGTTTATTATTACACACAATAGTAGTGTAAGTGTTTTTAAGAACACAACAATGTGTAGTTTTAGAGATAGAGAAGAATTTTGAGTGCACTGTGTTTTGCACCAGTCACATTTTGTAATCCCTCTCAGTGAGGAAGAATTTGTAATAGTTTTTTTTTGAAGGAATAGAAATTTTTCAAAGTGTTGAACTCTATTTGCAGTGAAGAAATTTCAATATTTTCTGTGTGTTAAAAGAGGAGAGTATTACTCTCTCCATTGTTATTTTGGAATTTTCAAATATTCCAACACATGGCTATAAATGAAGGAGATTGTTACACATCAAAATAAACATGTTTTCAAGTAGGAGCTGCCTAATTTTGTAACAAACTTCTCTCTGGATGTCAAAATTTGTAGACACTGAAGATTACTCAGGTGATGCCTGAAATTTCCATTGAATTCCTATAAGAATCTTAGATTTGTGACAGAAATCCTTTTGCTAATATATTAGCTTACTCCTTTTAAGTTTGTCTCATTCAACTAATAAAAAATGTTTCAAGGAGTATAATGAAAACTAGATTATATGTGAAGCATAAAATAATCATTGATGCTAGACTTGGAAGTTAAGAAGTATAATAAGAAGTAGATACACTTCTCTAAAGCATAATACCGTTTTTCTGAAGCATAAGACAATCATTGATGCTAGACTTGGAAGTTCGAATAAGACGAGATAAAACAACGAAAAAGGAATTCCATTACTTGCATGAAATATGAGTACCGCCTTTTACCAGTAAGCTGGGAGCAAGGTCTAGATTTTGACTGGCATCGATTCTTGTGAACTCAAATTTCACTAAAAACATAGTTTTTTGTATGTTTTTCAGCACATGGTTAAAAATGATAGTGCATCAAAATCTATATTGTTGGGCCGAATACATAAGTAATAAAAAATTCTCTTTACCAAGTTATTCGCTTCATCAAAAGCATGATCTTCACATGTGACACTTTTGCTAGGGATAAATATCAAGTGGGTTGTGACATTTTAAAACTTGGTTCGCGGTGAAGTGCCCAAAAGGCAATTCTATCAAAGCATCTGAGACCTATTTCATTTAATAGTAGCAGATGATTTGATATCATAATGGAGGTGCTCCAATTCAAGCAGTGTAGAAGAGGCAGGAGCCTACAAGGCAGATCCAAACTTTGGAGAAGAGCAAGGCAGATCCTGGGAAGAAAGAAGAATTTGGGAATCCGAGATCTCTTCCAGAGGCCATGATACCAAATTTTTGTCCTGTTTGTAGATCTTTCTCATATACATCCAATATAGCCTTAAATTCCCACATATATCACTGTCTATCAGGTGAGTCAAATGCTAAAAAATCTGGAACAAAGCTTTCCAAGCCTAAAGTGAAGGTGAGAAAAAAATGATCAATCCTAGATATAATTTCTACGGCACCTGTTTTCATGCTAGAGGATTTGGATTACAGTACTAGAAAAGAGCAATCGATCGCTGATGCATATCCATTGCCTTTGGATTAGCTCAATCTCAGAGACACCACCAAGCAGAGGCAACATCAATGCAAAGATCTCAACATTTCAAAATTAATGCAAAGATCTCGCGTAGTGATAATGCATGTATTTCAAAAGAAACAAATAACAATGCACATTCTAACCCATTCGAATAACCACTGTAGCAAGGTTTTACATCTAATTAGATCCAATCCGTATATCGATGGAAAAAATTAATATAATTACATTTTCCGTAGCAGAGGAAACTTTGCGAAAACAGAAAAGGAATATAAAACAAGGATGTCAAGATGTTTAGATGACTCAGTACAACAATTATTTGTGCTTAGTAGACACAGCACTGTATTCTTAATGCATTTTCTGTAGAATACTAAACAGATTTGTCCAAAATTTGAGATGCAAACTGTAGTCTCTACTATGTTTGGAAAATTGGAGGTTTATAAAAGATAAACTGCGAACAAAATTGTACCACTATGATAAGAAGCTGTCAGAAGCATTCCTTCTGCTTCACAAATGTGGAACTACCTTAAGAATGCTTATGGTTGATATAAATATTAGAGCATGGCAGTTAAATGTAGTAGTTATGCTAAAATACTGAATAACAGCTTGAGAGTGCTCTTCAGATACTGTACGAATGCACCAAATTAAAGTTGTACCATTACTAAAGATAAATGGCCAAAAATAATCAATTTTGATATCATGAAGTTATGTCTTTCTCGGTAGAAAACTAGGGATAGGATGGAAAATATGAGAGAACTAAGTTCCAAGGACTAAAAAAACAAGGCCAACATAGTTCTGCCTTGAATCAGAGACAAAACAAAGCTGCCCAAAAAAGTGTTTGCCACTATCATCACCCCGAGGAGCGAAAATTCAGTTGATGGTGCCAACCATTTGACGAAGCAGAGAGAAGATTCATGGTGCCAATGGTTGTAGCAAAGTTTGTTGACGTGAGCCATCATTGTAACAAAGCAGATTGATGGCGCCAATTGCTGTAGAAGTCCATTAAGAGTGCAACTACTGTAGCAGAGCAGTTCGAGAGCACCCATTGAAGCTCCTATATATAGCAGAGTCAAGATTTTCCTATTGAACAAGTTTGTATACTCAAAGCCACAGCAAGATCAGATAGCCACGATCCTAAATGAGAACCAGAGCCAAAGCTAAGACATATTCATGTTTAGCAGAACAAGACAACCATAGCAAAGGATCTGACAATAGAACTAGATCATGAGAGATAGAAATATTCTTGCTTCCACTGTGGAAATGTAGAAACTGTACAAGGGCTTTGCTTCCAGCAGATTTCATTGTGAAAGTAATTGCTATGGTGTTGTAAGCGCTCATTAGTAGAAATTAGAATCTTAAAGCCATTCTGGAATTCTTTTAACCTGGAGAGGGTTTTCTCTGGTTATAAATCCTCATGTTCAAATTCCATTGTGGATTGGTTGTGTTTGATATTATGTTTTTACTGTCCACAGTTGAATTTTCGCATAGAAAATTATCAGTCTAAAGCGAGAAATTTTGCGATGTTTCTTTTGCTTCCTATTGTGAAGTATTTTGCTCAGAACTCTACTCATTGTAACAGAGGTCTTGGGCATAGAACAGGGGACTTGGGTTTTTTGGAATCAAACTTCAGGTTAAGATGCTCATCTGAAGAATGGCACAGTGAGCCTTAGCATGGAGTTGGGAGTACCAATTTGAAGTGCAGGTAGGGCATTGTACAATAGACTAGTTAGATTTTTGGACCCTAATACAAAAGTTTCTTCTTCTTTCAAAACGTGTTTCTCGTTTTCTGTAACCAATGTGGGTCCTGTTCTGGTTTCAATTGGGGATGGATCATCATTTGTTATTGCTCCAGATGATCACATTCTGGGTAGCCCTGGAGGCTATTTGGGGGTGATGAGTCCAATAGGTCTCAATGAACTGTTGCCCTCGCCGGGGAATGCTATTGCAGTGGAATTTGATACTATTTTGGATGTTGAATTCCACGATCCTAATCGAAACCAGTACCTTCAGCTCCAGTACCTGTTCACAAAAGAGGGTGCCATAGTCATTCATGCGTGCAGAGAGGGTGAATTGCAGGCATTGCAATAGGAGGTGTTGTTGTTGTTGCATTGGCCACTAGATTGTTTGTCTGGTTCTGTTACAAGCACAGAGTATTGAAAAGGACAAACAAATTTAGTTCAGATATTGTGAAATTGCCTCGGAAATTCACCTACAAAGAGCTCAGCAATGCTACGAAAGACTTTTTTTGAATGTGATTGATAATCGATAATTGCAAGAAAGGGTAATCCCCTTGTGAAACCCAAATTTCTGAGCATTTTCTAAAACCTGATGACAGATTCATTGTAATGAACAAGCGCCTAGGTCCATATTACGTCCAAATCTACCAAGCACCAAGATCTATAAAAAAAATCCACAGTATCTGCGAACTAAGAAGAAGAGGCAAAAAATGTATTCTGCTTACCTGTTTGAATAGTGGTTGGGGTTTACCATGGCAAAAATTTGACAAATCCCATGTAGCATTTCTTATCATTGAAATTCTGGCAGTATCATTCAACTGGGCAAGCACCTGCCTCAGAGCTCCATGACTGAGGGCAAGATCCCTAAATGTTGCAGAGTCTCTAGCAATATTTCCCAAAGCCCAAACAACCTTACACGAACACCAGTTGAACTCAAAGTTGGGTACTAGTTTTTAAAATCAAATTCCAAAATTACAGACATATAAAGATATTTGGGAAGAATAATTTTATGCCTCTAAAATAAACGTGCTACTTGTTATCGAACATTATCATTCCCATAGGTAAGAAGTTCCACAAATATAGACAGTGCCCCGTAATCAATCACAACCTTTGTATTCTCAGAGGTTCCTGAGACTATATTAGTCAAAGCCAAAGCTGCTTCAAACTTCATTATCAATAACAAGGTATCACCATCAAAGCTATAATTTTAAGATAACAATTTATCTACCATTGAAACTATAATTTTAAAATAGATACACCTAGTGAGAGTAGAGGTTAGGAAATTATAATAAGAATTATTACAAGATATCACTCACAGTGCAGTTGATTGCTCATTGTCTGTTGTAACTATAATTTTAAAGAAGACACACTTAGTGATATAGACACCACCAAGTGAGAGCAGAGGTTATGAAATTATAATGAGAATTATTTCAAGATATCATATTACTCATAGTAGAGTTAATTGTTTATTGTTTGGTGTAATAATTGTTTATTATTTATAAACACAATCAAACATATTATGAGGGATGGTGATGAAATTGACAACGGTCTCATAACAAACCATAACGGGCACATCCCCTGGCAAGATAGACTCTGAATAAGAAAGAAAGAAAAACAAAGTGATTACTTACAAGATCATAGGCTTCCTGAAGAACAAGATCTAGAGAAGCATCTGTAACCCCTAAAGCAACACCTCTCTCTACAAGAAAAATCACTACATCTTTCATATGTAGTCTACCAAATTTTTTGAGCTCAACACGAGAAAGAGGATAAAATACAACTATCTCATCAAGTCTATTCAATAGCTCTGGCCTGAAATGTCTTCTAACCTACAAAAATATTCAAAGGCATGTCAAAGCACTGCAGCCAACTTCGTGATAAAATTATATGAAAAATATGCATACACAGAGTCTAGGAGAATGAAACGGTAGGTGTATTGGCAGCTGCCGAAATGCAGCAACTAAAACGGCAGGTGTATTGGTAGTTGCGGAAATGCAGCTACTAAAACGGCAGGTCTGTTGACGGTTGCAGGTGTGTGGATTGTTGCTGGTATTTTCAGATCGATTCCATGGAAATATACCAGAAACCAGTGGTATGTAAAACCTAGAAGGTAACCCGAGAGACTGTGACCGTCAGATTAAACAAGTAACAGGTGTCGTGCCTATATAAGAAGTGCTGACGAAAAAAAAATGATCTCTTTCATAACAGAAGGCCTATCGGCCTAAATATCTAGGACATGTGGCACTCCATGATAAAGACACATGGTGTGTGGATATGAGTTTTTCAAGTGGTCAAGTGGGCCGAAAATAGGTGAAATGTGGCACCACTCAGAGATTGACATGTGCCAATCAGTACAAGTGGTAGACAATTGGCATGCTCAAACAACGAGGTGATGTAGGAATGACATGAGGGAGAAAATATCAAAAAATCCCCAAATATGGAGAACTAAAGCTCATCACCAACCTGAGATTGACAACTTTACATGATGTAACCTATGAAATCGTAAATGGAGAAATCATAGTAGCAATAAAGTAACCTATGTAACAATAAAGTCGGATTCATCCTGGGAGTGGTAATGGGAGAAATCATAGTGAACAACAGGAAACATGCATAGTTGCTTACAATCAAATAGATGAAAAAACACATACAAAAAACCTAGATAATAATCATGAACAAGCTTAATATTGAATTATGAACTGTAAAGGAAATTACAAAATGTGACATTACAAACTTGGTCAAGCGCACAAGCAAAAATATCTTGGACATGACCCTGGTTGACAAGTTGTATTGCTCATGATGCAAGAGGATTTGTACCTGCACTGCCAAGTCAATCAAAATCCATCATTATCTATACAATAAATAAAAGTAATTGATGTAGTATTTTTTACTCTAAGATGCATTCTTATGATAATGTTAGAACATATGTTGAAAATGTAAAAACATACCTGAATAAGCTCCTCTTCATTTCAAGAACAATTTATTGGAGTCGCATGAACTTGGAACAAGCCTCCCACGATCTGAAAAAGTAGCAACTAAGTCAACAGTGACTTTTTTGTTGCTACGTTGGATCGAGGGAGGTTTGCTCCAAGATTAAATCGCTCCAATAAATTATTCTCTACTAAACAGGGCCAACCACGTGAAGGTGGAAGCTCTTATGGCCCCTCCCCCCCTCACATCACTCTCAATTCCCCAATACCTAATCTATATTTCATTTTTTACTTTCATGAGCATAAAAAAAATAAATTCAATAACTAATAAAAAAACAATTCAACAAAAAGTACGCAAGGAAACATTGCAATTAATGCTTGACATAAAAATAGTATGATAAATGAGTTTTTTTATATAACGCAAAAAACGTTCCAAGTATGGTAACGTTTGTCTTATAATAATACAATATTTTACATTATCAAATTTTCTTTTTCTTCTTTCTATTTCTAAAGCTCCTAATTACATCATCAATATCATCGTGCTCTACTCCTGTTTTGTGCCTTTCGACCCGCACTGCTGACCTAGTTGCGTAGTCACGATGTCTAGTCTCATCCAGTGATGGGGCATCACCTACAAAAACAGATAATATTAAATTTTAATTGTCAGTTTTTAAATATCATTGAACTAGTTCGGTAATATTAATAAAAAAAATTGCAATGAGATTATTTACTTGGTGCACCAGTTGTCGCTGTTGGGACTATTGCCCTGTCTTCCTCTCTGGTGGTAAGATCCTCAAGGGAAACGTTCTATGTCATTTAAACAAAAAATGTTATAAGGACAACCATCAAGGTATAATTAGAAAAAAATATAAGTGGAAATTAATTACCATCACGGCCCTCATTGATAGTAGCATTGTCGGCCTGGTCCCCACTACAATGATCAGGTTGCATGTGAGGATCATCTACATCTGGCTCTAAAACTAGGTTATTTGCCTCGTCGATAGTTCTGCTCCCCTGATTTAAACAAAGTTGTTAGACATTAAATTTATGGACGAAAACAAACATATTTAAAGGTTAATGTTTTACCTTATCGGCATTCTCGGATCTCTGGGGACCTCGCCCCCAATCTTCTCGTGACGTTCAAACTACGCGCTCGAATAGCCGAAATGGAAAGCGATATTTTTATCTTCCTCTGTAGTTTCTGTTCCGAATTCATCACCCTAAATTACATATGATTGTGTATTTTTAATCATATTTGATAGGATTACAAAAACGTTGGAAGGTGATACAATTAATTATAATATGTCTAGCTACTTAATTACAATTCTTACGGCTAATTTCAAGTAGCTGCCCTGGCCTAGCTTGTGATGGCCCTTTTTTTCAATCCTAGCTTTGGTTGCCTTCGAGGTGTCAGGCAACCTAGCATCAAAAGATTGAAGTCAGATATGACGTAGCACACTTTTATTTTATACATAGAGAAAATTAAAGCTATTGAATTAAAGTTGTAATTTACCTTGTGGGTCCAGTTGGCATTTTTCCTTATTTCTTTGCCCTTTTCTCTTTTCCATCATGGATGAGTGCTCTCCACTCACTCTCTAGAACTGTGAGAGGACGCTCGTATCTAGGGTTAGATTGCAATTGCGTCCTATAGGTGTCCCTGGTATATTTTAAATATTTTCCGGCTACCTGAGCCATCGTTGTTCTGTCAAATGTGCAGACCCCAAAAAGGGCTTCTAGATAATCTAGAAGTTCTTTTTTAGGTTGGAATTCTAGGAATTCCACCTGGTGCATATGGTTGGGCCAAAAATTACCAACGCATGGCTCTCCAAAAACCTGTATAACTCATTGTTTCCTACATAGAAAAAAAAAGATATTATCATTAATTTAAAAACAAAAATCATGATAAATATGTTTTAGATAGAGTACATGAAATAGTTAAAATATTAAAATTTACATGGGAGTTGTATGTGCTTTATAGGGACACCTTCGTCGTTCACCAACAACGTTCCATTAATGGTCCCTGTGGAGCTAACACGTGTAGCTCCAGGAAACGCAATAATGTAGTTGGCCATATCAGTCTCATCACTGCCAACACGTTCAACGGTTGGCTGGGTGTCTGCTTGGGCAAGGTGTGTTTCTTGGCTGGTACCTAAAGGAGTAGAAGGTGTACGAGAGGGTTGCTGGGAAATCTCTTGCCCTTATGTCCCACTACCACCAACACCGGGTTCAGCAAGTGCCAGAAAATGCTACATACAAAAGAAATTTTTGTTAGTTTAGTCAATGCAAAAATTAAAAATCAAACTATCACAATTCATCTCATGCAGAACAAAAAAATCATCCTTTTGACTTTTTATTATTACCTGATATGTTTCTAGTTGGGTCATAAGTTGTTTTATCCTCTCTTCTGTTTCAGGTGTTTGAGGCGCGTCTATCAAAGTATTAAATTTCGACCTTGCATCTCGTGCCTTTTTTCACAACAAGAGCACTGGAGATAGGGATGAAGAAAGCTCTTCCTCATAGAGGGAATCATCAGGCGTACGATGGCTAGGTGTCTGCATATTTGAACAAAATTAATATTATTTCAATTATGTAAATAACTAAAATACCTGAAGATAGAGCAATGCTGGCACTTTACATGTTCTTCCGCTGGCCTATTTCCGCGATCATCCCATCTCGGGGTTGTTCCTGTACTGCCCTGATCAGTCTGCCACATTGCAATAAAATTATAAATGTAAAAACTTGAAAACAATATCTAACTTGTAAACACAAAAAATAAAATTTAAATAATTTCTAATAAGACACCGGAAGACAGAGTTAGAGTTTCAAATATGCCTTGCATTGAATTCAGTCCTGGAAACATGTCATTGCACATTAAGGCACCCAAAAAAGAGACGAGTTGACAATGAAGACCTTATTGAATATATTTTTGGAGCAACTTCTAGTAAACTTGTTGTGAAGACCTTGAGGACATTTTTGGAGAAACATTGTTGAAGCTGATGGTATAGCATTGTTGGAGACGATCTTGAAGGGCCTTGAAGTGAAGCTTTTGGAGCAACTATTGAAAAATCCTTAGAGCATTTAAGTAAGGCACTTTCTATCTTCCATCACCTTTTTCCTTTCAATATCTTTTAAATGATTTTTTTGATATTTAATTTTTGAAATCACGTTATAATTCCTTGATTATATTTGTTTGGGGACTTTCCCTTTGAAATTACACAAAAATACCCTGGCAATTTTATCTTCAGGATGCATGTCTGACCCTATTGTTCAATATTTTGATTGATAGTAGTAAACATAGAGAGTTAGGGGGCTCTTGACTTGGTTTGGTTGGGCCATTAGATCCCTAACATCTACTAGGGAGAACCCCCCTTGAGTTGGAGGAGAGCTAGACCGAAGTGAAAAGAGGTTGGTGAGGTGACAATGGGGATATTGAATTACACATGGTATCACACTTTAGCTTTAGGACTTTATCTTGAGAAGTGCGAGATTTTGCTATATCAATTCTCAAATTGTTTACAACACTATTATTAAGAACTAATAAGAAGTGATGTTGAGGGGTTTTGGGTATAAGAAACAATACCATTTAAAAACTATGGTTCTCAGTCCTTGGCATTCCTTCACCTGGGCCTAGGGGCACACAAGAATAATTTCACACTAAACCATGCAAACTTAAAAGTAACTTAACATATCCATAAAGTAATAATAATCATAATTCCTAATTTCCTATTGTACGATATGATGCAAATTATTCAAACATGAAGCAATGAAGACATGCAATGTCTGAATTTCAAGATTGATGAACCAATACAAGAAGTTAGAAACTACAACTTTGATTCAATATTCTGTGTCCTAACTCCAGGAAGGAATCTAGTTTGTAGTACATAACATGCATCGTGTATTATCAATTCTTAATTGACAACAACTAAAGGTCATCTACCTCATCAATTCCTTCCCATTTTGTGTTTTTATGTTATATTCCTTATAAAAGTGTCAAATTTCTCTCAAAGTAAGCAACCACTGAATAAAATAAAAAATATTTGAGATATGATTAAGAAATGGTCATTTATTTCTTGAAAGGATCTTCACAATTTCTTTGGTTTTTTTTCATCTCAAGAAACAATAAATGACCTAAGAAACTATGGTGATGTAATATAAGAAACAACACAGTGCAATGGCCATTTTCAAAGCCAAATGATGTTCATTGAGGACATGACCTTTATTTGTTTCTTGTTTCATAGGAGTTTCGGGTAGAAATGGAACTTTGTTGTACCATTTCTAGTAGTAAAAAGGGAAAACCTTATTTTTCCATGGGAAATAATTTACCTTTCCTTTTTCAAGATAATCTAAATCACAAAAAATATGAACTATACTGCACACATTCTTGGATAATGTGAAAGTGGAAAAGGAATACCCTACACAAGTGATGTACACATGTACATTTGAACACTAATAGATTTTTGTAGTTGAAATGCAATGCTTGTTTTCATTTAAATGTAGGGTTTTTAAAGCAGGGAGAAATAATGGCTGCCAATTTAATAAGCGTTTCTTTGGGAAAAATTTAAATCTTGTATCGGGTGATGAAGATAATAGAGGGTATTGAATCTTGATTCTTGACATTGTGTTTAACTTGAATAACTCAAATTATTATAAATATCAGTGGATGAGTTCTTTTTTTCAAGTATGTCACTCAAAACTCTTATGTCAAAGAATTGTATGATGGCTAGCATTTTCTTGTTTCCCTTTCTTCAGTTCAATGTAAAAAGTATATTAATATATTGGAGCATGAATGATAACTATAATTTTTTGATTTGCAATACATCCAGCCCCAAGATTATGAAAATTTTTCTCAAGTGGAGCTATTGGTTATTGATGAAGCAGCTGCAATTCCATTGCCTATTGTAAAGGCTCTGCTCGGGCCATATTTAGTGTTTCTGTGCTCTACTGTAAATGGGTAATAATTATAAATGAGCCAACCACAATCACAGATTTTGTAACCATTCATTTTCCATGGATAGTGATGATGATATTAACCCTATATATCAGTGACCTATATCTATATGAGAATGATCTCAACATTGACCTTGATATGGTTGTATGGATGTGACCTTTGGTATGTCATCAGAAAATCCCCAAATCTGGAGAACTAAAGCTCATCACTTTCGATCTAGAGTACTACCCTTGTGATAAATTTGATGACTTTCGATCTCCCATTCTCTACCACTTTGCACTTCACCTTCAATATAGATCAGACCAAGGGCAATTCGTTACTGGGTGTTGAGATGGATGAGTTTGTCGAACTAAAATCCATAGCTTAAACTTCATGAAACTGGTGGAGTCAAATTCATGCAAGCACAAACACATATTACACATCCTCTTTGAAACTCATCTGAAAGAACATTGGAAGACATCTAGAGAGAAACCTATAGCCTAACACAATCCAATGGAATTGACCAAAAAAACCCAAATAGAGCAACCCTACTATAGGAGGAAGGGCCTGCAGTAAGAACTTACCATTTTGCAAGAGCTAAGGGCGAATGCTGTTCTGAAAGAGCTGAGGGCAAATGCTATTCTACAAGAGCTGAGGGTGAATGCTGTTATGCAAGAGCTGAGGGCGAATGTTGTTCTGCAAGAGCTGAGGACAAATGCTGTTCTGCAAGAGCTGAGGGCGAATGCTGAGGGCGAATGATATTCTACAAGAGCTGAGGGTGAATGTTGTTCTGCAAGAGCTAAGGGCGAATGCTGAGGGCGAATGCTGTTCTGCAAGAGTTGAGAGCGAACGCTGAGGGCGAATGCAAGGTGAATGCTGTTCTGCAAGAGATGAGGGCGAATGCTGAGGGAGAATTCTGTTCTGCAAGAGCTTAGGGAGAATGCTGAGGGAGAATGATGTTCTGCAAGAGCTGAGGGCAAATGATGAGGGCGAATGATGTTCTGCAAGAGCTGAGGGCAAATGTTGTTCTGCAAGAGTTGAGGGCGAATGATGTTCTACAAGAGCTGAGGGCGAATGCTGATGGCGACTATTGTTCTGCAAGAGCTGAGGGCGAATGCTGTTCTGCAAGAGCTGAGGGTGAATGCTGAGGGCGAATGATGTTCTGCAAGAGCTGAGGGCGAATGCGCACGTGATATCAGACGTTAATGTAGTTTTTAATAAAATCATTTTTATGTAGCACGCATATAAGTGTCGTTATACCGACGGTGGCCAAAGCGTCGCTATTGCGACGGATGCCTCCAAACGTCGCAATTGCGACACTTAGACATTGTGTCGCACTTGCGACGTTTGGACGCAGCCGTCGCAATAGCGACGCTTTGGGGCATAGTGTCGCAATTGCGACGTCTTCCTCCAAACGTCGCAATTGCAACACTTTGTCTAAGTGTTGGTATTGCGACACTTTTCTCTAAATGTCGGTATAGTGACGGTTTCGGGCGGGATTGAAAAAATTTGGGGAAATTTCCGACATTTGGTCAAAAGCGTCGAAACCAAGTGTCGGAATTTCCCCCAAATGTACTAGTGCTTCCACTCTTATTCAGTGCCTCGGATCAAGAAAAGGGACCCTTTATGACCCTTTGACATGATTTTTTCTCAGTTCTGGCTCCTTATGGCATGATCGAGATCCGTATACTTGATGGTTCAGTGATGCAGGAGATTGTACCAGAGATTCTCGGGTGTGTGTGAGATGTTTCAGACCTCATGAGGGGGTGGCCCTTCAAGTAGCCCCCCACATGCCCGGATGACCTCTCTACTATATCCTTGGACGCATCTCCATAGATTTTATGGTTCGAGCCTTAGCCGCTTGCAGCGCCTTTTTAGTTTTCATGTATCATTCAGATTTTCAGAGCCCTTTCCTGTTTTACAGGCCTCTTTGGTTGTACTTATATCTCATGTACTCAGATATTATTGTATAATTCCTAGGTGTTGTCCCAGGTACAGTATGTATGTGGGATCCATTATCATGTTTTTTATCTGACCCATGTTTATGCCAGCAACTATATAGTTCATTCCCATGTTTTTTGGACGCACCATTATTATTTGTACTTTGTTATCTCGATGGGCATAGGTATGCCTCCCTTTCCTCATGTAGAAAAAGTACTCACTCATAAAAGAGACTTGTCACACCTTTAAGTCTCCCCTCCTCAGGGTCTTGTCCTCTCTCACTTTAGTCTGCCTTATATTTCTCTCTCTCTAACTCCCCTTCGGTGTCTAGTGATTGAGTTCTTACAATGTACTTTGGTCATACAATTAGCTCCTAACACTCGCATGTTGGGGGGCAATCTGTTACACCAATTTTTGGTCATCTAACCTGTTACTATTAGATGGACTAAAGTACACCATGTAAGACCAGTTTTACCATAGTAAAATTTCTTTCACTATGAAAAATAACTTAATAACCCATAATTTATTAGGTTGTTTCTAGTCTAAATAGGAAACCACATGAGGAATAATTAAATAAATCCCTATTTGTTTGATTTTCCTCTAGGAATAATTAATTAAACCACTATTTAATTAATATTCCTGGTCATATCTAACCAAAAAAAGGAAAATTAATTAGTTAAATCATTATTTATCTTATTATTTTCTAGGAATAATTATTTAAATCGTTATTTAATAATATTCCTTGTTAAATTTGACTAAATCATTTATAAATAATTAAATACATCATTATTTATTTAATTATTACTTAACCACATTCTTAAAATAATAAATAAATCATTTATTTATTTATTATTTCTAAATAAAGGGATTTGACCAAATTCAAATTCTTTTTCCCTCCAACAACAATAATAAAATATTCCGTAAAAGTTGGATCTAGATTTAGTTAATAATATTTTAATTATGCACCAATATCTAGACTAACTCAATATTTTGTTATAAAGAGAAGGGTTTCCCATTCATTAATTACCTTTTTTTTCCTAGAGATCATTCTTGATCTATACTTTTGGTCTGACTTTGATCCTCCCATCATTGTCATATATTTCTACTTTTTTCTTGTGAGATCCCCTTGAGTTCCATTTTTTTCTGGGTTTTTTGCACCATAAAGAGAGAGAGATCTTAGATCTGAAGCGCTGAGGACATACAAGAACCCATCCCATTGAGGGGGACTGGTAACATCTTTCTATGTTCCCTTCCCAGGTGTCATAATACAAAAAAATCCTTTAAAAATTCTTGTATTGTTCATTGGATGCATGAAGAAACTCTTGCTTATTATTTGTTGTTTAATGTATTTAATTGCATAGATCTATATTTCTTTAGAATTTATTCGAATCACTAAATGTAGATCTAAGGAAATTGACATCCATATTTGATGTTATATTTTTTTGTTATGCGCAGCTAAAGTGAGATTTTTTCATACGCTTGCTATTAGAATTCACACTAACACTAATCAAGGGAAACCACCTCTCAGTATTTATTGAAGTCCAAACCTGGATCACTAGGCCCTAAACTGAGGCAACACCTCTTAGGCTTTACTACAATCCAAACCCAGATAACTAGGCCCTAAACCGAGGCAACACATAAACTGATTATATGTGAAAATACTAATAATATTTGGAGATCCACCTCACTCAGCTTTGAATCAATCCAGTAATCCAGCTAAACCAAAACATGAGAATTCCACAACACCATGGCTATCTGAAAAAGGCAAGGCTAGGCTGAAAACATTATCACACCTAGAAAAACCCTTGCCAAGATATTAAAGAACCACATGCAATACCATGCATGTTAGGTCTAACAAGGAAAATACACATGCAAATCAATACCTACAGAGAATCCTGTTGTAGCTGCTTGATCCTGATCTTCCTTACTTGCTTCCTCATTCTTCTTGCTTTCTTTCCTTTCTTGGTCCAATGCTAAGAAAACTCTAAGTATCCAAGAGTGAGAGAGAGAGAGAGAGACAGAGAGAGAGAGAATCATTAGAGAGCTCCAAAAATCAACTGACAAAAGGTTTGAGCCAAAAGCTTTCCAATTGATCCTCTGAAGCCTTTTTATCAATGAGGCCTCTATTTTCTTCATTTTCCATTATTTTCCTTCATTTTCCTCCTCGCATGAAACTTGTGACCTTTCGCCTTCATTTTCTCCTATTTTCATTTATTTTCATAAACAAAATGTAAGTTGATGCCTCATGTGTTTCCAAAGCCTTTTACATTGCCTTTTCCAACTTCCTTTAGCTATAATAACCCAAATGAACACCCACTAGGATGTTTTTCCTAATATTTGTAGGTTTTAACCCTGTACATAAATTATCTACAAATGAATCTTAAAAATAGAAAATAAACAATTATGAGAGCATAAAACATAAAATAGATATGCACAAATATTTTCCGCTAGATCCCAATCGGGATGACCAGCTTGATTTTTCATTATATTCATTTTAGTGTTACAACACATATATATACATGCCGAAGCATACATAAACCCCAATCCATTAACTCTGGATTAGAACATAATTGTAGTTCCCTTAACCGTATCTACAAAATACTAGGGGCCGAAAACCATCATGCCCTAAAACCATGTGCAAACCCATGCACAAAATCATGGGCGGGTACGCCCACCGAAAAATAAGGACCAAATTTTTTTTTTCCAAGGGCACTGCCCCGGACTCCGAACAGGGGGGGATGCCACCCCCCTGTGACCCCCCTGGTGCGCCTGGTGCAACGTACATAAGGGGCTATCATCCCCCCGCATGTGACTATTCGTGGAAAGAATATAACACATACCCAAAATTCTCCCACTTGTTGTTTTCTTTCTGCAAGGTGCCACAGGAGAGCTTAGTCATTAGCCCAGCTCTACAACACCCATTGTGTCTCTACACCAGGAGAACTTTTGAGTGCTCACAGACTTCGTCAATGCATCTGCAACATTCTTCAAGGTGTCCACCTTTACCAACAACACCCTTTTAGCCTCAACCATATCTCTCACAAAGTGATATTGAACATCAATGTGCTTTGTCTTTGAATGATAAGCAGGGTTCTTAGCTAAGAAAATTTCGCTTTCGCTTTCATAGTCTATCCTTATAGCTTGCTGCACCAACCCCATAATTGAAAACAATCTTTGCAACCAAACTACTTCTTTGCTTGCATGAGTGGTTGCTATGTATTCTACCTCTATAGTTGAAAGAGCCACTACATACTATCTTTTACTCATCCAATTGACTGCACCTCCAAGTATGCTAAACACATACCCACTTGTAGATCTTCTTTGGTCAAGATCTCCAACCCAGCCTGCATCAAAAAAACCATGAATGTACAACACTCTTTCCAATCCTGGTCTTCCCTAGTAGCACAAGCCATAATCACTAGTGCCGCGCAAATATCTAAAAACCTACCTCACTGTTGTCCAATTCTCCTTCCCTGGGTTTTACATAAACCTGCTCATTACTCCCACTACATGTGAAATTTTTGGTCTAGTACATACCATTGCATATATTAAGCTACCCACTGCACTTGCATATGGAACACGGGACATATCCTCCTCTTCTTCTTGTGTCTTGGGACACTGTTCAGGAGAAAGCTTTGTACATACAGGAATCAGAACATTCACCGATTTACTATCCTGCATATTGAACCTCTGCAATATAGTCTCAACATACTTCCTCTGGTTTAACCAGAGCTTCCTCTTTGCCCAATATCTCTTAATTTCCATGCCCAAAATATATTTTGCAACACCAAGATCCTTCATGTCGAATTTTGAGAATAGTTGGGTCTTCAAACCTTGGATAATTTCTTTGTCATTTCCAATCAACAACATATCATCCACATATAGGACCAAATAAATAACACAGTCACCAATTAATTTAAAATAAATACAGTGATGCTCCTTGCTTCTGGTGAAGCCAAGTCCCCGTATATAGGTATCAAATTTATGATACCACATCCTTGGTGATTGTTTTAACCCGTACAGAGACTTCTTTAACCTGCATACCAGTTCTTTCTTCCCCTTCACCATAAAGCCTTCAGGTTTTTTCATGTAGATCTCCTCTTACAGATCCTCATGAAGAAATGTTGTCTTCACATCCATCTGTTCTACCTCAAAATCAAATGCAGCAGCAACAGATAAAAGTAATCTAATAGAAGTAACTTTGGCAACGGGAGAAAAAATATCACCAAAATCAATTCCTGGCACCTGGGAATAACCTTTTGCTACCAACCTAGATTTTTATTTCTCCACCTTTCCTTCTACATTCATCTTCTTCTTAAACACCCATTTTCTCTCGATGGGCTTCCTTCCAGCCGGCAACTCCACCAGATCCCATGCCTCATTTTTATGCAAGGATGCCATTTCAACAACCATGGCCTCCTTCCAGAGTTTTCCATTCTCTAAATCTATGGCCTCCCTAATTGTTCTGGGATCATCATCAGTTATAGTTAAAGAAAAATTTGAACAGAAAGCAGATGGACTATACCTTTCTAGTTGTCTTCTTTCCTGAACTGATCTTCTCACAGTTGGAGTTTGTGGTTCTTCCTCTTCTGAGTCTTCTTCTGTTGTAGAGTTTGATTCATCCTCCTTTAGCTCAAACTCTATATTTTCATGTTCCTTTGGTAGGACTTCATGTTTAACAACATCTTTCACCTCTCTAAACACCACATCTTGGCTGTACACAACCTTCCTTGTTTCTAGGTTCCAAATCTTGTAACCCTTTAAACCATCCTTATACCAAATAAAGATGCACCTTTCAGATTTATTATCCAACTTGGTCCTTTTCTCCTTTGGAACATGTACTTATGCATCACATCCAAACACCCTTAGATGTGAAAGAGAGGGTTTCTTACCAGTCCATACCTCATGTGGAGTCTTATCCTCCAAAGTTGATGAAGGTGATCTATTAACCAAGTAACATGCAGTCTCCACTGCCTCTGCCCATAATTCTTGTCCTAACTCGGTACCACTAAGCATGATTCTTTCCTTTTCCATCAATGTTCTATTCATTCTTTCTACAGATCCATTTTTCTGAGGTTTGTATGGAGTAGTCTTCTACTGTTCTATACCAAACTTCTTACAGAACTCTTCAAATTCCTTCTTGGAGAACTCCCCACCATTATCTATCCTCAACACCTTTATCTTCTTCTCTGTATGGTTTTCCACCAGAGCCTTAAATTCTTTAAATCTGTCAAATACTTCGGATTTCTTCCTCAAGAAATATATCCATGTATTCCTTGAGAAATCATATATGAATGAAAAATATTACACAGACTTACCCAGTGATGGAACCAACACAGGTCCAAACACATCACTGTGCACAAGCTCTAATATCTTGTCTGCCCTCTTAGCACCAGAAGGAAAACTCACCCGATTATGCTTCGCATATACATAATGTTCACAGAATCTAGAGAGCTATTATACATACCTTCTACCATACCATTTCCATGCAATATTTGAAGGCCCTTCTCTCCAATATGTCCAAGCCTTTGATTCCATAGAATGGTCTTTTCTTGAGAGACCGCTAGGCTTTCTGCTCCACTTTCGGGAACCACAAAACTGTTGCACCCATCAATAATAATTCTGCCCTGAAGCTTGTACAGAGTTCCAATCCTAACTCCCCGCATTAATACCAGTGCTCCCTGAACCATCTTATAGACATCTTTCTCGAACATTGTTTTTACACCTGCATCATCCATATTGCTTACAAAAATTATATTTCTGGCTAATGCAGGGATGTGAAGAACACCAGGAAGTGTTCTAATCCTTCCACCTTGCAGCTTCAGCTTGAATTTTCCACGTCCGATGATTCTGGCCTTCCTATCATCACCTAAGAAGACATCATCGACATCATATTTCTCATACTCGCAGAACCACTCCCTATGAGGAGTGAATTGAAAGGATGCACCTGATTCAATAAACCATGACTAATGATCTATATGTCTATTTGAAGAAGAAGCCAAATACACATCCCCACCTTCATCCGAGGCGGTTTTTTCCTCTACAGAAGGAGCATCATCATATCCCTTTCCTTTCTCAGGAGCTTTAGATCTGTATGCCTTTTTGTAGTGCCATTCCTTTCTGCATTTCTAGCACACCTTTACAGACTTTCTAGGAGATTTAGATCTCCCACTCGAAACCTTATTCTTGTTTATGTTTTGGGACCTTCCTCATACAGATAAGGCATCTCCATTCTGACCCTCCATATTTCTCCGTCTCATTTCCTCTGACAGCAAGGCAGAGACAATGTCGTCAAAATTCAAGGTAGTTGTATTTCTACCTATTGCATTAACCAGAATGTCCCATGAGTCTGGTAGAGAACACAAAAAACTGATGCACTTATATTCATCTGAGATTTTAATATCAACAGATGATAGCTGACTTACCACAGTATTGAAGGCATTCAGATTCTCTGTCACTGAGTCTCCATCCTTTATCCTCAGTTTATACAACTTTTTCCGAAAGAATAATTTATTCCCAGAGACTTAGATTGGTACAAAGTCCCAAGTTTGTCCCACAAATTCTTCGTCGTAGCTTCCCCAGATACATTCAACAATACCGAATTTGAGACACAACCATATTGTGCCCTTCAGCTTCCGATCCAACTTCTTCCAGTCTACATCTGAAATTTTTGTTCGTTTAGTACTTGGATCTACCACGATCCACTGGTCTTTATCCACCAGCAGATCCTCCATATTGAGCTTCCACAACTCAAAACTCTGACCATTAAATTTCTCAATCTCTATCTTTCTACTGTTCGCCATCTTATTTCACCACAAGAATCGATCCCGTAGATCTCCCACTGAACAGGGTGTACCACAGGCCTGAGCAAAAAACCCTCAGCAACAAAGGCGTCCCCTTAAAGCCGAAACAACTTTGATACCAAATGTAGGTTTTAACCCTATACAGATATTATTGGCAAACGAATCTTAAAAACAGAAAATAAACAATAGCGAGAGAATAAAACATAAAATAGATATGCACAGAGACTTTCCCCTAGATCCTAGATCGGGACGACCAACTTGATTTTTCATTATATTCCTTTTAGTGTTACAACACATATATATACATGCCGAAGCATACATAAACCCTAATCCATTAACCCTGGATTAGAACATAACCATAGTTCCCTTTACCGGATCTACAAAATACTAGGGTCCAAAAACCATCATGCCCCAAAACCATGTGCAAACCCATGCACAAAACCATGGGCACTGAAAAATAAGGACTAAATTTTTTTTTCCTACGGTGCTGGCCCAGACCCCGAATAGGGGGGGCTGCCGCCCCCCCTGTGACCCCCTTGCTACGCTCGGCACAACATACATAGGGTGTTATCGCCCCCCTATCACCACCCCGCGCGTGAGTAGTCGTGGAAAGAATATAACACATACCCAACAATATTCAGCTTGGAATAAGTGTCTCATCAACCTTGGTTATTATTTTTAATGTTTATTACATGGAATTTTCACGAGGGTTGTTACATGGAAGTATCTAGTTTAAATGAAAGTGACTTATTTAATTGATGTGATAATTTTTCCATCACTTGAATGTTAACATTGTTAATACTTTTTTTATTGTTATTTTCTTTTTCTTTAATAATTAGTGAGTAAACATTTTCCCCTTTTTAATTTGAAACAATAAGTAAACACTCCTCACTCTTGATTTGAAGGAGTACCTACTAAGTATATGATATGCATTTATAGTTTGGAAAATTATCCCATTATTGAATTATTTATTTTACATATACATATCTATATATATATATATATATATATATATATATATATATATATGTATGTATGTATGTATGTATGTATGTATGTATTTCTTTGGTAAAATGTCCAAATTCAAAGAGGATTAAAATATATATACCTTTATAAACTTTAAATGAAAAAATCTCATATATCAATTTAATATCTAATTTAGCCATAATCTTAAAGTTAAATTATCATTATTATTATTATTCTTTTTCAAAAACATTAAAAATAAGTAAATAAAAAACTTAATTTTAATTTAGATATTAAAAATTAATTAAATATATTTATCCCTACTTTATGATGGATATTATTAATTTGTAAATAAGCTTTGTTATAATATCATGGACCATTACTGAGGCTTATCAAGGCTGCCTGTCAAAAAAACCATAACTCATTTCATATGACATTTGTTCATATAAATTTTTTTAATTAATTAATTTAATTAAAAGGATAAAAAAGACATAACTATTTTGGAGATAAATCTTAATCATTGATTTCTGTATACTATTATGAAATTTATATAATATTTCATGGAGCTTAAATTCTTACTATCCACCTAATAAGTATTGATAAGAATTCATAACTGGTTAATGTAGACCTCTGAGCAACTCAAAGTGACAACATGGGTGCTTTGATCTTAGTAAACACAATATGAAAACCAAGAAATATCCAACTATTTCATTTATGAATTTGGGGTTGATTTCTTCTTATGTTTCTTTTGTTTGTTTTACTTTTAGCTCAGTGTGTGTATATTTTTATGTTGATTGGTGTTCATATCTTATTTTTTATTTATCTCATATATGCAAATAGATATATGTATTCTTATTTTTGCGTAAACATAAATACATATGCACTTATTTATGTATGTAAAATTATTCCTTAATCAGTGAGGTGGTGAAATGTTTATTAATGGTTGTAGTGTATTACAGACTTTGTTAGGTTGCATTTACTTTTAATAAATTTAAAAAATTATATTCATGCCACATGGCTCCCTGCCCACCAATTTCCTAGGGATTTGAGATTATTCCAATTCTAATAAGTTCCTCCATGATAATTTCCTAATTATTATTCATAACATTCGTTTATATATAAGAAAATTGTATTTATCAAAATGGTCCATTTTATAATAATATGTGTAATTCCTTTTTTTTATTAATTTAAAGTTGACCCATGTCAAAACAACACACGAACAAATGTCAAAGGTTGACAATACTAGTGTGACCAAATGATAATTTCCTCATTATTATTTATAAAATTCACATATATATAAACAAATTTTATTTAGAATAATGGTCCATTTTACAAGAAGATGTGTAATTCTTTATTTTTCTTAAGTTAAAGTTGACCCATGTCAAAACAATAGGTTGACAATCCTATTTTGACCAAATGATAATTGCCTCATTATTATTTATAACATTAATTTATCTATAAACAAAATTTCTTTAGAGAAATGGTCCATACCGCAGATGAACAGATGTCAAATGGAGATGAAAAAGGTAAACAATGTCTACTCTGACCAAATGATAATTTCATGTTATTATTTATAACATTCATTTATATATAAGAAAATTTTATTTAGAAAAATGGTCCATTTTACAATAATATGTGTAATTCTTTTTTTTCTTAAGTTAGAGTGGAGATTAAAAAGGTAGACAATGCCTAGTCTGACCAAATGATAATTTCCTCATTATTTATAACATTCATTTATATATAAGAAAATTTTATTTAGAAAAATGATCCATTTTACAATAAGACGTGTAATTCTTCTTAAGTTAAAGTCACCCATGTCAAAACAGTAGACGAGAAAATGTCAAATGGAGATGAAAAAGGTAGACAATGCCTACCCTGACCAATTTCAAAAAGGAACACCTTTGATGTAAATATATAAATATTTAATAAACTATGTTTTTATTTAAAATTAAAATTTCATATTTTATATTTTCTATTTTTTTTAAATTGGTCATAATTCAAAAGTTGGTTGAAGTAATAAAGTGTTTAATGTTGACTACTTTAACTTTCTTAATAAAATCTAATTATATCTATGATAATAATATGCGATTTAATTTATATTTAATTATATATATAAAAGGATGATAATGTCAATATTGGTTAACATTCATTGAGATTAAATTTTATTTATTAGATATTTAAGAAAGGTAAAAGATTATTTGGATTGTTTTAAAATTTTATCTATATATTTGAAAAACAATAAGAAAAGTGTTCTAATACCATCATTTTTTTTATGAATTAGAAGATTAATAAGGTTGGTATTATGAAAAATGTTTTGAAATTGAGATTTAATTTGGATACGGACAAGATATTCTAAGAGAAAGTGGTTTTTATTCTCAACCTTCTTAGTATCACAAAGATAACATTCTTTCATCCCATGGAATTTTGGGAATTGTATAATACCTAGTTCTATTATGAAGTTCATGAGAATGTTGATTTTCATTTTTACACTACACAAAACAAAGAGATACTTTTGATCTTATAAATTAGGGATGATCAACCTTTTATATTATCTTAAATTTATTTTTTCCTCTAATTCCTTCTTGCACCACATTTTCACTTTAAATTTATATCTAATAGTATTTTCAATACGATTGTTATTTTGAAAAATGATCTCCTTTTTTATTATGCAGTGATTTAGCCAAGGCTTGACATCTTTATGCCAATATCACTTAAGCCATAGGTGATTTTGGCTATAGTTTGAAGTAATTTTGGGAAGTCTCTTATTTTCCATGTTATTTATCGTGTTCTTGTACATTATGCAACTAGCCATAATTGTGCTCTCAATTGGAGAAAGACTCACTTCCATGAGGAGGATGGGATAGGATAGGTTTTTATTCCTTTAATTTTTTAGATTATAAGTGATAAAATTATTTTGGATCATATTTATATTTATCGATGTCCTCTAGAGATGTTACGTCCCTAAACTTCACATCCATATAGTATAGCATGCGACTTGAAACAGTCTCAAAGAGGAGTTTTTTCTAGTCCCATATTGTAATATCTCATCATTCTACAGTTGTTTTCAAGCCCATATTAATATTTACACCCTTCATTTACCCTTTTCTCATTTCTATAATTCTAGTTGAGCTTGTGGTGATTATTGATTCCAAGATATTTATGTGAATGCACTTACTCCAAGATGTTGTTGTCAAATACAAAAGTATCATAAGTGGTATTTTGGATTTAATTTTCTTACATTTAATTTTGTAAGCGTTAACATGTATACCCATGTTAGAGTAGAAAACTTGGAGAATTTGTAGTTGCTTGTTGAAATATTAGCGAAAAATGATTTCCTTAATTTGTGCCTTAATCATAGGAGCTAGAATGATTTCCTTCCTATGCATGACTCTAGTTCCTATAATTTATGAATTAGTCCCTAAAAATTAGGATGAATTAGCATGCATTTAATTGATGTGTTGAAATTAAAAGTCGAGTTCTTGATTTTCTAGTGTGGGTTGATTGAGGGAAAACACAAGTGATTGAGTTTCAAATTGATGACTTGAATTAAGATGAGTTGCATGAGTAGTTAACTCATGCTAAGTAAATAAATTAAAAAATAATTTCTTAATTATAACACTCACTAATTTTAACCATTTGAATTTCCTTTAAAAGGATGAGTGAAGGCATAAGTTTAATTTTTGTTTTGGTGAGCATGTGTTGGTGAGACCAAGTAATAGGAAGCACGGGTTTGTGCATGGAGCTTGTGTGTGAGAAGGGTGTTCCAAGAAGAAGCTTGTGCACAAGATTTATAGAGGAGAAAATATCAATATTCATGCAGGTTTTTTCAAGCCCAGTTCAAGGTTGAGAGAGGTTGTATTTGTAAGAGAGAAATTTCTTAGTTTCTATCAATAATATTATCAATCAAGAATATGGTTTTCCTAGTTGGGTTACATAGACAATTCTGCATTTTTGAATTGTGTATTTGTGATTTTATTTTTTCTCCTATTCTACTACAAATTTTAAGTAGATAAATCAAGTGTTTTAGTGAAAATAAAACTAATTTTTAATTTTCATATTGTTCACTATAGTAGATCAGAAATTTCGTGGATTTTCTACATGGTACCGGAGTCGAGAATATAATAATACATGCACATCACATGTGCAATTCGTGATAAAGGAATATTTGTGGAAGTCATAGTCTCTAGGGTTCTATCCAAAGTGGAGAAGAAGGTTTATTTGTATCTCTCTTGTGATAGGAATAGGCCAAGTTTAATAAAAGGGCTAAAAGACAAATTCTGGGCAATTTTGTGCATAGTTTGGAGTGTTACTTATCTTATGAACAGGCCGTAGAAATCTATGGATTTTTAGAAGGAAACCAAGTTTTTATATCCTGTATTTAGAGGGTTTTAAGGCCTAACCGGTGGCTGGTATTGAGGGTTGAGTAGTCTCAAAAGTACAACGCAGAAGTGGACCTACTAGAAGAGAGAGGAGTGAATTTTTTGCAGCAATTTCAAGCCGAGTAAGAGGGTTGTAGCAACTACTATGGGAACCCCTAACTAGGGGTCGAAGGTTGCAAGTCTGATTCATTCACAAATCTACTGAATTGGGATATAAGTTGACATATCGAGGTATGGTGTTCCTCCTTCCATGTTTGATGATTGCAGGGACATGTGGAGGGTTGTTCAGTGTGTTTTAGAAAACAGATAGTGGCCCTCAGTTATAGTGGAATTGTGTGAGGATTCATTGTTGTGCGGGATACTAGAATATGCCCCAAGTATAGTGATAAAGTGGGTCAAATTTTTACTGTTAATGGGAATATTGATTGTGTGCGCTAGGCGCAACATTCAGGAGCAGTCAGAATCTTGACAAGTGGGAAGTCCTTGAAGTCCTCATGTACATTGATCATTGAAGGACTAATGACTTTTTAGGAGGTAGAGTTGTGGAGCCTTATTTCAGTGGGTTGTAGATTAAAAAACCACTAATAAGAGGGAAGCTCAAAAAGACCCAATGAGCATACTTCGGAGCCAGAGGCCTACTAGTGGATATATCATTGAGTCAAAGTTTAGTGACACAAAAGGAGTTCTAATCATTGAGAGTGGGAGATTGTGGACTCGCAAGGCATGGTGGGAAAGAACAGGTCTTCAAATTGGTTTCCACGGAAGAAATAAGCGAGGTCTTCTAGTTTAGAGGGAGAATTTCCGTAGTGGAGAATGTGGTAGTGTTAGATATAGATCCAAGTGGACGAGGTTCTTCTAGGAACACCTTCCTTTCCAAGGGGAGTGTTGAAAATATTAGCAAGAAAATGGTTTCTATATTTGTTCCTTAATAATAGGAGCTAGAACAAGTTCATTTGTGTGCATGACTTCAGTTCATATAATTTAGGAATTATTCCCTAAAAAATAGGATGATTTAGGATGTAGGTAACTAATGTGTTGAAATTGAAAGTCGAGTTCTTGATTTTCTAGTGTGGGTTGATTGAGGAAAAACACAAGTTATTGAGTTTCAAGTGGTTGAGTTGAAATAGGATGATTTGCATGACCAATTAACTCATGCTAGCTCAATCAATAAAAAATCATTTCTTAATTAGAAAACTCATTAATTTTAACCATTCGAATTTCATCTGAAAGGAGGAAGAAATGCATAAGTTTAATTAGTGTTTTGGTGAGCGCTTGTTAGTGATACCAAGCAACAGGAAGCATGAGTTTGTGCATGGAGCTTGTGTGTGAGAATGGTGTTCCAAGAATAAACTTGTGCATAAGATTGATAGGGGAAAAAGGATCAGTATTCTTGCAGGTGTTTTCAAGCCTAGTTCAATGTTGAGAGAAGGTTGTATTCTCTATTCAAACAATTGTATTTGTAAGAGATAAATTTCTTAGTTTCTATCAATAATATTCTGAATCAAACATAGGGCTTTCCCAATTGGGTTCCATAGACAATTCTGTGTTTGTGAATTTTGTATTTTTTAATTTTATTTTTGGTCCTATTCCATTGTAAATTGAAGTCGATAAATCAAGTGTTTTAGTGAAAAGAAGCTAGTTTTTAGTGATTAGATTGTTCACTATAGCATATCAGAATTTCGTGGATTTTCTACATGGTATCAGAGCTAGAAATAAAATAATACACGCACATCATATGTGCAATTCATAATAGAGGAAGATCTATGGAAGTTGCAGTCTTTAGGATTCTGTCCAAAGTGGAGAAGAATGTTATTTTGTATCTCTCTTGTGACAAGACTAGGCCAAAATGAGGAAGAGGGTTGAAAGACGAATACTTGGTAGTTTTTTGCATAGATTTGAGTTTTATTTCTCTTATGAAAAAGGGAAAAAATTTGTGCAGTTTGAGAAGGAGGCCAAACTCTTGTAGCCTAGATTTAGAGGGTCATAAGCCCTAACAAGTGGTTGATATTGAGGTTCAAGTAGTCTCAAAAGTACAACACGGGACTGGACCTGTTAGAATTGGGAGAAAAAAAGTTTTTACAGTAAGTTTTGATCGAAAATTATGCAGGAACGCAATAAAATACATAAATAAACATCAATGTAAAGATTTAGTAGAAGTGACACTTCATTTCATTAATATCAAAAATTGAAAATTGCTTATAGACAAAATGGAAAATATACTATCTTGTGCGATGGTAGCTTATCTCTAGGAAGAAATGTGGTGGGTATATGCCTCTGAACTATGTTGAAATGAGGTTCAAATGCCTATTTATTATTGATAAACAATGGAAACCCCTAAACATCCAAAAACCCAACCCTAGGAGATGAAGCACAAAAACTCTGGGCCCCGTTTGGGTAAATGGGTACATCAACTTCCCTAGGACTTAACTTTGGCATAGGATCTTTGTTTGACTCGCACAATACCTCCTTAGAAATATATTGTTAATTAACCATGATTTATTGTCAAGTAACCACGTTTAAATAGTGTAATTAACTCGTCTTTATTTCAACAAATATAATTCAATCATGATTATACAATGTGATCGATTATTCACTAACTTAAGCTAACTTTATTAAATTTTGCCTAATCATGTTTAAAAAATGTGATTAAACTAACTAATCTACTTTTCTAATTCAATGTGGAATTTTAACTAGCAGCACATTATTCAAAATTTTATAAGTATTACTGATGCATTTTCTCATCTTTTGAGTGGCATTTAGACTTTCTCACTTCTATAAACTTAATTTTTTATGGGGTATTTCATTCTTTTCTTTTTTCTCATATTATTTTTATTTTTTGTTCTTTTCACATATATATTTTTCATCCCATTTTTGTTTTCTTTTTGTTTATGAAATAAATTTCAGAATGGAACATTATTTACAACATCTCATATACTAAATTTTTGCTACAATCAAGTCATCATATAAAATATAGGACCCTAACAATGCATACACCCACATAGGGCATACAACACCGTACAATAAACACAGCCACACTGACATACGAAACATACACCTACACCTTGAATACAACACATACACCTACACCCGGTGTACAATACAACTCAATACATATGCCTACATTGGCATACAACACATCCACATACACCCGTTGTAGAATACAACACAACACATACACCTACATTTTGTGTACGACACAACACAATGCATATACATATACATAGTACAACACAACGAATATACATGTCACGATACCACGACTACACCATGCACATACATAGTACTACATGCCTGCAACACAACATGTATAACATGCACACAATACCACATGTATGCCAGTACCATATGGCCAACATGTACACAGTACCACCTCTACATAACACTACTTGCACAACATGTGAACAACATCACATGTACACGACACCACCTGCACAACGTGTACAAAATTCTATATGTAAACCACACCACCTATAAAATGTGTACACAATACCGCATGCGCGACATGTACACGAAACCAAATGTACACAATGCCACATGTATGACATGTATATGACACCACCTGCACACAATACCACATGTACAACATGTACACAACACCACATGCACAAAAAACAACATGTACAATCATGCACAGAACACCACATTTACACTCATGCACATAACACAACATGTACAATCATGCACACAACACCACATTTACACTCATGCACACAACACCAAATGTACAACATGCACACAACACCATCTATACATATCACTGCATATACAACATGTACATAACACCATACGCACACAACACCACATATCCAATGTTCTCACAACACCATATGCACACAACACCGCATCTCCAACATGCGTACAATATGATATGTACACAACATCGCATATCCAACATGTAACTCACACCATCTTCACCTAGTACTACATATGCAATATACACACAACACCATATATATAACAGACATACAACATCATATGTACACAATATTACGTATGCTACATGTACACATCACCATAGGTACAATCATTGAATATACAACATGCAGAACATATACAAAAAAGTAGTACAACACATCTAAAGACCACACACTGACTCCACAAAGAAACCTTGCTTCTACATGCTTATCCTAGCATGCCACAAATCACACTACTTTCACTTCGTTGATGTACCTCTCAGCATTACCTGTCCAAAACATAGGCATACTAATAATCATATAATATAAATTCATATCCACATGATAATGACCTCCTAGACCTGTCAGGGTTACTCTTCCCACTTGATTCCTCGAAATACCAAGAATCTCATCATGCCATTCACCTGCATAAGCAATCATTCTTCCACAAGAATGATCCTTGAAAAAAATTTCAAACAGTGACATAGATACATACATGCATACATACATATATAATCGTTATCATAAAACAATCATGATCGTGTCAGACAAGGACATACATACACACACATAAACATTAGCATTAAACAATCATGATCCATGATGACCCTATCAGACACGACATACATACACATACACAAATATACATATATAAACATCAACATTATCATGATCACATCATAATTGCTAGATATCATAAGGTCTAGGTTAAGAGAACTTCCATTGTCTATGCATACCATGCACAACATTGAGAAAAATGGTTCCCAAAATAGCAAAGGCATCTAACACCTCAGATCCATTCACTTTACCTTTTTTGTTACCTTTCTCGTGATTGTTCTGCCACCATCCATTTACCTCAATGGACACAACCAATCCAACTGGTTGTGATATTCTTACCTGCAACTACCCTTATACATGCACCGAGCTTCATCCAAGTCTCTCATTACCTGTTGGGTACCACAAATATCTCCCCGAGCTCCATCAACTTTCCTCTTTCCCAAAAAAATTCCCAAGATTCAAAACATAAACAATAGAACAAGAACAAACATGATGGAAACACTGAAAACCAATAGAAATACAACACCACGAACAAAGTGGCAATGCATTACACCATATATAAACAAAACCACAAATCAAGCTCAAAAAATCACGAAATACCAAAAGCACAAGACTCTCAACAAACATTGTGACTCAATCCCTATGGTTTCCCAATGCTTCAAAGGGAAATATCAACCTGAGCCTTCTTAAATATTTCATATCAGACTCTTTTTCCATACAATCCCCTGCATGATATTTCCATAAACACATAATTTTTGGCACATAATTAAATATAGCAATATACTAGTTGTCTTACCTTGATTTGCCAAGAACATTGCCTTGTAGATGAACATGCATGTCAGCCACATATTTCAAAGATCAAGACAACATATCTATTAATTTGAAATCAAGATTTACCAAGTCTAACAACGATGTCATAATCAACAATTAACTCATAGTTATTAGTCATAAACATGATTCTACAACTATCACCTACTTACACTCAAGTACACATAAAATGTCTCAATGCATACGTGTTAGTACAACCATCTTAAAACAACACCATTTCTTCATGAAATCTTACAGACACATATACTCATATCATGTAATTAATCAAACATTCAAACAACTTGCAAGAATGCCATGTTAAATAAATCAACTAGATGACGTGATAGACAAAAAATCACTCAAACACCAAATAGATGACATAATCAAACATTCAAGCACCGAGTATACGACATATGCACACTCATACATTAATGTATATTAGGGGAGGCTATATTATCTGCAAAATCAGTCTAGATTAGCATAATATAAATTCACCACACATCAACTCAAACCTAAATAATGTCATGGTATCCATAACAATAACTAGCTAACATGTTCATGTCATAATCTCATAAAAAAATTTCATTCATGCATAACTATCACAGATGCACAGTCAACCTAGACTAGTACAACACAATGTCAAAAATAAGTTGACTCATACCTAAATGTCATAACCCTAACCATCTACCTAGGCCAATCCAATTTAGCATGATACATATAACATCACTATCCAAGTGAAATAACCCTAATCAATTTAATTAACATATATCAACAACAAGTTAACCTATAACATACTAATCAATAACATATAACATAATGATTATTTAATACCATGCCTGACTAACCAAATTATGTACATAAGATCACACTAATAAACTAACATCTATCATGTATGTAACCATAAAATCAATAGAATGAAAGGCATACAAATAACCATAATGAATATGACTACACTGATCAAATCACATTTATCACATATGTAACCATAATAATATAATGAAAAACTTGTATGACGATTCTCTCTTACCCCAAAGTCTATTGTTGCAACTTCTCTTTAATGATCAACATCTCTTGCTTTATCTTAGCCAACACATTAGCATCATACCATACCAATATCATCATGATGACCAAATTTCATACAATGACCTTATGCACAACAACCTCAATCAAACCAATGCAAACTTGACCATATGCACCCACTTGACATGTATAACCAATCATGAATGACCCATGCATGTTCAACATATGACATCACACAAGCAAGCATACACATATAACACCAAAGCATGACTAATATGTAACCCTGGCATAAGCAAGCAATGCATGTACAATATGTAACCATATGTAAGCAAGCATGCACGAACAATACACAAGCATGAGAAACACATAACCAGTCATACATTCATGACAACATATTAACAATAAAACCATCAACACTTCCATGGTGAAACCACTTCCACCATGAGCAACACAACACAGATGCGACAAACACATAGTCTACAAGAATAAGGGGCACATATGCAACCAATAGAAAAGCATGACCAACTCATTACCCATCTAGTCCAAGGGTTGACCCATGTTATGATACCACTCTATAACACCCCCTTCCCACATATACCCAAGTAACTGGCCCAACCAGGGTATAAATGCGATGAGAGGCTACTATAATGAGATTCAACCTCCTATGTGACCTTAAGGAAGTGGAATCGATGGAAAACACAACCTTCATACCTTGTACAACAACCACAACACCCCCAGGAGGTAACCCAACCATTCAGGCCTCTTACCCCAAGGTCACACTAGAATTTAGACCCCCATTGAGCTATATTTGTAGGCATAACACTACATTCCAAGTGCTAGGAGGCTATAACCACAAGAATAACACTGCATGCTAGCGGTTAGGGCCCCATATGCTCAGTTTTATGCCTGCGATTCTAGGATTTGAGCCACCTTTTCAGGCGCAAATCCTAGGTCACTGCCCATAGCTTCATGAAACCTTAAGGGATGATAAATAACAATAGAGCAATGATAGAAAAGAAATCACATCAACATTAACTCGTCTGGACCCCTCCTAGCCATGACAAGAATTTTTTCAAACATGTCACAAACATTGAATCTACTGGTGTAAACAACAGATTTAAGAATAGGGGTCTCATACTTATATGAGAATCACTAAGCAGCATTGATCCCTTACGTCATTAGCTGAAATACAATCTATTTGACCATAGATACATTGTGCATTCATTTACAAGTGAAAACATGGATAGATCCATACATCATCACTGATCAAACATATGCTTATAACCAACACAATAACCAAAGAAATACAATGTATACAACAAAAATAGAATCCAGATAGAAACCAATACATTTGCATACCAAATACCAAAGGAATGAGCTCTTAATTATTGAATGTAAAAACCAATCGGAGATGGGACTTCCATGTCCCACCTGAACATATATTGGCTAAGCCAAATCTCTCTTCATCCAATCCCCCCATGTCATATTCCAAGCATGAATGTGGGACTCAAACCAAAAGAACCAACCAGGGCATCCCGTCACTAAAACACCTCACCCTCATCAAATAGAAATCAAGCTTTACCGTGATCTACACCTGATCACTAGGCCAATACAAACATGGATATCACTGGATTCTCTCCACCTAAAATGTGAGAAATTTTCTTGTCTCCTAGTCTCTAAGGATTTACCGCAACCCACATTCCGAATCAGGGGTCACCAGGCCCTAAAAAAAGACATCTTCCTCTAGGATTTACTGTATATCCAACCATTCACTGGCAAGGATTCCTAGTCTTAATAAAGGTAAACCACCTCTCAGTATTTATCGTAATCCAATCCTGGATCACTAGGCCCTAAACAGAGGCAATGACTCTTAGGCTTTACCACAATCAAAACTCGGATCACTAGACCCTAAACCAAGGCAACACATAAAATGATTATGTGTCATAATAATAATAATATTTGGAGATCCACCTCACTCAGCTTCAAATCCATCCGGTAATCTAGTTAAACCAAAACATGAGAACTCCAAAATACCATGGCTATTTAATAATGGTAAGGCTAGGATGAAAACACTGTCACACCTAAAAAAACCCATGCCAAGAAAGAAAATAACCACATGAAATACCACGTGTGTCAGATCTAGAAAGGAAAATACACATGAAAATCGATACCTACAGAGAATCCTGTAGTAGCTGCTTGATCCCGCACTTCCTTTTTTTCTTCCTCCTTTCTCTCGCTTTCTTTCATTTCTTGGTCCAATGCTAAGAAAAATTGAAGTTTCCAAGAGTGTGTGCATGTGTGTGTGTGTGTGTGTGAGAGAGAGAGAGGGAGTAATGAGAGAGCTCCAAAAAATCACTGACAAAAGGTTTGAGCCAAAAGCTTGCCAATTGATCCTCAGAAGCCTTTTTATCAGTGAGGCCTCTATTTTCTTCATTTTCCATTATTTTCCTTCATTTTCCTCCTCACATGCAACTTGTGACCTTTCACCTTCATTTTCTCCTATTTTCCTTTATTTTCATAAACAAAATGTCAGTTAATGCCTCATGCATTTCCAAATACTTTTCCAACTTCATTTTGCCATAATAACGCACATTAACACCCACTAGGATGTTTTTCCCAATATTTAGCTTGGAATAAGTGTCTCATCCACCTTGGTTATTATTTTAAATGTTTATTACATGGAATATTCACGAGGTTTGTTACATGGAAATATCTAGTTTAAATGAAAGTGACTTATTTAATTGATGTGATAATTTTTCAATCTCTTGAATGTTAACATTGTTAATAATTTTCTTATTTTAATTTTCTTTTCTTTTATAATGAGTGAGTAAACATTTTCCGCTTTTTCAATTTTAAACGATAAGTAAACACTCCTCACTCTTGATTTGAAGGAGTACCTACTAATTATATGATATGCATTTAGAGTTTGGAAAATTTTCACTTCATTGAACTATTTATTTTACATATATTTGTTTTGTATGTGGAATGGAGAAATTAAAAATATCAATTTCATACTAACAAAATATAAATATAAAGGAGAGAAATTTAATATATATATATATATATATATAAATGTTTAAGAGTTGTGTTTCTTTGGTAAAACATAGTATTAACACAATCCACCAGAATATAGATACAAGTTAAATTACACAGTCAGTGCACCGTGAAGGTTGGACCGAACTGACAGTGTTACTATACAAAAATAAGAATATTGTGGTAAGTGGCATACATGGTAAATTCATATAAGGCAAAAAAATACATTCTCTATGCTGAAAAAACTTCTTATCTATACTATTAACAGGAATTAAAGTAGTTCTAAGTCAAAAAAAAATTCAAGTTACTAGTTGAGTAAGAAACCTAGAACACAACTATAATAAAATTGCATGAATGGAGAAAAACTTATAAAAACTAGAAACAGTACACATTAATACATTCTCAAGGCAAAAGGATTATCTTTACATCATGTATGAATTAAAAGAAGAGAACAGAGCCTTTAAGGCTTCCTTCAAAATACTATGATAACCTAGGGCGTATACCAAGAAGCCTGAAGGGATTCAATGGAATTAAACATTGCAGAGACCACGGTACTTGTGTGCAGAGAGGTGAGTAAGTCACTGCCTAAGTGTGAAAAGGATATGAAGGAGAGCGCGATGTTATCAAATGAGTATTGTAAGTTACCTAAAAGGAAAATCAAGAATGTATTCATGTTAGATGCGGTGTAAAACCCTGGGGTAAATTAATAGGTCGAACCCGCAAAGGAAAATAGAAGTGTACAAAAATTAAAACAAGGTTCAATGCTGAAGATCCGAGAACTAGAAAACCAAACAGATCAAGTCAAACCCAATTACCCTCGAAAGTCAACTATGTAAACAAAATAAACACCTTTGCAGAATTTAACACTTAAGATGTCAATAAAATTTACCTATAAACGCTGAGTCGAGGTCTGTTACTTGAATAACCAGCAAGGTCAGGTAGCAAAACCCCCTCATTACTCCTATCGAGGGATAATCGAAAGAACCCATTTAGAAATATTTTCCAAATAATTGCAGGCGTTATTAAAGGCAACCGATTAGAGAAAAAGGCCCGGATGCGGGTGACTGCCAGGAATGATGGGATGTCGACCCCTACGTGCCTCCCGAAGAAGCTCGTGTGGGGTGGCATTTATGTGTTCATTAAACAGCCAGCTCGCGGTGTCATTAATCCAGTGCAGACATTCCTTCACACCGCCATGGGTATTCAATTGGTTATGGTGTCCATTCCAGATGGTTCGGCTCGCAGTGAAAGCAGCATTGCTCCTCATCTTCCTTTAAACAGTGCATGCCCTCAAGGCTATGCAGAACCCTGCACCCGCACTCCTACAGGTCGTTGTTTCACTTTGCTAGCTTGTTTTGAACAGCTGCCTGGGGTGCATTTTTCACAGAGCCTCTTATGTCGATTCAATCCTCCCCGAACTCGAACAGTGGTCTTCAGTGGCGACGTCTCCCCACTTGGAGCTCAGACGACTGCTCTATCTCGCGGGATCTTTTCTCACGGTGTTTTTGAGCCTCTGGTCTGCCCCTTTCATTATTCTTGTTCTCTTCCCACCTCTGCAACCATGCCACGCATTCTTCACAGAATGCGGAGTAGGCGCGGCTCCAACCGAGGACGGGCCTCGCATCATCGACCCCACTCCAGCTCCGTTTCTGGGTCTTCTTCTGCTGAAGAGACTCAAGCTCGGCCTCAGGGGATAAGTCATGATAGAGGCTGTAGGTGTCATGGTGTTTCAGTTCCTTTGGCTCAGCCAATTCCTCCCCCATCAGCTGACCCTCACAATGCTGCATTTCCCTCCACTTCCAATAGAACGGAACGCCCTCCCACCCGCCTTAATTCACAGCGTGCTGAACTCCGCTTCGAGTGTTCTCATGATCATCCTATTGTCACTGCCTACATCACTGTTACGCTTAAAGAAGAGGCTCCTTTGCCCATTCCTTCCCCTGAAGCCTCCCCTCTGTCCCCTCCTACCTCAAGCCCACCCAGATGCTCGGCTCCGCCAGCAGGCACAGCCCACCATGCAGAAGACGCACCGCAGGTGATGGATGAAGACATAGACATGGGCGTCTCTCTCCAAGGCGACCTGAATGACTGGGAAGATGAATTCGCTTGCAGAGTGGTGGAAGAACCTCAATCTCCATCGCATGATCAGTAATAATCTCAGCACACAGCTCCTTTTGATTTTTTTTCTCAACTACTGTAGGATTATTTTGTCTCTTTGTCTCAATGCGCAGCTGGAAAAGCTGATTTCTAATCTTAGTTTATTTCTCTCTGTTAAGTACTCATGTTTAAACTGTAGGTCAGTTTCCCTTCCAAGGGCAGCCAAACTGATATTTTCAGGACTGGTTTCCCATCTTGGGCAGTCCGGACTCTTTCTGTTCAGCATGTTTATCAAGCCCAGTGCTCAGGCTCACATAGATGACACTGTGGCAGTTTTGTAACAATATCTCTTATACATAATAGAATTAGTCTTATTTAGAAAGAAAAAAAAACCGATTAGAGAAAAAGGCCAGAAATTCTATGCATGTAAGGGAACCATAACCATTCTTAAGAAAACAAGTAAAGACTGATAAGAAAATAAATAATGCAAAATAACTTCCGAAAATGGGTTGAAGAACAACCATTTTTGTCATCCAATACCTGTGAGTAGTGAGAAAATCTGGAGGTTCTTCGAATGCCTGATGAGGGCCGAGAATAGAAGAATACATGTAAATGACTGATAAGGCCTAGAGGCCATTTGAACCAGCACCTAAGCAGGGTCATTGCGGCGTAGAGTTTCAGGGAAGTGGCATAGAGTTTTAGAGCAGCGGCGTGCAAAACCCTCATGCAGTCTCGCGGAGGAAAAAAAAAATAGTTAGGGTTGAGGGGTGGGACATTACCCTAACCCTACCCAAATCACATCATAGCCATCAATTATATGGTGAAGGATCCAATAGTGAATTCCCATATCAAATTTCAAACCCTTAGTTATGAATTAAATCACCGAAAAATATAACGGAGATAAGGTTAGAGTACTTGCAAATATTGTCGTGCAATCAAGCAATAATAACAACTTTTATGATGACAGTGAGATATTTAAGTTAATGTGATGCATGAAGGCTGATAGGTCACTAAACTGTCAAGTTGAAATGGCCACGGAAACCAAGTAGGTGCCACGGTAACCAAGCAAGTGTGAAGTAATAAATTTTTGGTGCACCTTGTAAAACTATAGAATAACCAATAAAATATTCGTGCCAACATGGCTCAAATATATGACTTTAACTTGGTGTTGCTAGAGTATGGTGAATGACTTATGAATTAGTAAGTTTATTGGATTATCCATAATAATTACTTGGTTAACATATTAATATCCTTTGGTTATTAGCATAAATGTACCAAGGTAATTTCTTGTGTATAGTAAGAGAAGGAAGAATTTACAAATAGTAAGTTATTTTAAAATGATGAGTAAAAAGGATTTTTTTTTTGTGTAAGTGAATGAAAAAAGTGGTATTAGAGCAGCATTCATACGTTAGAGCCCAAATGGGTCACCTGAATAATAATTTTTGTGTGTAAATTGTGCACAGAAGCTAGAAAGGATACAATGAGAAGGGGATCAATGCACCAAGTACCCAGAAATACTGGGGAATCTCATCCCCAATCCAATGTTGAAATGAACCTAGAAATGTGGGTACATCTGAGTGTAGATCAACATCAACATACCAGTAGAATACTAGAAGAATAGCATCATCAGACGAATATACTATTGAGTACAGTGCAACAGTTATAGGAAGAAATGGTCTAGATTAGAAGCGATAATGAAATACTAATGCAAGAGCAGGAGACGATTCTCAAAAGCCTCTTTGATAGGAATAATCAAGGGATAGTTCCACCAAGCCCTGAAAGAGACACCCGGGAAGAAATCGAATAGCGACGATAGACTAATGACAAGCCGGAAGGAAGTCATACACAGCAGACTAATAAAAAAAAATTATAACAAAGCTGAATCTGGAAATGTGTCAGAAAAAAAAGAGATGAAGAAATATAAAGTCGAATTATACGGTGAGTTCCGTAAAATCAAACCTCCTAGTTTCGATGGAGAGGCCAAAGAGGTGGTTGAAGCATGGCTAATTAATATGAACAAGTATTTTCAAGTTTATGAATATAGAAGCAATCTCAAAGCTCGCTTGGCTATCTATCAACTCAGGGAGAAAGCTACGTTATGGTGGGAGGAAGTAAAATTTTTTTGAAGTGTTTAATACAAGAAAGTGACCTGGGATGATTTCCAACAATACTTCAAGGATAAGTACCTAACAGGGCGTTTCTATGATGAAAAATCTTGATAATTCCATGATTTGAGATTGGGACAATTGACAATGGACGAATTCATAACTAAGTTCACATCATTGTTAAGATATGTACCACACCATAGAGATGAGAATGCTAAAGTTCAACAATTTCTGAGCAGTCTACCTACCCACATGAAGGAAAGAATTGAATTCGTAAACCCGAGGACTATGAATATGGATGAAGTGATTCGAAAAGAATGAATGTGCTATTAGCAGTGCAAGGAAACATGGGAAACAGGAAGAAACTGGTCGCCAAAGAAAGGGCATCAAAATAATTCAAATTTTAAGAGTGCCAGCTCTAGTAATTTTTAAAATACTACAAGAAATTCAGCAAGTAGGCAGTATGGGAGAAATCAGCAAAAATAAAAATAGCCAACGGAGGAGTGACCCACAGAAGCCTCCAGCAAACCAGAGCATGGGAAGACTCGAAACCCCCTCTACAATGTTGGGGATGCGGTGAGGCACATTATTACAAGAATTTTCCTCATCGTGGGAGAAGTGAAATGGAAGCCAAGCTGCAAGAGGCTTCTACGGTGGGGGCTGTGGCTAGAAATATACCAAGAATTAATGCAACTCTTGAATACTGACAAGCAGACTACCAGCCAACCATGATAGAACTTGAAGGTAAACTATTTTCACAAACTGTTTCTATTTTGGTTGACCTTGGTGCCAGTTTAAGCTATGTAAATCCTAGGATAGTAGAAAAGTATAACTTTTAAAGCCGTAAATTTAAGAACCCCTGGCTGGTACAACTAGCCACTAGGGCGAAGAGAAAAGTTAGTGCTAAAGTTTCAAACTGTTCGTTGGAAATTGGAAATCAGTAGTTAAAGGTAAAATTAAATATTTTACCTTTGGGGTCCTATGACATACTACTGGGAATGGACTAGCTAGAAGGACACAGGTCTCTAGTATATTATAAAGATAAGATCATTTACTTCAGAGCTAAAGAAGGGACATGGTAGGAGTTGCAAGGAATCAAGAAACCTCTACAATTATGTCCTATCACAACATCCCAGTTGGGTAAATGTATTAGAAAATGATGCCAAATTTATGCCATCCAAGTGGGATTCACTAATTCTAAGGAGAAGACTCCTATGCTGGAAAATATACCAGTGGTACAGGACTTTATGGATGTTTTTCTAGAAAGTATACCAAGAATACCTCCAAAGAGAGATATCGATTTTACTGTAGAATTAATTCCCGGTACCGCACCAGTGTCATGAGCACCATATCGGACGAGTGTACTCGAGTTAACATAATTAAAAATTTAATTACAAGAATTGCTAGATAAGGGATATATTTGACCAAGTGTATTCCCTTCTAGAGCACCAGTGTTGTTCGTGAAGAAAAAGGATGGAACCATGCGAATGTGCATGTATTAAAGGCAACACAATAATTTGACAGTTAATAATAAATACTCGCTACCACGTATAGATGATCTTTTCGATAAAGTGAAGGGAGAGACTGTATTTTCAAAGATATATGAAAGTTCTGGTTACCACCAGATCCAAATTAAAGATGAATACATCTACAAAACAACCTTCTGCACTCGATACAGGCACTATGAGTTCATGGTTTTTCCATTTGGATTAACCAATGCACCAACAACGTTCATGAGCCTGATGCATGGCATATTTCATCCTTTTATGAACAATTTTGTTCTGATATTTATTGATGACATATTGATTTATTAAATAACCATGGAAGAGCATAAGTAACACTTACGACAAGTGTTGGAACACTCACTAATTTTAACCATTTGAATTTCATTTAAAAGGAGGAACAAAGGCACATGTTTAATTTTTTTTTTGGTGAGTGCGTGTTGGTGAGACCAAGCAATAGAATGTAACAGCTGGATATATTCATTTAACTATTTCTATTTCTTTTAAAAAGGGATTATGTTTCTTTTTGTGTTTTTTTAATTTGTTCATTATTCAAAATTTGGTTGAAGTAATAAAGTGTTTAACGTTGAGCACTTTAACTTTCTTAATAAAATCTAATTATATATATATATATATATATATATATATATATATATATATAATAAGGATGACAATGCCAATATTGGTTAACATTCATAGAGATCAAATTTGATTTATTAGATACTAAGAAAGGTAAAAGTTTATTTGGATTGTTTTAAAATTTTATATATATATTTGAAAAACAGTAAGCAAAGTGTTATAATATCATCATTGTTTTTATGAATTAGAAGATTATGAAAAATATTTTGAAATTGAGATTTAATTTAGATACAGACAAGATATTCTAAGAGAAAGTGTTTTTTATTCTCAACCTTCTTAGTATCACAAAGACAACATTCTCTGATCCCATGGCATTTTGGGAATTGTCTAATACCCTGTTCTACTATGAAGTTCATGAGAATGTTGATTTTCATTTTTACACTACACAAAACAAAGAGATACTTTTGATCTTATAGATTAGGGTTGATCAACTTTTTATATTATCTTAATTTTATTTTTTCCTCTGATTTCTTCTTGCACCAAATTTTCACTTTAAATTTATATCTAATAGTATTTTCAATATGATTCTTATTTTGAAAAATTATCTCCTTTTTTACTATGCAATGATTTAGCCAAGGCTTTACATCTTTATTCCAATCTCATTTAAGCCATAGGTGATTTTGGTTAGATTTTGAAGCAATTTGGGGAAGTATTTTATTTTCCATGTTATTTATCATGTTCTTGTACACTATGGAACTAGTTATAATTGTGCTCTCAATTGGAGAAAGACTCACTTCCATGAGGAGCATGGGATAGGATAGGTTTTCCTTTAACTTTTTATACTATAAGTGATAACATTATTTTGGATCATATTTATATTTATCGATGTCCTCTAGAGATGTTACATCCCTAAACTTCACATCCATATAGTATAACATAAGACTTGACACAGACTCAAAGATTATTTTTTTCTAGTCCCATATTGTAATATATCATCATTATACAATTTTTTCCAAGCCCATATTAAGATTTACACCCTCCATTTACCCATTCACTACAAGAAAAAAGGACATTGGTGAGGGACAAAAATGGTCACCATAAGCTCATTGGTGAGGGTCAAAAGAGCCTTCGTCACCAAAAACTGAACGTCACCAAAGGTGGCATCGCTGAAGGTATAGGTGTTGTGGTGAAATTCAAAGTCCATCACCAATAATGATTTATAGTGACGGATAGTGACCGTCACCATTTCATATGAGCAATGGTGACGGACAATAGCCTCCGTCACCAAAAAATTGAACGTCACCAAAGGTGGCGTCTCCGAAAGTATAGGTGTTGTGGTGAAATTCAAGGTCCGTCACCAATAATGATTTATAGTGACGGATATTGACCGTCACCATTTCATATGAGCAATGGTGACGGAAAATAGCCTCCGTCACCAAAAAATTGAACGTCACCAAAGGTGGCGTCGCTGAAAGTATGTATTGTAGTGACAGTCAAGGTCCGTCACGAATATTAATTATAATGACGGATAGTGACCGTCACCATTTCATATGAATAGCAATGATTTTTTGTGATGGACCTTTCATGGCCGTCACTATTGGTGCATATATATAGCGACGTTCATTGACCATCACCATAAATGCATTGGTGACATCAAGGTCCGTCACGAATAATGACTATAATGACAAACAGTGACCCTCACCATTTCATATAAACAACAACGATTTATGGTGACGGACCTTTAATGGTCGTCACTATTGATGCGTATATATGGTGGCGTTCGTTGACCGTCACCATTTCATATTTTGGTGAGGGTCAAAAAATGTCACCATAAGCTCATTGGTGATGGTCAAAAGAGCATCCGTCACCAAAAATTGATCTTCGTCATTCCCTATATATGAATATCAGAACACGATGGAATCGAACCACCAACCTCCTGCTTGTAAAGCAGGTGCTCTTCCATTGAGCTAGCACCCTTTAAAAAATTAGACTTTAAACTAGCAATTGCCCCTAAAGGTGCAAAGATACACCAAAGGAATAAGAACCAGGAAAACTGAAAGAACTTAGTGTCCTTGCTCCTATTTTTATTCTACGACACTCTACAAAGTATGATCTTGATCTATGACGTATTTGTGCCGAGTGGTTCTAATTTAATATTAAATGTTATATTAGATAAAATAAATGAATAACTGAGAGGCCTTACGGGCTAATTTTTAATCCTTACACCAAAATATCTTAATATTCAAGTCTATGGAACAACTCGTTCAAATTTCAAACTAAAGTAGATTTTAAATGGAAAGCCTAAAACCAGCTAAGTAGTTTACAAATTAACATTTTGGATATAAATTATGTTCAATTTATATGACAAGTTATGCCATAACCTTGAAACTAGTTTCTTAGCTAAAAGATTTTCTTAAGTCAACAATGACAAAGAAACATAGTCATGGCAAGCAAAATTCTCTTGTTTTTTCTAATGAGGGTGCATGTAACTTGATAGAGGTTGTATGAGAGTATCAAACCATAAACAATTTCACTAAAACATGGAAATGACAAAGTCTTGTTAAGCAACAAAGGTTTAGTTGAATATATGGAAAGCATCGAGCTAAATGATATAATTAAACTAAAAGTAACTGTAAAAAAATGAAATTGCCATAATATACATCGCATAAGCGTATGAATTTGCATCAATGTACTGAATTAATATGACTTCAAATTTTGAAATTTTCCTGCAAGATAACATTTATCATTAAAAAAATCTGATCAAACATGAAGTAATCTCATGAATCCTTCAGATTTATATTGCAATATCCATCTCAGATCGATAGATCTAGAATCTTAAATATTCTTATAACTAGCAATTGCACCAAGAGGTGCAAAGGAACACCGGAACATGGATAAGAGAAGTGGGGAGATTGTATAAAGAAATAATCAAGTGAAATATACTAAAAATGAAATACAACCCATGTGAGGCTAATTTAAATTCAATTGTTGTGAATTTTCAATTGAAAGAAAGTTTGTAACTGGTGTCCGGCAAGCAGGACTCACAAAAATTGTTATAGAGAAAAACTTGGAAGGGAAATTGAGGTTTGAGGTTTGATGATGTTGATGAAGCACATATTCTACTTGGTGAAAGTGGCCATTGCAAGGATTATTGGGGTTCAGGCTTCTATAGGCAGGATAATACTTTTGAGCTTGAAACAACTTTGCACAATATAGCTTTCAGTTCAAATGGGTGCAAATACATATAAATCAAGCAATTTGAGACCCTTAAATGTATGGTTAGAAGCAACAACTCCATAATCTGTGCAAATGCTTCTAAACTCTATTTGAAAAGAGGAAATTAATTTGATCCTTGAAGGAAACTTGTTTGGACCAGACATTGGTGAGTTGATAAGCAGCTCAAACAATTGGGCAGAGATTACTATGTGGTGTATTTTCAAAGGGCTCAAAGATTCATTATCTTCTAGATGGCTATATATTTTGGGAGATGGTTTTGAAAATACAGGTAAGAAGAATCAGCCAGCGTCTGAACAGTCAGGGGTGAATTTGAGAAAAAACACCAAAGATCTGCCAATTTTGTTGAATGCCTCTGAGCAATGTGGTTTATTGTTTGCTGTCAATTCCTCCTCAGTCATGGATTGCAGGCCTACACAAAATAAGAATATTCTTATGATTGGTCTCTGTTCTGAAGTGAATAATTTAAAACAATATACTCATAACCTAGCACAAAATACAGATTCAACAGAAGTAAATACGGAAAACAAGAATAGTGGAAATGATGATTTTGGATTTCAAACTAAAGAAGCATATAAGGGCGAGGATGAAGTGATTTTGAAATTTCAGTGGGCAGAGGAGACAGAAAGGATGGGCTGCAGCAAGTTTTTGGAGTCTCGGGATAGAAGAGAAGGGAAAAGAGGCAAACTTCAAGTTCAAAGCACAGAGTAATGGCCCCTGGAAGGAGAGATTTTGATTCTCTTGTTCAATCTCAGCAGGAAGTAAGCAATGCCTTTGGTCAAGTCGACATTCAATTTTCAGATTCTCTATGGGATGTAGGTGATGGCATTAGCTAAGAGAAGCAGCTGGACAGGGTTTCACATGAATATATCCTTTCTTCATGAATGCAATGATTATCGGAATTATGATCAAATAAAAGAGATGAGAACAGTGTGCAAGAGGATTTATAATGTTTTATATGCAAAGAATAGAATATTCAAAATAGTACACATCATATGAGGAGGAGACCTTTAAATCAAGCAATTTGAGACCTTTAAATGGGTGCAAATACATATAAATCAAGCAATTTGAGACCTTTAAATGTATGGTTAGAAGAAACAACTCCAGAATCTGTGCAAATGCTTCTAAACTCTCAATTTAGACTGCTCATGTGCTTACCAAATGAAAATCTCTGACCAAAATTCTAGTTAACAGGCACAATGAAAATAATTAGTTGTTGAAAGATTCAGGATCTATTTATAAAAATGTCATGGAAGAGGAGTTTGCAGTCAGAGATGTGGAAATGGTGAACGATAATGAGTGTGTTTGGAAAAAAAAAAAAACTCCTAAGTATGCCCAGGCAAGTGTTACAAAGTTGTCATCAACAACCTTGAGTCAGAGAGAAGAGGAGTCTTCTATGTTACCATGGACTAGTGAAAATATGGCACATACATGTAACCATAAACTAGCTTCTTATATGGGGAAAGCTGAGATAATTTACATGGGCAGTGTAACAACTCGATTTATGGCCTCTGAAGTTCAAGAACCAGAGGATATTTCAAGGCTACATTGTTTCCCTCAAGACAACTTCGGTGAGTACTATATTATACAATAAAGACATTACTGAGCCAAGTAAAGCTAATTGTGCACCAAAAAAAGCGTTATCTGCAATACAAGCACGTGAATTAAAAGGTGGCCATTATTCTCCACACAAATGAAAAACATCACTTGAAAAACATTTGTCTGTTGGAAGTGCATTCTGTGTAATAACATGTACTTCTAATTACCCAGGTTATGAGGAAGTGGCAACACAGAAACTGCATGTTTTTCTTCTTGCCAACTTACAAGTTGAAAAGGCATGTGAACAAGCCACTCACTATCATAATAGTGGATCACAAATTAGGAAATCACTTGGCATTGATATTTTTACTCTTGAAAATGTCCAGGATCTAAATGTTTCATTATTGACAGATTCTAAGAAGTTTGAAAAATTTGTCATTGCTAATTTGAGTGAAAGTGATGCACTGAAAAAATCAGAGACTAAAAAAGTTTCTACTTCAATAGAACCTTTACCTTTCCACAAGGTGAGCTATTACAAGTCTTAATTATTTGATATAAATATCTAACACCCAAGCATAGTAGAACTCTGTTGGAACATGAATTTTAGCTCTACAATGTCTTTAGTTTCGTAATCTGTCATTGCTAATTTGAGTGAATGTGATGCAGTGAAAAACTCAGAGACTAAAAATCAGTGTTACACGGGGACTCGTCCCCCCCCCCCCTAGGGGTCTAGAATCCTCGCCCCCCCGCGATTCGGGGTCTTGGGGACTTCTAAGGGACGTTTCCTGACGCTCCCAATTTTCGAAAATTTGGAGGGGACGTCAAGGGGGACGTTTCCCCATCTGGAGGGGTCAAGGGGGCGTGAGGGGACGGGAGGGGACGTGAAGGGGGCGTGAGGGGACGGGAGGGGGCGTGAGGGGACGGCTGGGGCAATAGATATTCTCATTTAATTCTCTATCAAATATTTTAATCAGTTACAATTAGCACCATATCCATTTACATTGTACTTTAATATGTGAGTAGTAGATTGAATATTGGGAACTACTAAAGTATTTCTGGAGAGCTCGACTTACCACTAGACCTTCATTGTGATGTCAGTTGAACAGAATGATGTTTTTTTTATTGGTTTCTTTCTCCAGCTCCTTTTGCTTGCTTCTCTCCAATAACCTCTTCAGATATAACAGCCTGTGATTTCACTAAAGCTGTAATTGGAGGAGAATTTATTATATCTCACTCTTAAGATAATTTTAGGTGAGAGAAATAGTAGCGGAAACCAAACCTTATAGTGGAATGTCATACTTATGGTTGAGGCATGCTAAAGCAATAGTGTACAGAATGTTGAAAAGTGCACAGAACCCAATCAATGCTCCAATTCCAGTCCAATAAAATTTAACTTCAGCAAATAATCCATGAGATTCTAGGATAGCACGTTCAAGTGTTTCAATGGAGTTGTTACTGATAGGATGCACAAAGATGAAATATTTAGAGGAAAGGAAATATTCAATATTTCTTTCCTGGGATTATGATTATAGGACACTCTATCAGTACATGATAACACATACTTTCTCCCATCTAGGAGCTAGAAATCCAATCACCACTCCGGTGTTTTGGCCATAGGACATCAGTGAGCACCAATATGCCCAAATCCACCAGCTAGGTATGTTCTCTGTTCTAGAAACATGAATAAAAGGAACCATTTTTTCAATTTTGTAACCCGAGTTCTAGTTGAAAAGCTCAATATTAGTATAAAGTATATTTATTTGGAGTAAATAACTATCTTTGCATATACTATAATGTCAAATACCTCTTGATACCACAAACCCTCCAAGAACAAACACAATGAGCAAAGTGAATGATCCAAATGTTTGTGAGGCAATCATGTTTCGACCCAATGAGGCTATGAATTTAAAAAGTGCCAACGACATCTGATGTATCACAAAGAGGAGGAAGTATTACCTAAAGAACCTGCAACAATCAAGGCAATCTCCTAGATTGCTCATTGAATATTTTAGTGTTCTGACAACTAAAACATTTAACAATCTTGATGTTCCTGATTTAATTTTCTTTTTCATAGAGCTAATTTGGCAAAGGAAGATGTTACATTTTGTTTCCATTCTTCTATCTATTCATACATTAATAAAATAGAGACCAAGTATATATACTATATAGGCACCATTCCACATAAAAGGGATTTGAAGTGTTGTTTTAATGCCAAGATCCTTTGGAAAAATGCAGTCTCTATAATTAAACCAGTTCATCTAGTTCTATCCCATCTCTCCTACAGTCCCGTAACTTTCTTGAATTGGGAGATCGATGAAGAGATAATAGACTGTAAACTATATTTTCAAATTTCGATTCATTAGGCAGGTTGCCAACGTTGGACATCAACTTTAAATAATGAAAATGATAAGCATGGTACAAAATGAGACCATACAGAACAAAAACGTTGTCAGATAGAGGCGTGGATGCAAATTTTCAAAAGAAATTATGTGCCCAAGACAGCAGGATCTAATCCCACAATGGTTGATATGTGTCTATCACTCACGTTCCCTGATACAGAGTTACCAAAACAACATGCTATATTATCCCATGGAGACAATATTTCATGAGGGACAGAACATAACAACATTATTTACTCCCAAGTGGTAGCAAAGGATAATTTTCAAAGTTAATGAGCAATAATTATTACAGTCCTATGCAAACTTGGATGGACAGATCCTTTGAAGCTTTCAATCTTGAAGAACTGCTTGGAGAAAAAGTGCATAGCACTTTGGAACAGTTCTAACCCTGTCAGCAGAGGTGCCTCAATAAATGTGCACTACAGATCCCTGACATCCTTGGTTGCTCTGAGCAAGGATCTTATAATGAATGGTTTCAATATAAAATGACCCCTCCTCTTCATGAATTCGGTAATTTGATATATTGGTAGATATCTCTTCTCTCTGATTGAATAAGGTCTTCCGCATTCTCTTCTTTGACCTAAAGCTTCTTAGAAGTTTGATGTTGCAATCACCTCATGTAAGTCTCATCTCTAATCTGGGTAGCTCATGATGATTACCAATGCAAGGCTTCAGAGGGATCTATGATGATTGGGCTCAGCTATCGATAACATTTGTCCAAATAAGAGGGATTCAATGGAAGACTTAGATTTGTCCTTAAGCACAAAATAGAGTAGCTGTTGAACCTAGTCATAGTCAACTCTGATGTATGCCTTGATACAAAGGCTTTAAGACAATTTAAGGATAAGCCTCATACATATATATTGGCTAGCTGCTCATTAAAGATCAAGTATGATCTGAAGTTCACTATTGGTATAATAAAAGGAAAAGTACTATATCTCCTAGTGACCATCTTCATTTATTTGTATCACAAATCAAAGGCTGATATCTGTTCTTTGGAAGCACCATTGCAGCTGAATGTATAAAACAACAAACATGAATTTCTATGACAATGCCAACAACTAAAGAGTTCATCTCAGACACCAATTTTACTGGTTTCTAAAGAATATAATCCCCACTAGCAGGAGATCTTTTAGGCATTGTCCAACCACTATATTATATTGACAAGAGATTCCCATTTGCAGTACAATTATACCAAAGAAATCGATGCCAAAAAAATATGCCAATGACTACTCTTCACAACTAAAGGACACATTGTATTGAAGTCATTCATTTCTTGCTATTTTGTGATCTATTTTTGCTATTTCACATTAATGGCATTCCTATACTACAATATGCATGCATTATGGTACCCATTTTCAATGATTATGCAACCACGGAAATTGGAGTTCAAATTCTCAATAGAATTTAATTGGTAAAGGGCAAATAGATGTAAACAATAATAATTAACCTCAATAGTTAAATAAAGAAAAATTTATAATATTCAACATAGTAGAACAAGGTAGACTAGTATAAAAAACTTTTAGAATGATTTATATACATCCTTTAATATATACTCTATCTATATTACTCTTGGCCTCTAGGAAGCAATATAGGGTTCATGCCAAGCTTGTAACTAATGCATTCTAGTTCACCTCCTTTTGCAAGCACCGTGACTTCCACATATGCATAGGAGACCTTGCCAATTTTACAATAAAAATATCTTGAAGGCATGACATCCTTTGAAGAAAACATTGGAATGGTTGTTTGTCTCTGCATCTATAAAGGATAAAAATGGTGACACTATAGACCTATAGGTTGGGTTTAATATAAAACCACTACAAGTGATACTAGCATATGTTTCTGAGCATTTCTCTGAATCTAAGGGATCAACATTTGATTCTTGAAAGTTCACTAATCATTAAGTCTTTTCTCAACCTTAATCCTAAGAATCTGTGTATGGAAAAGATCATGAGATTCGATTCCATCTTGAATTTGTGTCTTGATGATTGCAAGAGGCAGGTGCTACCAATTTTGTTGCATTCAAGGAATTTCAGTTTCATACAATCTAAAACAATGTCAGTATCCTAGTGAAACAATGGTTTGGAAGTTTTGAATATCCACCATTGACATATTGGATGCCATTTTCATGATCTTGGCTAGTGAAATATCTGTGCTTATAATAGACTTAGATTTGAGTAATGTCTTCAACGTGAAGGAAATTGGTTCTAAATTCTTGAAGACAAGGACAAAATTATCTACTAGAAGCAATAGCCTTGGTGTGTAGGTGTTAATTGGGAAAATTACTATTCATGACAAATTCTTTCAAAACCCTTCCAGCTCTGTAAAAACAGTGAATACAGAGTCTCAACAACCATTGGGTTGGCAATTTTCTACTGGATGTTATATAATTAATGCAATAGATAATGGCAAAGCATGGATTGATATAGGCATGGATGCAAATTTTCAAAAGAAATTATGTGCCCAAGACAGCAGGATCTAATCCCACAATGGTTGATATGTGTCTATCACTCACGTTCCCTGATACAGAGTTACCAAAACAACATGCTATATTATCCCATGGAGACAATATTTCATGAGGGATAGAACATAACAACATTATGTACTCCCAAGTGGTAGCAAAGGATAATTTTCAAAGTTAATGAGCAATAATTATTACAGTCCTATGCAATCTTGGATGGATAGATCCTTTGAAGCTTTCAATCTTGAAGAACTGCTTGGAGAAAAAGTGCATAGCACTTTGGAACAGTTCTAACCCTGTCAGCAGAGGTGCCTCAATAAATGTGCACTACAGATCCCTGGCATCCTTGGTTGCTCTAAGCAAGGATCTTATAATGAATGGTCTCAATATAAAATGACCCCTCCTCTTCATGAATTCGGTAATTTGATATATTGGTAGATATCTCTTCTCTCTGATTGAAGAAGGTCTTCCGCATTCTCTTCTTTGACCTAAAGCTTCTTAGAGGTTTGATGTTGCAATTACCTCATGTAAGTCTCATCTCTAATCTGGGTAGCTCATGATGATTACCAATGCAAGGCTTCAGAGGGATCTATGATGATTGGGCTCAGCAATCGATAACATTTGTCCAAATAAGAGGGATTTAATGGAAGACCTAGATTTTTCCTTAAGCACAAAACAGAGTAGATGTTGAACCTAGTCATAGTAAACTCTAATGTATGCCTTGATAAAAAGGATTTAAGACAATTTAAGGATAAGCCTCATACATATATATTGGATAGCTGATGTATGCCTTGATACAAAGGCTTTAAGACAATTTAAGGATAAGCCTCATACATATATATTGGCTAGCTGCTCATTAAAGATCAAGTATGATCTGAAGTTCACTATTGGTCTAATAAAAGGAAAAGTACTATATCTCTTGGTGACCATCTTCATTTCTTTGTATCACAAATCAAAGGCTGATGTATGTTCTCTGGAAGCACCATTGCAGCTGAATGTATAAAATAGCAAGCATGAATTTCTATGAAGCCACTCTATTGTCTCATGCAATTACGTCATGTAAGTCTCATCTCTAATCTAGGTAGCTCATGATGATTACCAATGCAAGGCTTCAGAGGGAGCTATGATGATTGGGCTCAGCTATCGATAACATTTTTCCAAAGGATAAGCCTCATACATATATATTGGATAGCTGATGTATGCCTTGATACAAAGGCTTTAAGACAATTTAAGGATAAGCCTCATACACATATATTGGATAGCTGCTCATTAAAGATAAAGTATGATCTGAAGTTCATTATTGGTCTAATAAAAGGAAAATTACTATATCTCCTGGTGACCATCTTCATTTCTTTGTATCACAAATCAAAGACTAATGTCTGTTCTCTGGAAGCACCATTGCAGCTGAATGTATAAAACAACAAGCATGAATTTCTATGAAGCCACTCTATTGTCCCATGCAATTACCTCATGTAAGTCTCATCTCTAATCTGGGTAGCTCATGATGATTACCAATTCAAGGCTTTAGAGGGAGCTATGATGATTGGGCTCAGCTATCGATAACATTTGTCCAAATAAGAGGGATTTAATGGAAGACCTAGATTTGTCCTTAAGCACAAAACAGAGTAGCTATTGAACCCAGTCATAGTCAACTCTGATGTATGCCTTGATATAAAGGCTTTAAGACAATTTAAGGATAAGCCTCACACATATATATTGGATAGATGATGTATGCCTTGATACAAAGGCTTTAATACAATTTAAGGATAAACCTCATACATATATATTGGATAGCTGCTCATTAAAGATCAAGTATGATATGAAGTTCACTATTGGTCTAATAAAAGGAAAAGTACTATATCTCCTGGTGACCATCTTCATTTATTTGTATCACAAATCAAAGGCTGATGTCTGTTCTTTGGAAGCACCATTGCAGCTGAATGCATGAAATAGCAAGCATGAATTTCTATGAAGCCACTCTATTGCAATAAGCCATTTGTGCTCACTATCATTATATATTGCAGAAGAAATATTTCACATACCACTGTATATGGTTAAGCAGAGGACACTTATGTTTTATCGCATGTTTGAGTGGTCAGATCTCATAGATTGTCTGATGGACACTATGCACCCTGGAAAGACAAATATAGGCTATGATCTCCCTGTGTAAGAGGGAGTAAGATCAGTCAAATATCTTCTCTATCTATATGTACAAGAAGCTAAGGATTCCTAAATGTTGACTAGATCTCTGCTGTAAGTCAATATGTTTGCAGGTTATTGTATGGAGCTATGAGGCTCCCATTGATTTAGTTTTGATTTTCAGAAAGCAGCTTGGCACCATTCCCTATATGAAGGGATTCTTGGCTGAAGATTGAGCTCCAAGAGTTCCTGGGGGCTTGGGGTACTTATTGATCTATGAGCGACCATAGGGTGAGTGGTTCACCTATCCCTAGTGGTGCGTTGTGTACAGGGTGAGTGGTTCACCTTCCCCTGTGATACCCCATGATGGTTGACATGGGTGTAGGGTGAGTGGTTCACCTTCCCCTACTGCTGGTGACATATGCATAAAATGAGTGGTTCACCTTCTCCTATGGCATATGAGCAGGATGAGTGGTTCACCTTCTCCTGTGGATACCCCAATGAGAGATGCATATAGGCATCTGTTGACATGTCGGTGGGACGTGGTTCATCCTTTCCCCATATGTAGGATGCTCATTCCCTACAATTGATAGTTGACATGTCGATGGGATGTGGTTCTTCCTTTCCCCACGTGTAGATTTCTTCCTACTATTGTTGTTTTGCATGCACTCGGTGTTTTTGCATGCATGTAGGAGGTGGTTTGTCCTTTCCCTACACTTGTTGTTTTGCATCCGTGTAGGAGGTGGTTCATCCTTTCCCTACATATGGTTGTGATATGTGTTTGTAGGATGCGGTTCATCATTTCCCTACATATGATTGTGATGTGTGTTTGTGGGATGTGGATTCTCCTATCCCTATGTGTGATTCCGTGTAGGATGTGATATATTCTTTCCCTGCTGGTGTTCCTGCAACATCCTACCCATGTAGTCCGGGACACATGGGAAGTACCTCTCATATGGCCAATGATTTGGGAAAAGTGGTTAGGGACCATAGCACTACCGATGGACGCATCACATACTGTCGTACTCCCTATGCTAGGATGCATGGTGTTTATCTACTTGATTTGGGATCAATTCAGGTTCTACCTTCGGACTGACTTCTGTCAATGGAGAGTGGCAAAGTCTTATGACTCACTCTCGATCAATTCTTCTTTATTATTCACATCTTTGTTCAGCAGAGCAGAGTAGAGCATAGCAGAGATGGTTCAAGATGGCATGATGACCAATGGCCACAGATGGATTGGTAGGTGGAATTCTCCCTAGTTGAGAGGGAGTGTTAAAATTGGCAACTAGAGCCAAATTCCACTTTGGTCTGCTCAGTTGATGGAGATTATAATCCCATTGAATTCCTCTTTTCAATCTAAATATTGTCAAATTTGGATCAGGAAAATATTTGTTTATTCAAAAAGAAATTCTATAAATCATGATTTTATTTAGGCAAGAAATTTGAAAATTCAAATTTTGAATTTGCCTCCAAAATATCAAAGTCTGCTTCTCTTCTAAATTGTATATAAGGATTCTCTCCCAACCCATTTGAGGCATCAAAAATCTCTCTTGCATCTTTGAGGCAGCCGAGTGGGGATAATGGCTAAACACAGAGGTTAGGTCTGTTTTGAGTGAGTCTATTTGCTTGTTGTAGTGCCGAGGAAGCTATGGGTAGACTGCTGTTGGTTTCAGGACAATCTCAGTAGAGATGTATTGGGGTTTCGTTACATGATTTCCCTCCTCACAATAGACCAAGCTCCTTAGACAAGACGCCGAGCAGATCTGGGTTAGATGATGCTTAATCTAGGCATTATTAACCCTCTCCCACAGACCAAGATCCATCCTCAAGTCAGTCGTAGACCTGTGGATAGCTTAGAGCTGCCTATTGTGCGAATCCTCTAGAGAAGGATTGTTGCAACTACAAGGAAGTTGTTTCAATCAGGTCGCAACCCTATACAGGCTAGATATGTGGTCACAGTTATGTTGCTGCCATCAAGAAGCTGTGGAGGGCTGCATCTAGCCCTAACCAGCTGTGGAAGGTTATAACTATAGCTCTAACTAGCCTTAGATTGTGGACAGTGACTTGAAAGGGGAAGCCGCAACCTTGTAATAATGTTTAGAGGAGTGAAAAGGGTTTGTTGTCATAGGAAAACAAACCCTAACCAAAACGCAATTCATATCTAAAGCAGGTCAGCACTGAGGAAAAGCTTTGACTACATTTGACCACTAATCTGGACAAAATATGACTGTTGATGTTTAAAGGCAAAATTTTGGATCATGTCTTTGGCATTTGGACAGTGATACTAGTCGTCACCTTGGCAAGTCAATAATGTTTCTATCAGCTCTCTCTCTCTCTCTCTGTGTTGTACATTTGATTTGAATAATAAGAAGAATTTTTCAAGGGTTTTCCCCATATTGGGGTTTTTCCCTGGCTTGTGCCATATTCTCTTGTTATTTTGTCTTGGCTTGTCTTCAGTATTTCTCATTTATGTTCTTTTGTCTTGGCTTGTCTTCAGCATTTCTCATTTATGTTCTTTTGTTAGTTACTGTCATATATTGTTTAATGTAATTGATAATGGATTAATGGGCTCATGATTGAATGAAGTAACTATCCTAAGCAAAGAACATGTTTCCTGAATTAACATATTCTTTGTTTATTTTAATTTCTCCCGAACACCTATGTTGAATCCAGCAAGGGTGAGCTTCAAAAGCAGAGCCATATTGCAACAATTCAGGAGAGATTTAGTCACTATGTTTTTCAGAATTCTTGTTTTTCTGGAGAATTCCAAATCAAACCCAGAGACATGAAAAGAAAACCTTGAAAACAACAAAACGACCAAAAATAAATGAAATGCATGCCAAGAAAACATAATCGTTAATAAAATGTATGTGTTTTTATCATGGAAACAAGGGCATTTCAAACAGGTTCTGAGTTGCAAAGCATATAGAGATGTGGACAGAAGAATTATCCAAACTTTTAATAAAATATTTAATCGTAGATGTATAAATCTTATTAATAGACAAGGAATTGAATACCTAAATTTCAGAATGATAACTCTCGAGAAACAATTATCTATCCATCTCTGCACAATGATGTTTCTCATATTGAGAAAATTGGCTAACATGCAAATTTCCTTCAAATTAAAACTCTAGGAATGCATATGATTCATCAAACAGTTTATCATGCAAAGAAGGGAGTAACAAGTCCTATGACATCATGCAAAGTTAATGAGCAATAATTATTACAGTCCTATGCAATATTGGATGGACAGATCCTGTAGTAGCTTATGTCAACACTTACATGTGTTTGAACTTTGAAGGTACCGCTGATTTGCAGGTACCCAAATTCTTGTTCAACCCATCAGTGATAGAAAACCCAACCTATGAATGTTGGAATTTTAATGTTTCATTATTTTGCATGATAACTAAGCATAGCGAAAGAAAACATTCTATGGTGAAGTTTTAAGGTCATTGCACTGGATCAATGATTTCAAGTAGCACCCTCATTTTGCACATGCCACAGTAGGGTAGGAAATGAATAAACTCCTTTGAGCAATAATGTGGCATGAATAAGCTCCCTTGATCACTAAATTTGATTTCATGTTGTCATAAATAGAGGACTTGTCTTTTGCTTTGTAAAAGACAAAATTGTGTGGTGCTTTTACTAGAAGGGGAGGCCATTCCCATATATACATGACAAAATTCTAAGACTCTCATGCACTCCCAAGAAGAGAACATCTCTGAGTTGGAGCCCGTGTTACCCCCTATTTTGGCATAGGGTTAACACTAGGGAATTATCAAGAGTTAACCAATTTGATGTTGGGAGGTTGGGTATAGAAATGTCAGCTTAGAGCTATGTTGCTCGGAGGTTGGATATAGAAATGTTAGCTATGGTGAAGGATCAACTTGTTAAGGTCTTCTCTGTTACGAAGAATATGCTCACAATGGTCTTTGTGAGGAGTCGCTCAAATTGTTGCTCAGAATGGTCTTTGTGAGGAGTCGCTCAAATTGTTCAATCGGATGCAATAGAATGGGATGAAAGTGGATAATTTCACCTTTTCCACTGCTTTTGCAGCATGCACTAGTTTAGGATGCAATTCCATATAATCATCATTAAAGTTAGGCTGGACTCAAATATTTTTGTGGAGAATGCTCTTGTTGACCTGTATGCCAAATTCTATTATTGACCCGTATGCCAAATGTGGCAGCATAGAAGAGGCATGCTTAGTCTTTGATAATATGTTTGAACAGAGGGACTTTTCCTGAAATACAGTGATTACTGGATATGTTGAACATGTTGATGGTGAAGAAGCACTGCATGATCTCAGTGGGTTATGAACCTACACTGTTGATGTTGAAGGATGAATGAGATGGAGTGGAAACAAATAGGGAAGGTGCATCAACAAGATGCAAATAATCTGAAATTTCCTTTGGATGAGAATTTGAAACTATAGAAAGGCTCATAATTTGGACATGCATTCAGGATTGCAAAAAAAGAGCAACAAAAAGTGTAGAAGGAGTTGAATACACAATTTATTGTTTTAGAAACAAGAAACAATAGTATTAATTTCCCAAATGCAAAACAAAAATGGCTTAGGGAGCAATGGTATCAGCTCCAGAAGTGGCAAAAGAGAGTAAACATCAAATAGTTGAGAAAGAGCATTTGATGAAAGAATATGTAGATTCCTTTGGGTCTATGGAAAATTTACTTCTTGCATTCACGTGAGATAAATGGTTTCGACAATATTCATTTAATAATCTTGAAGTTTCTTTGAAGAATCTCATAAGTGCTATACAAGCAACTCATAAGTCTCCAAAAAAAATTATTGATCGAGGCCCTAAGGGCAAGTATGTTGTTTTGGGCGAATATGACAAAGATTTGACCGAGATGGCTAGGCAAGAACCTAAGTGTGGCATCATTTTATGTCTATGGAGCATCAAAGAGTGCTCCATGGAAGGAACATCATCCTAGAATTCTCTATGGTGTGGGTACAAGCAAGTTAAGAGAATTTCAAGAATGGATTCCTAAGAACTCTCCTGTGGTGATTCTATCTCAAGCATGATCCTACGTTGGGAGAAAAAACCTTGGTGAATTCACTATTAACACAGTTTTGCATAGCTTTAATTGAATCTTGGTCAAAATATTACACTCTTGCCTGATTGCTCCACTTTCTAGGTTGAGTCTATCAACTTTTCTTTTAGCTTTTGAGATCCCATTTTCATTTGATCTATGATGCCATCTTTCAATCTATACATTTCATTCAACTTGAGATCATCAATCACAAAAACAACATCAACTATAGTCAATATAATCCTTTATCTACTTTTCCCATGCCTGAAAGGTCAAGCCACATAGGGAAAAATCCATTTTAATGTTTATTTTCCACTTGTTTCATGCTAAATAAAATTCACATATGAAAAGAAAGATGTGTTTACAACATCCTAGATTAATGACACCAAAAGAAAAAATACACTCCACTAGTAACCATAAAATTTTAATAGGGCAGCAAGGAATTAAAATTATGAGAAAAGGCAAAGAAAGAAGGATCGAAAACAAAGAAACAGTTAAAATAGTGAGCAAATGAGAATGCTATTAAGCCTAATTGATCAACCTAGGACACCCAAGGTAAGATTGGTTCACTAGTGAGGTCAGAAGAGTTTATCCCAACCACTAGGTTTCATTGTCACTATGGTCCGTGCCACCCAAATGGCATAACACGAAAGCCCTAGACCATTTTGGCAGAATATTTACCATTCAGACCCGTCACCTAAGCCAATAGAAGTCCCTCATGGGAATGCTTCTTGCAACGATTCCTATAATTAAACAATAAAAATAAAATTTTGTTAGCTACCTCTTGAGTGGATTTAGTAGCCTCTAGAAGCTTCTCCTCTAGAACAGAGCCTTAATCCTGCTCGTCTGAGTGCACGGTCATCTCTTCAGGATCCAATTTCTTTGCTTTGAGACTCTTGGGAATATGGGTCCGGCAAATCCCAGGCCCGTTTTGGGTCTCTAGAATTTTTAGGGATGACTGGATCATCACTATCTATTTGTGCTAGAGCATCTGGCTGGCAACCACCTACGATCTTAGGAGATTTGATTTCCTTGTCGTAATCAATGTGTTCTTGCTCTCTTTTCTACTTCTTCGCTAATTTTTGAATTTGAAAGGCACATGTCGTCATCTTCTTTGGTGAAGCCATTGTTGCCCATGCCTTTAGCTTAATCTTCCTCCATGGAATATTGAACATATAGCCTATTGAACACCTAGTTTTGCTTGTCTAGAAGTATTTTGAAGTGGAAAATGGAGATGGAGGGTTGGGGATGGGCCATCACCCAGGAATGTGGTGAACCTTGTGCAAATTCCCTCTGTAGAACGAAATCACCACGATTGGAGGAACCGAGAATCCAATCTCTTGATTCAACCAAATGTATCATATCATACCCTAACCAAAACTCAGTTCATATCTAAAGCAGGTCAGCACTGAGGAAAAGCTTTGACTACGTTTGACCACTAATCTGGACATAATAAGATTGTTGATGTTTAAAGGCAGAATTCTGAATCATGTCTTTGGAATTTGGACAATGATACTAATCATCACCTTGGAAAGTCAATAATGTTTCTATCAGCTCTCTCTCTCTCTCTCTCTATTGTACATTTGATTTGAATAATAAGAAAAATTGTTCAAGGGTTTTCCCCATTTTGGGGTTTTTCCCTCACTTGTGCCATATTCTCTTGTTCTTCTATCTTGGCTTGTCTTCAGCATTTCTCATTAATGTTCTTTCTGTTGAAAAGTGTAACTAGGTCGGTCTTCATGTTGGCTATGTAATTATGTATTTATGAAAAGAAGAAGACAAAGATAATAAAGTGTATTTTTGGTGTACTTGCTTCATGGGCTTCATGAGAAATATTTTATTAAGTAGATGGACTTCTTCTTGATGTTCATTAGGTTTGAGTTAAGTGTCAAATCTAATCTAGCTATATGCTCTAGGATCTTGTGAAAGAATCTCACAACAGTCCTCAATGCAATGATGAAAAACAAGCCTCAAAATGCAAGAAATGAAGTACCTCATCAATGCTGAGTTAAACATTATCTATTCGGCCTCACTCACAGCTATATGGTCGGCTTGCTCATATGGTATGCGGTCACAACTGAAGAAATCAATGCGGATACCTCTGAGTATACAATTCGGATATCTTCTGAAGCTTTTGGATAGGTTCCACAATTCGGATACTTATCACAGTTTGGATTCTACTTCAGTGCATATGGAGAAAAAGGAGCGGTTAAGGTCTGTGATATGATGCGAAGAAGGAAGACTATTTAGCAAACATAAAAGAGCTTTAGTATATCTCTGTCTTGGGTCTTAAAATATTGGTTAAGTTCTACAGCGTGATAAAGGTCTCTGCAAGGAGTGCAGAGAGAAGACATTGTTACAATGCAAGATATACACAGCATAAAAGAAGGCCAGCTCAACCATGATACAATCATGATGATGATTAGTACAAAGATGATGTTCAGTATAACTCTCGGTGATGGAATATGCTACACGGTGCTACATGGTGCTACAAAGGAGGATGATTGTGTCTTGGTCTAGGAGAGGCAGTTTAGGTCAAGGTTTGTCATGGTCATTGTAGTCATCAGGTGAAGAATCTATAAGAAGAGATTTGCGGGTTTTCCCCTCAAGAGAAGGGTTTTAGCCCTGGCTTAGAGCCTAACTATTGTGTCACTGATGTTATTTTTTTTTATGGTTTTTTGATGTTTTAAACGTAATCATAATAATGAACGAAGATGATAAGTAAGAAGTAACTCAAACAACTATCATGTATGAGAATTTTCATTAACTCTTGCCCTACCTAATTCTCAACACTTTCGTTAGTTACTGTCATATATTGTTTAATGTAATTGATAATGGATTAATGGGATCATGATTGAATGAAGTAACTATCCTAAGAAAAGAACATGTTTCCAAAATTAACATGGAATCAGAGCACAAGAGAGAACAATCCCAAGCTCAAAGAGATTGCAATCACTCAGAAGCATCTGAAGAGTTTCATTGGTACCTCTATCCCTCTGTGTTAGGGATCAAGAATGTCAAATATGTGGTATTTTCTTAAGGCCTTCTACTAGCCCTAATCAGTGGACATGGGGTCCAATCCAAGAGCAACTCAAATATCATGAGCGAAAGTTGAAAGTCATCAAGGTATGTTCCAGTAATATATTTTCCAAGGATTATTTATCAGTCCCATTCAGACTGTATCTTCATTATATTTGAAGCAGAGTTTCTCGACCATAAAGTCATAGTCCTGGGCATAACACATGGATACCAAATCCTAGGTCTTCTGGGCATGATCACTATGATCACTGTTTGTATCAGCAGTTCAGTATTCTCTTTAGTTTGACTCTTTTAGTGTGCCTTTAAGAATACTTCGTTTTGAAGATAGAAATCCTCTGTGATAAGGTCTTGTCACTATGGTTCCCTGCTTGAAGGGTTAAAGTGATTGTTCGGAAAAATCACATCATCAACAGGCCATGTTTCTCTGTGATCCTTGAATGGATCTCATCCTCTAAGAATTATCACTATGACAGGGAAATCCCTGTCCTAGTGCAATATCATATATGGTATCACTTAGTTAGCTCAGTTCCTCTGAAGAAGGCATTGCTCAATCTCTTATATCTTGGTTCCTACTAGTTTACTCTCAATTGAAACAACCCCACAGTCTATGTGAACATCTTGTATGGTTCTCCCTTTGCAATCTCAAGTTCTCAACACGTGAAAAGTATGGCTGCACCATATATATATATACAAGTTATGGCAATCAGGGTATAGGTTCGGGATATTATAAACATAATCTCAGGCATGTAAGCTGATCTATATTTACTCCTGTTATGACTCTGAGTAATCATATATTCTGCAGTAAGTGTGTCCTCCTATCCCTCTTCAATATAGTTTTCAATTGGCATGACATCATATTTTCAGGCAGACCATTATTAATATACATACGTTCAGTCAGCCTTGAAAGAAGAATTGAGATATGCATTGCTTTTCAAATCAGTCATGGCATTCTGTCAAAGTTTTTGGAAGTTCTGATGATAAGGCTTGCTTCCAATCTAAGTGGTGGAAAATTCATGGCCATAGATTGTATGTTGACAATCTTCTCCATACAAAAGGAGGCTAGCAAAGGATTCATAGGACAATGAATCATCAAGGCTCATCATTATTGTGGATAATGGCATAAAAATGCATCTATACAGAATATATGCCTCTTTATGAGACCCTTGATTTTCTCAATCCACATCAGCTTATACACTTCTTAGCCAACCTGTTAAAGTTTCTTTTAGTTACAGTGGGTACACACTGAGTATAGACTTTTTTGGGTTACATTCGTAAGCAAGATAGCTTCTGGCATCAAGCTGTGGAGATGTTTTCATTTTGTTTAACAGAATTAATCTTCGTTCAGAGCAGAGGTTCAACTGGATTCATGTCAGTCACATAAGTCCTGCGTCTCTCAAAGGTAACGAACTTGGAAGTTTGAAAGATCTGAAATATAAGTCTGCACAGCAGAGATGCTTGGTTATATCAGCTCCTCTATGGCACTTCTGTGCTCTCCTTTCCATCGTGCAATATGCACGATACCATTTCAGTCTAAGAAGAAGTGATAGGGATTCCACGGAAAAAGAAACTACAACACATTTGAAGCTTTCAATATTGAAGAACTGCTTGGAGAAAAAGTGCATGGCACTTTGGAACAGTTCTACTGCTATCAGCAGAGGTGCCTCAATAAATAGTAAAGATCGAAATCTTGAGTTTATACGACATTCATTAAGATTCATTTTCGAGGAGTAGCAAACAGAAATCATTGCAATTTCATATACCCTAAAAAATCGAATTATATTTTCATTCAGGAGGATTTAGAGAAAGTGTGTACATACCTGGTCAAACTTTAAAGTAACAAGAGCGATGTGTGAGGAGAGGCCAAAAGTAAAAGCAAATGAGGAACCAGATCCATGGAAGAATAAAAAACCCCCATAGAAGGAATTGCGAGCCCCCTTCAAAAAATCGTCCGGATGGGTGATTCTGAGAGCGTCATCAACAGTGGGCCACCATATCATGACCATGTAATCTGCTTGCCAAGTGATTCATCATACATTTCTTTTTCTTGTCATTTGATGTCAGGGTCGAGTTGGGTTAAGCTTGTGCAGAAAAAGAGCTTGAAGCTCGTTCAATGAACTTGCACAACTGATAGATCAAAAACCCGACATGAAAGCCGGTGATAAAATTGAAACATAGTAGTTTACCTTGTTTTATGAATTAAATCATTGATTTCCTACTAGCGGGAATCATAGGGCGGGACATCGGAATTAAAATGAATGAATATGCTGTGAAATTATGCAATTAAAATTTGACCAAGGGAAATAAGGGTATAATAAAATAGGATGTGTAGTAATTACTTAAATCACTATTATATATTTAAATTATTAGGGCGACACATTTTTATGAGTAAAATTATAAAATACTATGGAATAATTTAGCATAGGAATTATGGCTAAAACATTTAAGAGTTAGAATAGAGTTTTTAAGTGATCAAAATAAAAATAATACATATTAGAGATATATACATAGATCATATATATCAAGTTAAAGTGATCGCTAAAGCAACATCTTCCTACACCTAGTGTCCTAGATGGCCAAGGTAAGGTGTCGTCAAACCAATTATACAGTCATTCATATATTTTAATTGGAAAATTATTAATGTCACAAGAGTCACAAGGGTTGATATGTCAATCAAAATTTAAATTTATGCTCTAAAAACTCATATAGAAAGTGGGGTAACAAGTCCTATGTGATCCAACCTGTGATTTGCAATGGGAAATCCTCAACAGTCTCTTTGGAGAAATAATGTCTCATTAAGGGGTTCAATAAGAGGTATGAAGCCCCACCAATTTGATAGTTGAAGAAGTTTGAATATTGGCTTGTCAATTTTGGCCCTAAGTAGGCAAGGAAACATGGAAGGAGGTGACCCCCTTGGAAAAGTTCAAAAGGGGAAGGCCACATAAGGTCTTATATAAAGATCTAAATCCAAGGACCTCCCTCATAAAAATAGTTAGACATGTATTGAAAGAAAGTAGATAATGACCATCTAAATCTTGATAAAAGAAAATAGAACATCCCTTGAATCCATAATAAATGGAGCATCTACATATGAGGTGATCCTATAACTCAATGTTGTGTATATGGCAAAGCTAGAATATGTTATTGAGAAGAGGAATATCATGATGTCATTAGTTTCAACTAGACACTAATGTAAACCCACTTTGAAACCACCAAGGGGGGTCTGAAGGGCAACATCTAGTGCTCTAGTGTGTATGAGGGTTTAAAAATAAGGCCCCCTCTTATTTGCATGAAGTGTTCCTAGTACAAATCCATCTTAGTGTCAAGGCCATGAAAAGATGAAGCTCAAGTACTAAATTTATTGTTTATAAATAACCTCTTTAACAACTTGACACAGACATATAATGATGTCATTTACATTGGAGGTGTATGTCACTTGATCATGTTACAACTTTAATCGCTTCCCCACAAAAAGGTGTTATGCTCCCTTGTGATGATGCATCAACCCTAATGGAGAACAATCTCGTGATGTAAAAGAAATTTAAACATGATGTAACTTTAATAGTGCCTTACATTCACCCCTTGGCTCACCACTCATGGAAAATGTGAGGCTATTTCAAGAATTGATGTGGATAATATCATTTTATTTTCTCTTTTGTATAGTATTATACATTGACACAATTGTGCTTTTTTAGCAAAAAAAATATTTGTATCAAGGGTTAGCTCCTTGTGCATTAGGGTTGAAGAGGTTGCGTCATTGTGAGTGATCTATTCATTGCCAACTCCTTATGTGGGAGAGCACTACAAGCTCCATGTCAACATGAAGTGTAGATATTGTGCGCAATTCTTATTGAGGTTTTGAAAATTATCCAGTTGTTCCACATTTGGTATACATGTTAATAAGGGCATTACCCACAAACACACACCCTCGAGACCAACACCTAGTTCTCTAAAAATCAAATGGTACCAATATTCTTAGTTAGAGGTGAAGGTTTGATGTGTTGTTTTTTACCTTGGATACTAAGTGGTGAAGGGCTTCAAGGGTTAAGAGTTAAGGGCCAAGGGCTTGGGGGGGAAGGGATTTAGGGGTTAAGGGCTTAATAATTAAGGGATTTAGGTGTTAGGGGTTAAGGGGATAGGTTTTAAGGTGTTTAGGGGTTATGGATTAAGGTTTAAGGGTCATGAGTTAAGAGAATAAGGGGTTAGTGCTTAGGGGGTTCATAGATTCTACATTAGGAGTTAATGTCTTGAGGTTTAATGCATCAAGGGGTTGATGGATTATGAGTTATGAGTGTATGGTTAAGAGAATATGGCTTCGGGGTTAAGGGATAGGGAATTTAGTGGTTATGGGTTAATGGCTTATTCGTTGTGATAATGGGGCCCCTAATCCCCTTATCACCACTATCGGGGGTTCCTCTTTCAATTCCTCTTGTTACCTTCCCTCCAAGCCCCCTAGCCCCTATGAAATTAGGTCTTAATCCCCATTCTCATTCTCTAATGTGTGGATTATAGATCTTATTAAATCATGCTTGGACATCCCACTTCTACCCACCCATGCTACATGTGTGTCCCCTAGTCCTGTTCAATACACCACAAAATACTCCTCCCACCTTTTTGGTCATATCATTCAACTTATCTTAATATTATGGGTGAAATTGGTTTTTATGTTGTAAAGTGAACAAAGAAAAAATTTACTTGTTTTCTCTTTTGAGAAGATGTAGAAATTGATTGTCATGATTGGAATGTGCATGCATCAATCTACATTGGGTTGTTTTTCGAGCTTAGACATGAATAATAATTTGGTCATACTCCATACTATCGATGGAATCTAGTATCACAAATGTATCGATGGGAAGTTTGAGAGATTCTTTTGAAAGCTTGTGTGTTGTGGTGTTTAGCTCCTGGAGAATGTGTGTGAAAGATAGCTAGTCCAAATAGTTGGGGGGATCTATGATATCCTATAGGATGGGATGTAGGTAGATGTTTTCTATCATGAATTATTGACCCAATTGATCATGATTTTTTAATCCCCCGTGATCTATCGGGATTTGACTCTTTTGATGGATGTAATTTCCAGAAGTGTATAAAGAGCAATGGAATCAACTCAGTTGTTGGAGCCTTAACTTTGGGTATACCTTACGTTCTCGCTATAAGACTGGGAGAGGAAGAGTACCACACCCACTTTGCAGCTAGGTGGGATAACTTGTGCAACACCATCAAAGAAGTCACAAGGGCATCCAAGAGGGAGTGGAGAAATTACCGGAATCCATTATTTTTGTGGTTTAGGATGAATCTTGTCTTCTAAACACTATTTTTTATCAATTCAATTGTGATCTTTGTTAGAATTCTCGTGAAAAAAATGTGTTGTTGTTCCAATCCCACCATACATTGCTGATTAGAATGCATGGGAAACCTTTATAATAATCTTCCATGACATTGAGTAACTAATTTTTGAAATTTTCTTCCAAGTTTTAGATAGGACCACGAGCCTATCATGTTCAATTTTGCAAGGGTGGTGGTGACCATGACCTGCACTGTGTTGGGAGAGGAGATAAATAAGTGTGAAGAAATATCATCAAATGACTTTCCTAAAGGATAGATGTTGGCTTGATTCATAAACAATCATGCATATTTTTCGTGAACAAAATGTGTTGTTGTTCCAATCCCACTAGATATTGTTGATTAGAATGCATGGGAAACCTTTTTAATAATCTTCCATGATGTTGTGTAACTAAGTTTTGAAATTTTCTTCCAAGATTAGATAGGACCATGAGCCTATCATGTTCAATTTTGCAAGGGTGGTGGTGATTACCTGCATTGTGTTGGGACAAGAGATAAATAAGTGTGAAGAAATATCATCATATGACTTGAATAAAGGATAGATGTTGGGGTGACTCGTAAACTATCATGGATATTTCTTGTGAACAAATCTGTTGTTATTCCAATCCCACCAGATATTGTTGATTAGAATGCATGGGAAACCCTTTTAATAATCTTCCATGATGTTGTGTAACTAATTTTTTAAATTTTCTTCCAAGCTTAGATAGGACCACAGGCCTATCATGTTCAATTTTGCAAGAGTGGTGGTGATGACCTGCATTGTGTCGGGACAAGATATAAATAAGTGTGAAGAAATATCATCATATGACTTGCATAAAGGATATATGCTAGGGTGATTCGTAAACTATCATGGATATTTATCGTGAACAAAATGTGTTGTTGTTCCAATCCCACTAGATATTATTGATTAGAAAGCATGGGAAACCTTAATAATAATAATCTTCCATCATGTTGTGTAACTAAGTTTTGAATTTTTCTTCCAAGCTTAGATAGGACCACGAGCCGATCATGTTCAATTTTGCAAGGGTGGTGGTGATGACCTGCACTGTGTTGGGACAACTAGAGATAAATAAGTGCGAAGAAATATCATCATATGACTTGCATAAAGGATATATGTTGGGGTGATTCATAAACTATCATGGATATTCCACTAGACAGTTCATCATAACATAATAGATAAAACTATATTTAAAAATGAATGAATAAGAGTTTGTGACAGGAAGTGTCAGTGAGTTTCAGGTGTGCTAAGGAGGGAGTGACGTCAAGGCATGCTAGGCAGTGTTAAGGCATGCTAGAGGCCAGGGAAATGGTGTGCCAATGCATGCTAGGGCGGAGTGTTTGGGAGTGCCAAGGAAAAACAAGGGAGCACTAGTGTCAAATGCATGGAAATGAATGAATAAGAGTGTGTGACAGGGAGTATCAACGAGTTCTAGGTGTGATAAGGAGGGAGTTTAAAGGTACGCAAGTTAGTGCCAAGGAATGCTAGAGTGCCAGGGCGACATGCTAGAATGTGCCAAATGTTAGGGTGTGTCAATGCGTGCTAGGGAGTGCCATGGAAACATAAGGGAGAACTAGTTCAAAATGCCTGGTAATGAATGAATAAGAGTGTTTGATAGGGAGTGTCAGTGAGTTTCAGGTGTGATAAGGAGGGAGTAGCAAGGTTACATGTTAGGAAATTCCAAGGTAAGCTAGAGTGCCAGGGCATGTCAGGGAGTGTTAGTGTGCAAACCCTTCTTCATTATATTACAAACTACAATACAACAGGCTAGAGCTCTTGTACCATGGATCGTGACCCTTTACAATCACATTGATACAAGGAATAAAACTAGGGATTGGTGTTAATCCTTTGACAACAAATCTATCATGAACAAGACAACACTTGACCTACTTGTTGATGGTGGCCACACACAACCCTTTCAGTCCACAAGTTTAATGAGAGCACCACAAGTTTAATGTTTGGAGAACAAGGGGCCACCCCCTTTTCCAACACTTTTGATGGGTCCCATGCATCATTATGGCACTCATGGACCCCAGTATGCCTCCTAGAAGGCCCTAAGACATCAATTGACCTCTTATGAGGCTTATTATTCCATGTATGAGATAGTTTGGTGGGATTGTCACCAAAATTTAGGGTTACTTGCATAATATTTTATGTTTAGGGGCTAATGTAGGCCCATAAGCTAATTTGACCAACTCCTAATCAATGTATAAATAGGAGTTAGTTAGATTCATTTGTATCATCACTTGATTTGGGATCTTTCTATCTTTAGAGAACTTCACATTTTTCCTTGGAGGACTATTTTGGATGATGGATGCATTTTGATGTATGGATTTGGGCTATTTTTATCTTGGAGATTTGCTTTTGCAAATGTGAAGCTAGTTGGATATACTCTCTAACATTGTGAGTGAAAATTTAACGCTATTCTTGTTGTTGTTGCATACTATTGAATTTCACTATAACTAGGGTTAATTGCTGCATGATGGAAATGTGGAATTATGTGTCTATTTATCTTATTTAATGTATGGGCCATTGTTGGATGAATGAAATATCTTAGAAATCATTTTATCTCAATAAATTTGCACCACTTGTATGAAGTATAAATGCTTGAAGGTCACTTTTCGTTTTCCTCTAACATTGGACGAAGTTGACTTTCTGGGCCTCCATGATCAAGAAACTGAATTATTGTTCATTATCACCCCTGACTCCATATCCCCAAGTGAATTATTCACTAGTACCTCAAAAAGGGTGATGATTCCCCCCCCCCCCCTCTTTTTCACAATTTTCCATTTTTCCCTAGGTCTAGCCCCATTAGGTCACCTAGGGCATCAATTTCCCAAGAATATAGCCAGAGGAAAAATTTGATCTCCTAGAGGCAACGACATTGGTGGGTGCCTTCACTCTCCTCATAATTTGGGCCAATTTCGACGATGGAATCTTCAAATACCTCAAGCCCTAGCTCTAAGATCAAGTTTTGCATAGGTGTTCCCAAGGCTAGAGCCTAGTAGGATCAATTTGACCCATCGAAGTAAAAAATATTGCCTAATCCTTTCCCCTCACATTGTCCAATATAGGAACATCATTGGTTGCTAAATTCCATCCCCGAACCTAGGTTGGGTCCACTTGGCCCCATGTGGTCCCATTTGGTGTCAAAGGCCTTTCATCAAGAACCATTTGGGAATCCAAGTTCCCAAAGGATTTTAGGGATTGGTAACTTCCTTTATAAGTCTTATTCTTCTCCCTCAACCCTTCAATCCCCATCCTCTCTCCCTAGAAGATCAAGTCCCTTGCTTAAAAGGCAAGCATGTCCCACTCTATATTCTATCTTAGGGAAAGGGATTCTAGGGTCACTTCCAACCTATTCATTGACCTATGATATACGAGTGACTTCCTAAACTACCAGGACTCCTCCCATCGGTGAAATTTCATGAAGAGCAAGGAGCCTTAGTGATGGTGACAATGGGCTAAGCCTCCACCGTTTCCCTTGTCCTAGTTGTTTCCCTCTTAGGAACCCCTTTTAGGTCCACTACTAGTTTGAGTGGTAACAAGTTTTTCACAAATCCATTTGTGAACAACTCTTTGGTATGCCCACTTTTTCCATACTACGGCTCCAAGATGAGAAGTCTAGGGCTATGGAGGTTGCCCTTCTTCTCACTGAATTGATCCTCTACAATATAGTGAAATAGGGCTAGTTGGTTGGCCCACTTGACTGCTACTTTAGTCCTTCAAATTATGCACATCCTTAGGCCCTATACACCTGCCCTTATACCAATCTTGTTGTCCTCCACAAGCACAAGAGTTAGGGTTCTTCTTTGACAATCACCTAACAACCCTCCAACTATACTTGGACTAGCATCAATCTTCCCAACCATAGTCAATTATTTTTACTGATCTAGGGCTCACAATATTTTCTTCATCTAGGGCTCTTCAAATATTCCACATAACAATGCTTTGAGTCCTCTCAAAATCATTGTTCTTGTGTATCGACAATTTGATCTTTGTTGTCCAATCTATGAATAAATCTGAACTGCTCCTCTTATCATCCTTCTAACAATCTGTAGATGACTGAACTAGGGTCACAAATCAACCTCTAATAGTCCATTGACTAATTTTTTATAGGTTTCTTAAGATATCTGTCTAAAAATCCATGGATAGTCCACCAAATCAACTCCTCAACATGTCAATCCATTCTTCACATGGCACATTTCTTCTGCATGCTCAATCTTCTGCTCAGGTTCCACCCTCCTTTGGATCTGCTATCTCCACACATACTGAACCTGCAAGCCATCTTCCAGATCTGTGGTCTATATTTCAGAAATAAGCCTCGCTTTAAGGGTCACAACTGCTCTTCTTCTATGCAATTTTTTCACAGTGTTAAGGGCATACCTTATGAACTAAACATGCTAGGTAACTAGGGCACTATACTTATGTACTTCTAATTGTTGTAGAACAAACCCTATCCACCCATAGAAAAAACCACGACTCTTGCCTCCATAAGAGACTCAACCTAGCTCACATGGATCCATAGATTTTGGCCATTTCTTTGACTGAATCTTGACATGAACTTCAGATCTCAATGTCAACCCTCAAACTAGGGTTAGCTCAGTCAATATTACGCCTGCGTCTACTTTTGTTTTGGCTCTGAATTACAGTGCAAGCCCTCCTCCATTTATGTTTATCTTTATAAGCACCGCAAGACAAGATCGTATCAATCCTCTCTTCTATTTCATGTATAAAATCTAACCAACGGGATTCAATCTGATCTTGTAATTTACTAAAACAAGATATTGATTTTTTTCTACAAACACGATCACACAATCACATATAAGTAAGAGAAAGAAATTATCAATTGCACAGCAAAAGATGTATCTGGGGAAAGCAACTACTCAAAACCCCTCTATCTCTATTGTGTATTAAGTCAAGGAATCACGAAACAATACAATGTTTAATCTCTCTTGAGATTCTCCAACACTCTGCCAATTGTCTCCTGCTGATCTAGGCAAAATTGGTCTAATAATTAGCCAATTCTCAGTCTTCCTTAAGCCTACCTTGCTCACACAATTCCCATGGAATTATCTCCATATTAATTAGGAAAATCAACCTTCCTTGATTGTGCAATCCATCATGGCATCCCAATGACTTTATAATTGCACATGCGAAATTTTCTATAAATACAACTGATAGTTATGTTCCTCTGAACTGTGTTACAATAAGGATGAAGGGTCTTTTTATCATTTAAAAATAAGATAAAACCCTAAACAAACAAAACCCTAACCCGAGGAGATGTAACACCAAGAGTTTATGGGCCCCGTTGGGGTTAGTTGGGCAACCAACTTCCCGGGGTCGTAACTTGGTCATATGATCTTCGTTTGACACACATGATACCTCGTTAGAAAGATCTCTCCGTGGACTACAACTGCTAATGCAATTTAAATGAAATCACCAAACCTTTCATGCCCAAAAAATGTTGTTTGGGGCCTCAAAACGGCTCGGGAAGTTCAGGACCCGAAAAATTGACAAAAATAGTAAATTGTGCTATAATTAAGGAAACTGAAAAACTAAAAGAGACAATGGCGAGGGCCCAAGTACTGGAATAGGCGGGTGGCCAAAAATATCCACCTCGATCACCTTCAATCGAATTTTTTGAGCTAACTCAATCATCATGACTTAGTTAACTGACACAAGTTGTTATGAGACGAAATTACAATTTATTGTCCAATTTATTTAAGGGAAAAATAAATAAGACGCCTCACATTCCTCACTCTTGGTACATCAAAATTCCTCACCGGTGTGGGTGCATTTTTTTTTGTCCTTTCTAGTTGCCAATTTCACTGTTTCTTGTTGTGAATTTCAACACTCCCTCTCAACAAGAAAGGAATTCAATCAATCCCCATCTGGTACCTTTGGAATGTTCTGCATGCTACACTTCTCTAGTGTTGTTTGCACCTGCAAATCCTAAAACTGAATAGCCTCCGAACAACTGAATCAGTATAATGCATCTGTCATCAGAGTCTTCTGGCTCCTGCTAGCTACTGCACCTGTCTAGTAGTGGATTCTATGCACTGTTGCTGACATCTACATCCGTGCCCTTTGAATTGTTGCTAACTTTGATTTGTGCTCCAGTATTTGACATCTGTCACTCTGATTTCTGTCTTGTTGACATCTGACTACATCAATCTAATTGATCCTTCCTACTACTGTTGTACTGTGGGCTCCTCGTAGCCAAGTTCGATCCATGAGACACGCCATCTCAATGGACCTTGCCCAAATTTCTTATCTTGGGATTATGTCTACACATCACCCCACCTTACACCTCAAGGTATGGTTGCTCCCTCTTCCTATCTGGCTCAAAATTCCCCCCTCATGGAGGTCTCTGCTTGAGTGGATGCTTCCACTCGGTCTCCTCTCTAATTCTCCAATCGTGGCAGCTACTCCACAACCTTTTGAGACTGCTTCTCATGAGAATGCCTGTTGAGAGGTAATTTATGCTCCCTCTAAACCACAAAGTCTCTAACTTCTGCCTTTCTCCTCAAAGCTTTGCATGCATATGGTACCTCAAGTACATATAGGTTCTTGACTCATGCACAATGTAATTGTCCCGACGTTACAAAAAGTTTCTAAAAAATAATTGATTTTAAATCGATGATATCTCCCTCATCCGAGCTCTGATTCGACCGATTTTTTTTTTTTCTCCATTTGGGTAGATTTTCATAAGGATTCAAAATATTCTATTTGTTTTTGAAAATTTTACACCAAAATCTTCAGATATTCTCTGCAAACTCATGGTCCAAAAAATTCCTGCTCTGATACCATGTAGAAAATCTAACCAGTGTGGGTGCATTAAACCATGCCAAATCATACCAAGGCATCTCAACATATCCCATACATGCTAATACTTTACAAGCGCCAACACGTGCCAAGCGCCAATATGTGTCAGGGACTAGTGTTATGCATGTTATGAAGTGGAAGGGAATGTTGAAGAGTGCTAAGGTGTGCTAGAGAGTGATAATGCATGTTGATTAGTGTTAAGGATTACTAGGAAAAAAAATTAAGGGGGCACTAGGTAAAAATTCATGGAAGCTAATGAATATGAGGAACGTGTGCCAGAGACTAGTGTTAATGAGTGTTATTTGTCATGCCAAGGAGGGAGTGACAAGGTATGCTAAGAATTGGTAAGGCATGCTAGGGAATATCAAGGCATGTCAAGAATTCCCAAAGTGTGCTTGGGAGTTCCAGGGTGTGCTAATTATATCATGTGCCAATTAATAGTGCCAAGATATGCCAATACATGCTAGGTGCTAAGGATATTGTGGCGCAGGGTGCTAGGGTATGTCAATATGTGTCAAGGCAACAAAAGGAAGAACCAATATTAAGAGGGTTAATAAGTCGGGACTTTATCTTTTTGAAAAGGGGCATGCTAGGCACACTAATAATAGGTCCCAATACATGCCAAGTGGCATTGTGTACCAAGTGCTAATGTATGTTAATGCATTCAACCAAGGTGTTCCAGGGCATGCTAGGGACTATATGCAGTATGCCAACACATGCTAGGAGAGTTCCATGTTTTGCTAGCACATGCCACCATGTGCTTGGGCGTCAGTGTCATCACAATATGTTCTAGGTAAAAATATGTTCCAAGACATGTGGGGTGCTAAGAAATGTTAGTGTGTGCCAAAGCATTAATTTAAGGTGTGCCAAGATTGTTGAGGATTGTTAGGTCTTTCTCATTAATAGAATTGTCAAAGCTTGATTATGTATTAAATAATATATTTCCTACACACAATAGTGGAACTTTATCTAAAGGTAATTTGCTAGATAATAAACTTAATAGATATGAATCATGTGTTGACTCATAGGAAATCTCTATTCGACTAGTCATTATTTGAGGGAAATGATACACACTAATTACTTCTACAAAAATTGACTGACCCTAACCACTATGGCCTTGGACATATTATAAAAAATACTCCACAATAATTGTATTAAATCGTTATCTTTTGACAAAAAATATATTAACAGGCACGTAGCGTCATCAAAAACTCATTGTAATGATCAATGATGACGGGCATTTTTTGACTATCACCAAAAGTAACAAAAAGAGCATTGGTGAGGGTCATTAAAAGTTCGTCACTAGAAGTGTCACCAAAGAGAGAATTAGTGATGGGCCTTTAACGACCCTCACCAAAAGTGTCATTGAAAATTTCTTTGGTGACGGACCATAACGGAGCATCACTATATACATTTACAGTGACGGTTTTTTAATGATCAATGATGACGGACATTTTTTGACCGTCACCAAAAGTAACAAAAAGAGCATTGGTGAGGGTCATTAAAATTTCGTCACTAGAAGTGTCACCAAAGAGAGAATTAGTGATGGGCCTTTAACGACCCTCACCAAAAGTGTCATTGAAAATGTCTTCGGTGACGGACCATAAAGGACTTCTCATTGCTATAATTCTAGTTGAGCTTGTGATGACTATTGATTCCAAGATATTTGTATGAATGCACTTACTCCAAGTTGTTGTTGTCATATAAAATGTATCATAAGTGGTATTTTTGGATTTAATTTTCTTTCATTTCATTTTGTAAGTGTTAACATGTATAACCATGCTAGAGTAGAAATATTGGAGAATTCTTAGTTGCTTGTTGAAAATATTAGCGAGAAAAGAGTTCATTGATTTGTGCCTTAATCATAGGAGCTAGAATGAGTTCCTTCCTATCCATGACTTAATTTCCTATAATTTATGAATTAGTCCCTAAAAATTAGGATGAGTTAGGATGTAGTTAACTGATGTGTTCAAATTGAAAGTCGAATTCTTTATTTTCTAGTGTGAGTTGATTCGGTAAAAACACAAGTGATTGAGTTCCAAATTGATGACATGAAATAAGACGATTTTCATGAGCAACTAACTCATGCTAACCCAATCAATTAAAATTTCATTTTTTAATTAGAACACTCACTAATTTTAACCATTTCAATTGCCTTTAAAAGGAGGAACAAAGGCACAAGTTTAAATTTTTTTTTTGTGAGTGTGTGTTGGTGAGACCAAGAAATGGGATGTAACAACTAGATTTAATCCTTAAACTATTTTTGTTTATTTTAAAAATGGATTATGCATTTACTTTTTAAATGAGATTAACAAGTAAATTTAATCTAGTAATGAACATGATTTATTTATTTCTTTGAATAAATAATTAATTATGGAATGTTTTCCATAGAAACTGATGATAAAGTGTTCCAAGATTCCAGAGTAGTTAGGCCAAAAGAAATTAAAGACAGATACCTTTTCCTATGAGGATAAAGCGGAAATCCGAGTGAGGAAAAGAGCTTCTATTAATTTAGAGGAGAGTCAGTAGGCTTGAGGGTGAGAGTAAATCTATATCTGGTTGGAACCACTGGAAACTCTACAGCCTTAATCTAGAAAGTAAGACTCGATTGAGGGTCTTGAGGTCTATTCCAGAAACACTGTTATCTAATTCTTACTCTTGTACGAAGCACGGGGGGAGTTGAGGATGTAACCACCTCTCTCATGGTTGGGAGGCTATCATCAACATTCTAAAGTGAGATAAGTAACTTAAGAATGTTTTGCACTTCTATGAATCTTACTGTATTTTTCTAGATTAGTTAAAATGTTATTTCTGTAATTGAGAAGAAAAAAAAAAAGATAGTAAAGCTACTTGTGTGATATATTTTCTTCAATAAAGAATGAATAAAATTATATAAAAATGAAAAGGAGTTAATTAGTTCTGATATCCGAGACAGTTCATTTTCCTATGATTTATATTGAAAGTGTTGTTAAGTCAAGAATGGTTTTGTTAGCATAGAAATAATAAATTAAGACATTAAATGTAAAAACTAGAAAAATATTATGAAGGGAACTGTTAGACTGTCCAGGGTTGGAAACCCCAGACTATACAGATTTTTACCTATTCAATAAAATAACTATACACGAACTGTGGGATTACAAAAAGTAACCCAACAAATAAACATGGTCCGAACATCAACCTTGCACAATATCTGGACAAAAGTACAAGAATATAACATATAGAATGAAAGACTACTGTGTTTTAAAAAAAAAGTAGCCTACTTAATTCTGTTGGGAAACCAACTCCAAAAATAGAAGAAAAGATATATCAATGCCTTAGAAATAAGCCACTTCGAGGGGGCAACCTCCAATACATTAAATGAATGAACAATTCTTAGATGATTCAAATTACAAAACCTCCTTTCTATATATAGGAGTCCATGGGGCCACAATGTAATCCTAGCCAACCTAACAATAATAATTTAAGGGCACAATAATAACAATATGGGGGTTACAGGGGTACAATAATAACAATAGGGGGTTACACTAACAACAATAAGGGACTATACTAGTAATATAGGGACCTAACATGCCCCTCTCCTTCAAAAAAGTGTTGTCCTCGACGCTTGAGTAGCTCTGGGTGCTTCTGTATAAAATTCTCATCCTCCCATGTAGAATCTTCAGTGGGTAAGTTCTTCCACTTGATGAGATACTCTGAAATTGATCGATTCCGTAGTTGTCGAGTTCTTGTTTCCATGACCGCTTCTGGTTCCAATATGATTTTTCCTTCCTCATCAAGCTCTGGCAATATTGTTTGAACTGGAAGATTTTCTCCTATAACCTTCTTTAAGCATGAAACATGGAAAACTGGATGTACTCGCGAAGAAGCAGGAAGCTCCAATTTGTATGCCATAGTACCAATCTTTTGCAACACCTTGTAAGGACCATAGTACTTTGGCGATAATTTATTATCCTTCTTTGCTTGCTTGAGGGACATTTGTTTGTACGGTTGTAGCCGTAAAAATACCCAATCTCCTACATCAAAACTTCTCTCGCTACGATGTTGATCTGCCTGTTGTTTCATTCGATTTTGTGCCAAATTCAGGTTATCCTTTAAGAGTTTGAGAACTTCTTGCTGATGCTCGATGTGATATTCCACTGCTTGAACCTTTGAATTTTCCCTTAAAGATGATGTGATGGATGGTGGATGATATCCATAAAGTGCCATAAATGGGGTCATTTTTGCTGCAGTATGGAAGGAAGTGTTATGCCACCATTCAGCGAGAGGTAACCACTTGACCCATTGTGTTTGTTTATCAGATACAAAAAAACGAAGATATCCTTCCAAACATTTATTTACTATCTCAATTTTACCATCGGATTGAGGATGATAAGATGAGCTATGAGCTAATTGAGTACCCAAACAAGAAAATAACTCCGTCCAAAAATTTCCAGTAAAAATGGGATCTCTGTCGCTCACAATGACCCTTGGGTTTCCATGTAGCTTTTGAATTGTGTCCATAAATGTAGTAGCAACTGTACTTGCTTTAAATGGATGAGATAATGCACAAAAGTGTGCATACTTGGTAAGTCTATCAACTACCACCATGATAACACTCTTTCCTTCGGACTTAGGTAAACCTGTGATAAAATCCATTGAAATCTCCTCCCAACGTTGACTTGGAATGGATAAAGGTTGTAGAAGTCCCGGGGTCTTAACTGTTTCCACTTTATTCTGCTGGCAAACCAAACATTCCGCCACAAAATTTTGAATATCAGATTTAAGGCCATCCCAAAAAAATTCTTTCTTCACCCTGTGGTAAGTTTTTAAAAATCCCGAGTGTCCTCATAAAGGAGAAGTGTGCAATTCCAGAAGAATATTTTGTTTTAGTTGGGAATTCTTACAAAGATATAAGCGATCTTTGTACCATAAGGAATCATTTTTCCAACTAAATGTATCAGATGTACTAGGATCTTGCTGCAACTTTTGAATGAGTGTCCATACATCTTTGTCCTTCTTCCATTCATCTCTTTCTTCGGTTATCCAATCTGGTTGGATAATATAAATGGCACAAAGCAATGCGTCCACCTCTTCATTCTTTCTTGAGAGTGCATCTGCAACAACATTTAGCTTCCCTTTTTTGTAGATTATTTCAAAGTCATAACCCAACATCTTTGTGACCCATTTTTGTTGCTCTTCTGACGATAGTCTTTTTTCCAAAAAGTGTTTAAGACTATCATGATCAGTTTTTACCTTGAAGTGTCTTCCAATTAGGTAAGTTCGCCATTTCTTTAGTGCATGCAGTATTGCTAACATTCCCTTCTCATAAATAGGTTTCTATAAATATTTTCCTTTAATTGGAAAACTTTCAAAAGCAATGGGTCTTCCTTCTTGCATTAAAACAACATAGCTAAGACCAGTGCTAGGCACATTGCCTCTTTAATATGTTCAAAGGCCTTAGTTGATTCAGGAGTCCATGAAAATACATCTTTCTTCAATAATGTTGTTAGAGGTGCTGCTATTCTCCCACAATTCTTAACAAACTTTGCGATAATACCCTGTTAACCCGAGAAATCCTCGCAACTGCTTTATGTTTTTGGGGACTTTCCATTCCTTAATGGATTTAATTTTATTAGGGTCTACCTTAACACCCTCGTGAGATACAATATGACCCAGATATTCCACCTCTTGTACTCCAAAGAAACATTTGGATGTTTTAGCATATAATTGTTTCTCCTACAATAGTTTGAGCACCCTGTCAACATGTTGAACATGATCCTTCCAAGACCTGTTGTAGATTAGTATATTATCAAAAAATACTAGCACAAATTTTCTAAGGAATGGTTTGAAAATGGAATTCATCAACCCTTGAAATGTAGAAGGTGCATTGGTAAGGCCAAAAGGCATGACCAAAAATTCATAATGACCCTCATGAGTTTGAAACGTTGTTTTCAGAATATCTTCGGTCTTCATTCTAATTTGATGATATCCTGAATGAAGATCCAACTTGGTAAAATAAATTTCTCCATGTAATTCATCCAGTAATTCATCAGTCACAGGAATGGGAAATTTATCTTTAATGGTGAGCTTATTGATCTCCTTATAATCCGAACACATGTGCCATGATCCATCCTTCGTGTGTACCAATACTACAGGAGCAGAGAAAGAACTTTGACTAGGTTGAATTATACCCGCCTCTAACATTTCTGCAATCATACGTTCAATTTCGCTCTTTTGGACATAAGGATATCTATAAGGCCTGATGTTTGGAGGAAAAATTCTTGGAATCAAATGAATAGCATGATCATGATCACGAATAGGTGGGAGTCCTTTGGGAGTTTCAAACACCTTGGAATGATTGTCCAAGAATTTTTGGAGATCTGCAGAAATAGATGCTTTTGATGTTGGAACTTCTAGTGAGCATAATTGTGCAATTACGCCTCGTTTTTCTTTATTTAGAAGCTTTGTCATGACATTAGAGCTTATTATCTTTCCCGGATTCCCTGCAATACCCCGTAATTCGACTTCCTTTCCTTCTGAAAAAAATTTCAAGAAAACTTCTTGAAAATTAAAAGCTACTGTCCGCAAAGATTGTACCATTGTACTCCTAGTACAACATCAGCACCTCCCATAGGAATGGAAAGCATTGGACTATTCAATACATATTCCCCCATGGTTAGCTTGATATTATGGCATTTTCCAGAGAAATTTATAGTTCCTCCATTTGCAACCATCACTTGACATTCTCGTGTTGGGTATAGGAAACAATTTAATTCCTTGGCTACCTTACAATGAATAAAATTATGGGTGCTACCTGAATCAATCAACACTATTACCTTTTTCTTCTTGATTTGTCCTTCTATCTTGAGAGTTTGAGGAGTGGTAATTCCTGCCAGTGCATTACACGATATGGCCGGATTCATTTCTTCCTCTTCTAGGGCTGGTTCCTGGTGTATATCCTCTTCTTGTTCATTTTATTCTTCCTCTTCACAATCTATGTAAAATAATTTCTTCTCAGCACACTTATGACCTTTAGTGTATTTGCTATCACAACTGTAGCAAAGCCCTTTTGCTCTTTTTTCTTCCAATTTTTGTCGTGTCAACCTTGTAGGTTGTGGGAATCTAGGCATAGCAACACTTACTTCTTATAGAAGTGAGTGGTAGGCTTCCTTGTTGCCATAATTTTACATTCAAATTTTCTTTCCAACCTGAATTCCTTCTCCAATGAATCAGGTTCCAAAACGTGAACTTCATGTTGGATGTTATCCTTTAAAGTACCTATGAAGAGATCAATCATGTGTTCCTCTGGAATATCAATTACCCTTATATTCAATTTTTGGAAGTCCTCAATGTGCTCCCCCACTAAACCCTTTTGTTTTAGATTTATCAATTGGCTAAAGAAGGTGTTGCTCTTTGTATCCTCATAATGTGCTATCATTTCCTCCATAAAAATTGACCAAGTGAAAAAAATGTTATGGGAGCAAAGCCATCGATACCATACAAATTTATTTTGTTCTAAGGTAAAGTTGCAATACGTACCTTTTGTGTGTTTTTCACATTATGGAGATTAAAATATTGCTCCATCTGTAGTATCCATGTTACAGGATCCTTTCCATCAAACTTCCTCATATCCATTTTTGGAATATGGTGGTTCTTCCCTGTTACACCATTTTTTGGTCATTTAACCTGTTATTATTAGATGAACCCAAGTACACCATGTAAGACCAATTTTACCCTAAGTAAAATTGCTTTCACCACATAAAATAACTTATTTGTTTATATTTCCTGGTCATATTTAACCCAAAATAAGGAACTTAATTAAATAAATCCTTATTTATTTAATTATTCCTTAAGAATAAGTTATTTAAATCATTATTTAAATAATATTCTTAGTTAAATATGACTAAATCATCCATAAATAATTAAATAAACCATTATTTATTTAATTATATTCCCATCACTTCCCTAAGATGATAAATAAACCATTTATTTATTTATTATTTATGAATAAAGGAATTGACCCAAGTCAAGAACCCTTTTCCCTCCAACAAATATAATAAAATATTCCTAAAGGGTGCTTCTAGAATTCGATTAATAATAATTTATTCATGCACCGAGTTCTAGACCGCCCCAATATTTTGTTATAAATAGGGGGGTTTTCCCCATTCATTGGTCACCTTCATTGCATTAGATCACTCTGGATCTTCTCTTGGTCACATTTTCCATTTTGCTTTGTGAACTCCCATTGATTTCTATGTAGGCTTTTCCACATCCATAAGAGACAGAAATGCTAGATCTGAAACACTGAGGACTTCCAAGAACCCATCCCACTGAGGAGAACTGGAAAACACCTTTCTTGTTTTCCTCTCAGGTGCCCCATTCTTTAATATAATACAAAATTCTTTCATATACATTCTTCTTGTCTTGTTCATTGGATCTATGGAGCTATGTTATTTTTTATCTGCTTAATATTTTTTGTGCTTAGATCTGAATTTATGCAGCAATTTTAAAGGTATTTTGTAGCCATAATCGATGTTAGGGCTATTTGTTATGCGTAGCTAAAGTGATCTTTTACGACGAAAGATTCATACTAACAATTGGCGACTCCACACGGTTTTTCTTTTGCGACCGCTGTTGTTTTATCTATTCCTGCATATCCAGCTGTTTCAGACTCTAGGGTTTCTCTTCCATTTTTTTTTCCTATTTTTATTTTGATTTTCACCCCTAAAACCCTTAAACAGTCAAATTTTTAACTTTCGTGTGTTTTTCGCCCTATTGCGCAGGTGACCGACATCAGCCGCAGCTGAGACGACATTTTTTTTTTTTCTGAAATCTGCTGCTGAGAGTGTCGAAAGTGCAGGTCGCACTTTTTGGCCCAAAAAGTGCGTTTTGGAGCTTCAGGTCGTGGAAAATAGCCCAAAAAGTGCAACCTGAGTGAAAAACAGGTCAAAAACTGTGACCTGTCCTTTTTTTTGGAATTTTTCTGGGTTTTGTCTGAACCTCTGTCAGGGTTGTCTGACCTCTATCTTCGCCCGTTTAGACCTATTCTTGCTCCTTTTTACTCAACTAAGTGGGAATCTAGCTCCCTAGGGCTTCAATACCCTCCACTTTTTGTGGGAGAGTTTTCTCTGTTTCAGAAGTCTGAATTTCCAGAGTTTCAACCTTTTTTCTTTTTGATCTGATACCTCCTTTTTAGATCCCTACAGATTAGCTCTTCTCCCTTTCAAAACACCTCATATAGTTTTGTTTGGGTTCATTTCAAGGGCCACCTCCTTGTCCATTCTATTTTTAGCTGATCTCCTCTTTTTTAACAGCAACCTTGCCTCTGCTTCTTTGTTGTTCTTTGCACCACTTTTTAGCAAACTTACCCTTTAGATCCCAGTCCCTCCGGACCTTCGATCTTTTGGCCTCTTTTTAGCATGCTTTGCCTAGTTTTTCCTCTTATTGACTAGTCTTGAGAGACCCACCCTCTTGGGTTAGATTGCTGCATTTTTAGTTGTTAATTTTCTGTTTTTTCAGTTTTATTTACTGCAGATTAATTTTCCATTACGCAGCACACTTTTTATTTTACTCTCAAAACGTCTGGGTTTAAAAAATTAAAATTAACGCACGCCACACATTGACCCTAAGCGAAGAAGCGCCTGGTTAACACCGCCTGGAAAAGACTTTAAAATAAATTGTCCCTGCACCTCTCTGCCCTTGTTTCGACATTGTACTCACTTGATCTGGCACTGCCCTGCCTTTGTCAGTTTTTTCTTCCAGTCATCATTGTGCCTCCAAGGCATTATCCTGGAGACTTCTTAGCCTTCACGCTCAGTTTCCAGTTGGTCGACTTGCTCCTTCCCGTCGTCGTCAAGTTAGTCCTCCCCCGTCTTCTGATTCTTTGGTTTCTTCCCCTACTTCTGGTTCTCCCCCTGTTACCTCCACCATGTCTGGTCTAGGGCCTAATGCTAGTGGCCACCCCGGCCCTAATGCTGGGACTATTACTAGTGGAACTGCCATAGGAACTACCTCGACTGCTCCCTTGCTCCCCTTCATGGCAGGCCTCAGTCTCCCCAATTTCAATCAGTTGATCAATGATCCTATCCGCCACGATATTAGTTGGCATATTATGCCAACCAAGCTCCCCTCTGACATTCCCAAGTTTGAAGGCCTTGCTGGAGAAGATCCCTCCAACCATATCCAATCTTTCCACATGTGGTGTTCATCCCATTCCATTATTGATGATTCCATCTGTCTTAGATTGTTCCAATGTACGCTTACAGGCGCAGCTTATAAGTGGTATGTTGATCAACCCACTTCCTCTCATACCACCTTTTAGACTCTTTCCTGGGCTTTTTTATCTTACTTCCAGCTTCCCCTTCGTTATGACACTGGTATCGAACTTTTCACTTCTTTCCGTCAATCATCTGCGACCAGCCTATCTGATCATGTCCAGGAATGGCGGCGAAGAAAGAGCCTATGTCAATCTCCTACCTTCGAAGACCGTGTCTATATGGACTGGTTCCTTAGATCTCTCTTGCCACCTATCGGGAAAGAGGTCACATCACATTTTCCCCAAACCGAAGAAGCTGCCCTCCAAATGGCGTTAAAATATGACCTGGTCTATGCTCAGACGGGTTATGTTTATACTGTTCTACCTGACCTCCCTAGACCCGATAATGCCCATGCACCGGGGGCACCTCATGCCGCTAACAGTATCGTTGGAGCTATCTCTCATCCATCTGCTCAACCTCCCATGAGCTATGGTTTCCCTGGGGGAGGGGGCACCACTTCCTGCACTTCTCCCCCTCCCGGTAGCTCGCCTCCAGGATCCAGCATGCCTCCTCTTTCTGCCCAACCCCCTGTTACCCAACCTTATTATCATCCATATCCACAGCTAGTGCTCCAAATCCTACAACATTAGCACTCCTGCCTCCCTTGTCTTCTCAACCCCCGCAACAGCAGCCACCACCCCCTTAGGGGCAGGTGTATGCACAATAGAGTGCAACCAATCCTTTCCCGCAGCCAAGCTTCGTGGCTACCCAACCACCTCACGGACCGTTACCCACTCAACCTCATACATCTGGTAACTCTGATTACCAGATCCTCGTGATGAACTCTGACCAACCTATAACCACCGACCTTAACCTTCACACTCAGTCTCATCTGTACCCCCAACCTCCTGCTCCATCTGTCCCCGAGTTACCTTATTCAAGTTCTACAGAGCCTCTTTTGACAACTTATGGTCCCTTGCATATCCCTCTGCCCAAAGACGAGGTTCATACCAAGATTCTTAAGGGACCCTTATGCCGAAATGCTACTTCTGACCAAGCTGCCCATTCGTTTAGCATAGTAGATGAGCTAGTCCAATATTTTGTTTCCATTTCAACGTTGGAACTCCTCTAGTTGTGCCCCTCCCAAAGAAAATCTCTACTATCTGCCCTGGGTGCTGTAGATCTAGCAGATGACCAATTGATTGTTTTCGATGCCCATTAGTCAGAGTCTCCTCCTCTTCCTGCTTCCGTAGATTTCCAAATCTCAGTCAAAATCTGGAATGCTAACATTTCCCGGTGCATCATTGACGAGGGGCCATCCACCTATGTGATGTCTGCTTCGGTTTGGAAACAACTCGGATCTCCTAAGTTGGCCCCTTCCACGATCACTCTTTGAGTGTGGGATGGCCATGCCTCCCAGCCCATTGGCTTTTTACATAATTGGTCCATCACTCTTGCGGGCAAGACTGCTTGCATTGACGTTGAAGTCATCGACGCCCCTCTTGATTATAACATTCTTTTGGGGCGTAGCTACACCTATGCCATGTCTGCTATCCCATCCGCGGTCCACCGCAAGATTTTTTTCTCTCACAATGGAAATATAGTCACCATCAACCAGTTGACGTATCATGAGCCAAAATCTCAGACCTCCCCTGAGTCAACCCTCTCTTCTGTAACCAATAAACAAACTGTTGATTCTTTGACCAATGTTTCCTCTGGCGTCTACAAAGACTCCTCCTTTCTCGAAACCTTCCTTGGTCTTCCTCCTCCTCCTGTCTCTGATCCCAGCTTAGCGAATGTTTTCATGATGCAATCGTCTCGGGCTAACCTTCAATAGCCCACTTCGGCTAGTCAGCAACCTCAACCTCACCTGCAGCAATCCACTCCTAGCCCTTCGCCTTAGCTACCCGAACTTCTTCTCCCTGGACCTTCCCATCCAGCTAATACTCATGAGCCTCTTTACCCTCCTAGAATGGTTCCCCCAAGCCTTAGCCATTTAGGAGTCGTCCCACCTGGCCATTACCACTCTAGTCAGATACCTTTCCTTGCTCCCCCTCCCAGAGTTTTTTCGATCCCTCTCTTGGCCAACCTCTCCCTCCCTAACTTGACCTTGGGTATTCCAACCACTACCCCGTCTGGTCAACCCAAACCTTATCTTGCATCGACCCCGTTTCAACCGGTCCCCATGACTTCTCTCGCTGCAACAATGCCTCAACCACCTCAATAGGAACTACCTCCTGTTGCGACCACTTCGGGTACGACTGGCAAAGCTCGCAAGGGGGCATCAACCGAAAATACTGCCCCGAAAAACCCTGCCCCTCCTTGGACTCCACAACCTACCACCCAGTGTGCCTTGTGTGATGTTGTTGGTCACTCCACACATACTTGTCCTAAATTGCCTCATCTCAAGCCCATGGTTAATGTCGCGTTCCCTGAGTCCACGTTCCCAAAAGCCTTGGTTCCTTCCGTGCCCGTGGCCAAGAACCCCAAGAATATTCACACCAACCACCCCTATGCTTTGTGTGATCTCCATGGCCATTACACCCACCTTTTTTCCCGCCTCAAGGACCTCCACACCTCTCTAGCCGCGGTCCGCCAATTTGAGCCCAAGCGCAACGAGTCCACCTCTCCCCTACTTGCGCATTTTGCTTCGGCAGAACTACTAGACATGACGGATCCCATTGACATTCCCCCTCCTGATGTCGAGATGATGGAGCCTTTGTCCACCATCTTCTACCTATCATCATCCATGAGACCCTCGGGGAACATTCCCTCTGAATCCTCTCCTGTTGTTTCGCTTAACCTTCATTCAGCGATCACCTTGGGCTCAACATTGGTAGATCCTTTATCTGCTTACTCTTCGGTCACCCCTTGTGAAAATGCGCATGTGAACCTATCTTCTCATGATGATGAGTTAGGTAGCTTCGCCGTGTCAGGTGATCCTTCTTCCACCAGTCACCCCATCTTCTATCACGATGATGACCTTATGGAAGGAATCATCTCCCCTGACTTTCTCTCTTCCCCCTTACATCGAAACCATGCATTTGAACCACATACACCTTGTGGCCATTACATTGCAACCCAATGTTTGGGTAAGGGGGCACCCATATTTGAGAGACCAGGAGAAGTAATTCTCCACAACTCTCCTAGTGTATCTAGTTATGTCGACTCTAGTACCATTATTCTTCCACATTTAGAAGAACCTCTAGAGCCCCATACCCCTTCAGATCACTCTCGGGATGATACCCCTTATCGTTCCTTCATTTTACATCCGCAACCCAGTCTCTTAGACATTGTTGTTGACCAACTTATAGGTTTTCTAGGAGAGCATCAATTCATTATCTCCAAATCATCTATTTGGGATCGTGGCACCAGGTATGCCAACCCAGCAACTTAAATTCCATTTGATTCATATATGCAGTACTAAACGAGATTGGTATTCCTCCATTGCCTTTCTCAAACTGCATAACCATAACGAAAACAAATGGCGCACCATATCCTTCAAACGTGTTTAAATTCCCCTTTTTCTACATACATTTTGGCCTGACCACAACATGCTTGTGGGCACCTATGCCCCTCAACCATAAATATCCCAAATATCAGCCAAAAACATCAATGAAACCCCCTTTCTCTGCCAGGTCGCACTTTTGAGGTCATTTCCTGGGACAGGTCGCAGTTTTCTGCCCAATACCTGCTACCTAGGTCACAGAATAGACCCCAAAAAGTGCGACCTGGCCTGTTCATGAGCTCTGGGTACCTTTTAGTTTTTAGTACCTTGATACTTCACTAGGACACATTTTTTCCACAAAGAGTCTATTCACCTCTCCTACAAATCGAATTTCTTCACTTACCTTACTTGTACTTGGGACACCCCTTTGTCTCCTTACTTGTTTTTGTTCGTGTTGATTTTCGTCATGAGATACCCTATTGTACTCATGTTTTTATGGTTCCCCATTGGACCTTTACTGTGTGGCAGCACCATCGAGTCGCCCTTGTTTAAAGCATCTGAGTTGCGTCATCATTAGTCATGGAGTCTATCTCGCATCCCTTTGTATCCCACTATAGTCCTCTATCCTTCATTGCTTGGTCCCTCTCTCGTGTTGCACATTATGGCCTTCAGTACCATTGTCCCCTATCCCTCATGATAGTGTGTCAGTCGCTGCCAAGCCATTCATGCCCTTTATGCTCTAACAAGGGAAGTCGTCCATCCGCTACTCAGTATTCCTCGTTTCATTATCATCATTAGTGTCTGTCTATTAGTCACTCTACTATTTTCTCCCGTGCCTTAGTTGAGATTCCCTATTTGTCTCACCTATGGCGGACCTACTTCTGTCGACATCAACTCATTTACTCCAGAAGCCAGGTCTGGGGGGCAGTGTACCTTGGTTCAAGCTCTTTTCAGCATGATCGCGATCTATACACTTGATAGTCCAGTGATTCCGCAATAGCTATTGCTGATTCCTGGGCATGTGTGAGATGTCTCAACCCTCATGAGGGGGTGGCCCTGCAGGTAGCCCCCCACATGCCCGGATGACTTCATTTCAGCCCTTGATGCAGCTCCTCTCATATGATGATATCGTCCTTAGCCACTTGCAGCGCCTCTTCGATTTGCACGTATCCGTCAGCTTTTGCGAGCACTTCCCTGCGTGTAGGGGGCATTTGGGCGTATTTATATCTCATGTACTACCATATTATTGTATAAGCCCTGACAATTATTCCAGGCATCGCATGTATGTGGGATTCATCATGTTATTTATCTGGCTCCTGTTTAGGCTAGCACATGCTTCATTATTGCGTTCTGTGGTTTTCCGAGTGCCTTATTCTTTGTACTTATTGCATTCTGTGGTTTTTCGGGCACCTTATTCTTTATACTTTGTCTCGGCGTGCATAGGTATGCCTCCCCCGCCACCTTTAGCACAGGTACCACTTCATAGAGATTTGTTGCACTTGTAAGTCTCGTCTCCTCAGGGTCTAGTCCTTTCACACCTCAGAAATCCTTACATTTCTCTCTCACCTCTCTCTTGATGCATAGTGATTGAGTTCTTACAACGTACTTCGGTCATACAATTTGCTCCTAACACTCGTACGTTGGGGGGAAATCTGTTACACCAATTTTTTGTCATCTAACCTGTTATTATTAGATGAATGCAAGTACACCATGTAAGACCAATTTTACCCTAAGTAAAATTTCTTTCACCACATAAAATAACTTATTTGTTTATATTTCCTGGTCATATTTAACCCAAAATAAGGAATTTAATTAAATAAATCCTTATTTATTTAACTATTCCCTAAGAATAAGTTATTTAAATCATTGTTTAAATAATATTCTTAGTTAAATTTGACTAAATCATCCATAAATAATTAAATAAACCATTATTTCTTTAATTATATTCCCATCACTTCCCTAAGATGATAAATAAACCATTTATTTATTTATTATTTATGAATAAAGGAATTGACCCAAGTCAAGAACCCTTTTCCCTCCAACAAATATAATAAAATATTCCTAAAAGGTGCTTCTAGAATTCGATTAATAATATTTTATTCATGCACCGAGTTCTAGACCGCCCCAATATTTTGTTATAAATAGGGGGGTTTTCCCCATTCATTGGTCACCTTCATTGCATTAGATCACTCTGGATCTTCTCTTGGTCACCATTTTCCATTTTGCTTTGTGAACTCCCATTGAGTTCTATGTAGGCTTTTCCACATCCATAAGAGAGAGAAATGCTATATCTAAAACACTGAGGACTTCCAAGAACCCATCCCACTAAGGAGAACCGGAAAACACCTTTCTTGTTTTCCTCTCAGGTGCCCCATTCTTTAATATAATACAAAATTATCTCATATACATTCTTCTTGTCTTGTCCATTGGATCTATGGAGCTACGTTATTTTTAATCTGCTTAATATCTTTTATGCTTAGATCTGAATTTGTGCAGCTATCTTAAAGGTATTTTGCAACCATAATCGATGTTAGGGCTATTTGTTATGCATAGCTAAAGTAATTTTTTACGACAAAAGATTCATACTAACATTCCCTCCAACATTAGAGTTTATGAAATCACGATTAACATTTATTTTGTCCTCATCATGATTTTCCTCTACTATATTTTCACCATTAGGAAACATTTCTTGTATCAACTTTGTCAAACCTTCTATGTTTGCTTTTAGATCATTCTTCATGTTTTCCATTTTTTCATTGATCTTATCTTCCATGTCATCCATCTTAGATTCCCTGCCATCTTCCATGCCATATATCTTAGATTCCACGCTTTTATTCAAACCATCCATCTTAGTTTCCACACCTTTCTTCAAAAATTCCATGTCATTTTTTGTTGCTCTTTGCGAGAGCGAAATTTTTTGCACGTGCTCTTGTAATTTTGATATGTCATGTTGCCATTCTTCATCTTCATGAGTCATAGTAGAGCCTTCTAAAGGCTTATTGGGTGTTGAATTATTTTTAGGGGACATTTTAGAAACCAATACTGATATCTATTCTACAATATTCCCTTGGAATCAATTCAACTTGATTCTTCAAACAAGATTTATGCAATTCAGGAAAAAAAATACACACCTTTTACTTGCTTTTGCAGAGCTCTATAATGAAATTGAATTATCTCTATAATTGAAGAACCTCAATATCTTAAATTTGGCCATGTAGTATTCCTCTGAATCTTCTTTCAAATGCCACAGGTCTGACTTGATTTGGATTCCTCAAGGCAAAGTTATGTCCAATGTCCCACAATGACCTAATTATGGACTAGTTCAGTAGAGCGAACTTGTACGACTTGCCACCTGTCACTGTTTGCTCCTTTGGCTCTAAAATTTATAGACAGGAAACTACGATCCATGTACTTCTAGTAAATTTTTACATAACTCCAATCCGATGCTTAGAGAGAGAGTTATGAATATTTTCCCATGATCACCTCTTGGAGATGAAATGAGGGAGCCTGAAAAAGACCTAACTTCCACATATCATATCTTTGAAAATATTGTGAACCAAGCTGTGAAATTTTGTGACGATGTTCCCCAGGATCTCCGCTTCGTGCTCTAAAAATTTCAGCTTCTGAACCTTCGTAGAAAAACATTTATAGAGAAAATACTGCAATGAGATGTTTAAGTGAAATTCAGGAGCCTGCCAAAAGCCCTACCTTCCACAGATCATATCTCCGAGAATATTGTGAAAGAAGCTCTGAAATTTTGCGAAGATGTTGCTTAGAATTTCGGCTTCGGACCCTAAAATTTTCAGCTTTTGAACCTTCGTAGAAAAAACGTTATTTCGAAAATTCCACAATGACTTGTTTGGAGCAACGAAACCCTAGAATCCAAAGCTCTGATACCAAATGTTGGGAAACCAGCTCCAAAAATAGAAGAAAAGAGATGTCAATGCCTTAGAAATAAGCCACTTCGAGGGCGAAACCTCCAATACATTACATGAATGAACAATTCTTGGATGATTCAAATTACAAAACCTCCTTTCTATATATAGGAGTCCATGGGGCCACAATGTAATCCTAGCGAGGCCACAATGTAATCCTAGCCGACCTAACAATAATAATTTAAGGGCACAATAATAAGAATATGGGGGTTACAGGGGTACAATAATAAAAATGGGGGGTTACACTAACAACAATAAGGGACTATACTACTAATATAAGGACCTAAAAAATTGGCACTGTCAACAAAAAATTAATGTAATAATTGAAAGAGAAAACTCTATAGAAACAAATATTATCACCATGCATTCAATTTTTCCAAATCAAGAAAGTACATGGATAAATAACTACAAAAAAAAGAACAGAAGAACTGCATGCAAGTTATCTAACATAGCTATGAGAATTTAAACATAGTATTAACACAATCAACCATAATATAGATATAATTTAAATTACACAGTCGGCGCACCGTGAAGGCTGGACCGAACTGACAGTGTTACTATACAAAAATAAGAGTATTGTGGTAAGCGACATACATTATAAATTCATATAAGGTGAAAAAATAAGTTCTTTATGCCAAAACAACTTCTTATCTATACCATTAACATGAATTAAAGTAGTTCCAAGTCGAAACAAAAAATCAAGTTACTAGCTGAGTAAGAAACCTAGAATGCAACTGTAATAAAATTGCATGAATGGAGAAAAACTTATAAAAATAGGAAATAGTACACATTAACCCATTCTCAAGGCGAAAGGATTATCTTTACATCATGTATGAGTTAGAAGAAGAGAACAGAGTCTTTAACGCTTCCTTTGAAATACTATGATAACCTAGGGTGTATACCCAGAAGCCTGAAGAGCTTCAATGGATTAAACATTGTAGAGACTGCAATACCTGTGTGTAGAGAGGTGAAGAAGTCATTGCGTGAGTGCGAAAAGGATATGAAGGAGAGTGCCATGTTATTAAATGGGTGACGTATGTTACCTGAAAGGACAATTGAGAAGATATCCATGTTAGAGGCAGTGTAAAACCATGGGGTAAACTAAAAGGTCGAACTTGCAAAGGATTATAGAAGCATACCTTAATTAAAACATAGTTCATTTCTGAAGACCCGAGAACTAGAAAACCAAATAGATCAGGTGAGACCCAATTACCCTAGAAATTTGACTCTGTAAACAAAATAAACACCTTTGCAAAATTTAACACTCAGATGTCGAGAAGATTTACCTGTAAACGTTGATTTGAGGTCTATTTCTTGAATAAACAGTGAGTTCAAGTATCAAAACTCCCTCATTATTCCTTTCGAGGGATAATCGAAAGAACCCATTTAAAAATATTTCCCAAATAATTTCCGACATTATTAAACATGAATGATTAGAGATAAAGGCCAAAAAATTTGTGCATGTAAGGGAAGCATAACCATTCTTAAGAAAACAAGTAAATACTGATAAGAAAATAAATAATCCAGAAGAAATTCTAAAAATGGGTTGAAGAACAACCATTTTTGTCATCCAATACCTGCGAGTAGCTGAGAAAATCCCGAGGTTCTTAAAATTCCCGATGAGGGATGAGAATAGACGAATATGTGTAAGTAGATGAGAAGGTATGGAGTCGATTCGAACCAAAAAATAAGCAGGGTCATGGCAGCTTAGAGTTTTAGATCAGTGCATGCAAAACCCTCACACAGTCTCGCGGAGGAAAAAAGAAAACGGTTAGGGTTGAGGGGAAAGTCATTACCCTAACCCTACCCAAATCACATCATAACCTTCGATTATACGGTGAAGGATTGAATGTTGAATTATCATAACAAATCTCAAGCCCTTAGTTATGAATTAAATCACCGAAAAATCTAGCGGAGATAAGGTTAGAGTACCTGCAAATATTTTCGAACAATCAAGGAGTAAAAACAACTTTTATGATGATAGCTAGATATTTAAGTTAAGGTGATGCATGAAGGCTGATAGGTCACTAAACTGTCAAGTCGAAAAGGCCACGGAAACCAAGTACGTACCATGGTAACCAAGTAGGTGCCACAGTAACCAAGAAAGTACCACAATAACCAAGCAGGTGTGAAGCAATAAATATTTGGTGCATCTTGTAAAACTATAGAATAACCCATAAATTATATGTGCCAACATAGTTCAAATATATGACTTTAACTCATTGTTGCTAGAGTATGATGAATGACTTATGAATTAGTTATTCTATTGGATTATCCATAATAATTATTTGGTTAACTTATGAATCTCCTTTGGTTATTAACATAAAGGTAACAAGGTAATTTCTTCTGTATAGTAAGCATAGGAAGAATTTACGAATAGTAAGTTAGTTTAAGATGACGAGTAAAAAGGAATTAAATTTTTTTTTTTTATGTAAGTGAATGTCACATAGCAACCACGAGTTTGTGCATGGAGCTTGTGTGTGAGAAGGGAATTCCAAGAAGAAGCTTGTGCACAAGATTGATAAAGGACCAGAGATCAATATTCGGGTAGGTGTTTTCAAGCCTAGTTCAAGGCAGAGATAGGTTGTATTTGTAAGAGATCAATTTCTCAGTTTCTATCAATAATATTATCAATCAAGTATAGGGTTTTCCTAGTTGGGTTATGTATAAAATTCTATGTTTTTGAATTTTGTATTTGTGATTTTATTTTTTTTCATATTCCACTACAAATTTGAAGTAGAGAAATCAAGTGCTTTAGAGAAAAGAAACTAATTTTCAATTTTCAGATGCAAACAACCTCAATCAAACCAATGCAAACTTTCCCATATGCACCCACTTGACATGTATAACCAATCATGAACGACCCATGCATGTTCAATATATGACATCACACAAGCAGGCATACACGGATAACACCAAAGCATGACTAATATGTAACCCTAGCATAAGAAAGAAATGCATGTACAACATGTAACCCTATGTAAGCAAGCATGCACGAACAATACACAAGCATGAGCAACACATAACTAGTCATACACTCATGAAAACATATTGGAAATAAAACCATCAACACTTCCATGGTGAAACCACTTCCACTATGGGAAACACAACATGGATGCAACAAGAACATAGGCTAAAAGCATAAGGGACACATATGCAACCAATAGAAAAGCATCACCAACACATTGCCCATCCAATCCAAGGGTTTAACCATGCTATGACACCAATCTGTAACACTCCCTTCCAATATATACCCAAGTACCCAGCCCAACCCAGCCCAACCAAGGTAAACATGCGACGAGAGGCTACTATAATGAGATTCAACCTCCTATGTGACCTTAAGGAAGTGGAACCTACGGAAAACACAACATGCAGACCTTGTACAACAACCACAACACCCCCAAGGGGTAACCCAACCATTCAGGTCTCTTACGCCTAGGTCACACTGGCATTTTGAACCCCTTTGAGACATATCCGTGAGAATAACACTACATTATAGGGGCTAGGAGGCTATGACCGCGGGAATAACACTGCATGCTAGTGATTAGAGCCCCAAATGCTCAGTTTTATGCCTGTGACTCTGGGATTTTAGCCACATTTTTAGGCCCAGAGCAAATTTCATTGCCCATAGCTTCATGAAACCTTAAGGGATGATAAATAAAAATATCACAATGATATGAAAGCAATCACATCAACAAGAACTCGTCTAGAACCCTCCTATTCATGACAGGAATTTTTTCCAACATGTCACAAACATTGAATCTATAGGTGTAAACAAAATATTTAATCATAGGGGTATCATAATTATATTAGAATCACTAAGAATCATTTCTCCCTTACATAATTAGTTGAAATACAATCTATTTGACCATAGATACATTGTGCATTCATTTACAAGTGAAAATATGGATAGATTCATACATCATCACTGATCAAATACATGTTTATAACCACCTCAATAACCAAAGAAATACAATGGATACAACAACAATAGAATCCATATAGAAGCCGATACATTTGCATACCAAATACCAAAGGAATGAGATCTTCATTATTGAATGTAAAAAACAATCGGAGATGGGACTTCCACGTTCCACTCGAACATATATTGGTTGAGCCAAATATCTCTTCATCCATTCCCCTTGTTTCATATTCCAAGCATGCATGTGCGACTCAAACCGAAAGAACCAACCAGGGCATATCGAGGCTGAACCACCTCACCCTCGTCAAATAGAAATCAAGCTTTAGCATGATCTGCACACGATAACTAGGCCAATAAAAGCATGGATATCATTAGATTCTCTCCGCCTAAACTGTGAGGAATTTTCCTGTCTCCTAGTCTCTCAGGCTTTACCGCAACCCACAGTCTGAATCATGGGTGACCAGGCCCTAAACCAAGAAACCACCCTCTAGGCTTTACCGTATATCCTACCATTCATTTACAAGGATTCCCAAGCCTAATCAAGGCAAACCACCTCTTATTATTTATCACAATCCAATCCTGGATCACTACGCCCTAAACTAACGCAACACCTCTTATGGTTTACCGAAATCCAAACCCAGATCACTACGCCCTAAACTGACGCAACACCTGTTATGGTTTACCGAAATCCAAACCCAGATCACTAGGCCCTAAATCGAGGCAACACATAAACCGATTATGTGTCATAATAATAATAATAATATTTGGAGATCCACCTCACTCAGCATCGAATCCATCTGGTAATCCAGCTAAACCAAAACATAAGAACTCCACAACACCATGGCTATCCAAAGTGGCAAGATAGGTTGAAAACACTATCACGCCTAGAAAAACCCATGCAAATATAGAAAAGAACCACATGGAATACCATGCATGTAAGATCTAGAAAGAAAAATACACATGCAAATCGATACCTATAGAGAATCATGTTGTAGCTACTTGATCCTACTCTTCCTTGTTTGCTTTCTCCTTTTTTTCTTTCCTTTCCTGGTCCAATGCTAAGAAAACTCTAAGTGTCCAAGAGTGTGTGTGTGAGAGAGAGAGAGAGACTAAAGAGAGAGCTCCAAAAATGCACTGACAAAAGGTTTGACCCAAAAGCTTGCCAACTGATCCTCATAAGCCTTTTTATCAGTGAGGCCTCTATTTTCTTCATTTTCCTTCTCACATGCAACTTGTGACCTTTCACCTTCATTTCCTCCTATTTTCCTTTATTTTCATTAAAAAAATGTCAGTTAATGCCTCATGTGTTTCCAAAGCCTTTTCCATTGCCTTTTCCGACTTCCTTTAGCCATAATAACCCAAATTAACGCCGAGTAAGATGTTTTTCCCAATATCCAGCTTGGAATACGTGTCTCTTCAACCTTGGTTATTATTTTTAATGTTTATTACATGGAATTTTCACGAGGGTTGTTACATGGAAATATCTAGTTTAAATGAAAGTGACTTATTTAATTGATGTAATAATTTTTCCTTCAGTTGAATGTTAACATTGTTAATAACTTTTTCATTGTGCTTTGTTTTTCTTTAATAATGAGTGAGTAAAATTTTTCCACTTTTTTAATTTGAAACGATAAGTAAACAATCCTCAGTCTTGATTTGGAGTACCTACTAAGTATATGATATGCATTTATAGTTTGGAAATTTTTCACATTATTGAATCATTTATTTTACATATATTTGTTTTGTATGCAATTAAAAATCTCAATTTCATACTAAAAAGTATAAATATAAAGGAGAGAAATTATATATATATATATATATATATATATATATATATATATATATATATATATATATATATATATATATATATATATATATATAGATATATATATATATATATATAATAGTATGTGTTTCTTTGGTAAAAAGTTAAAATTCAAAGAGGATTAAAATATATATACCTTTATAAGCTTTAAATGAAAAAATCTCATATATCAATTTAATATCTAATTTAGCCATAATCTTAAAATTAAATTATTATTATTATTAAAAATAAATAAATAACAAACTTAATTTTAATTTAGATATTAAAAATTAATTAAATATATTTATCCCTACTTTATTGTGGAGATTCTTAATTTTTAAATAGGCTTTGTTATAATATCATGGACCATTACTGTCGATTATCAATATTACTTGTCCAAAAAACCCTAACTCATTTCATATGACATTTGTTCATATAATTTTTTTTTTAATTAATTATTTTAATTAAAAGAATAAAAAAATCATAACTATTTTGGAGATAAATCTCAATCATTGATTTGTGTATACTACTATGAAAATTATACAATATTTCATGGAGGTTAAATCCTTACCATCCACCTAATAATTATTGATAAGAATTCATAACTAGTTAATGTGGACATCTAAGCAACTCATTGTGAGAACATGGGTGCTTTGATCTTCGTCAACACAATATTAAAACCAAGAAATATCCAACTATTGCATTTATGAATTTGGGGTTGATTTCTTCTTACGATTTTTTTTGTTTCTATTTTACTTTTAGCTCACTATGTGTATATTTGTATGTTGATTAGTGTTCATATCTTATTTGTTATTTAGCTCACATATGAAAATATATATATGTATTCTTCTTTTTGGTAAGCATATATACATATGCACTTATTTATGTATGTAAACTTATTCCTTCATCAGTGAGGTGGTGAGATGTTTATCAATGGTTGTAGTGTATTACAGACTTTGTTAGATTGCATTGACTTTTAATAAATTAAAAAATATATATTCATGCCAAGTGGCTCCCACCCACCAATTTCCTAGGGATTTGAGATTATTCCAATTCTAATAATTTCCTCCATGATAACTTCATCATTTTTAATTTATAACATTCATCATTATTATTTATAACATTCATCTCCCCACCCACCAATTTCCTAGGGATTTGAGATTATTCCAATTATAATAAGCTCCTCATTATTATCTATAATATTCATTTATATATAAGCAAATTTTATTTAGAGAAATTGTCAATTTTACAATAAGATGTGTAATTCTTCTTTTTTCTTAAAGTTGACCCATGTCAAAACAATAGACAAAATAATGTCAAATGGAGATGAAAAAAATAGACAATGCTTAGAATGACCAATTTCAAAAATCGACACCTTCAGTGTAAATATATAAATATATATATTTAATAAATTATATTTTTTATTTAAAATTTAAATTGCATATTTTATATTTTTTAGTTTTTTTTTTTTAAATTGGTCATAATTCAAAATTTGGTTGAAATAATAATGTGTTTAACGTTGAGCACTTTAACTTTCTTAGTAAAATCTAATTATATCTATGATAATAATATGTGATTTAATATATATATATATATATATATATATATATATATATATATATATATATATGATAATGCCAATATTGGTTAACATTCATTGAGATCAAAATTGATTTATTAGATAATAAGAAAGGTAAAATATTATTTTTATTGTTTAAAAATTTTATCTATATATTTGAAAAACAATGAGCAAAGTATTCTAATATCATCATTGTTTTTATGAATTAGAAGATTAATAAGGTTGGTATTATGATAAAAATTTTAAAATTGAGATTTTATTTGGATACGGACAAGATATTCTAAGAGAAAGTTTTTTTTAATTCTCGACCTTATTAGTATCACAAAGATAACATTCTCCCATCCCATGGCATTTTGGGAATTGCCTAATACCTAGTTCTACTATGAAGTTCATGAGAATGTTGATTTTCATTTTGGGATTAGTGTTGATCAACCTTTTATATTATCTTATTTTTCTTTTTTCCTTTGTATATTATCACCTGCAACCCTATGTTATACAAAACTACTCTAATTCATATACATTTCATAAATCAATCACTCAATGAACACCACACAACTTAGAATTTGTTCTCTGTATTAATAACACGTATATACATAGAAATTTCTTGCTCTGGTCTGATCTTCTAATCAGTGACATTTTTCCTTTTCTTTCATAGGCTTACAGTCAAACCCTAACTATTCCCTACTCTAAATTCTAAATTCTGTATCTGATTTCATCTGATCATACTCCCTTTATGCCTTTGAGGCTTAAAATTTATACAAATGGATTCTACAAAAAATTATGTTTTAGATTCAAAACTTGCTCAACAAAATCCTAGGAATCCTCTCAAATCCACAAATTCATGAACTAATTCCTAATCTAAGATTTACAATTAATTTCTAAATCTCTCAATCCCTATGAACTCTCAACTAGACTAAATCTCTCATGTTCTCCATCATTCGAGAACATTTACAAAATTCCTTATAATATCTAATTAATTCTTATTCTAAATACCTCTCATTAAAATCACTGAAAACATTAATAATTGCATAGGAAACGAACTTCCTTGAAAACACAAGACCCCCTATGTCCAATAAAATACAATGAAATGTATGAACTGGATGCTCCTACATCAGACTCCCAAGGTTGAAAGCATTCATGATCTCCAGATCATGTGTGCTCATATGTTGATATAAAACCTCCAGGGTCCCAAACTTTAGTTTGTAGTTTTTCAAATGCTCTACTCCTTTGTTGTTGTTGTATGTCTGTTGTCTTCTATTTCATCTTCCTCTCCTTGTCAATCAGTTTCAAATTTTGATTGATCACTCTTTCTACTGTCAATCTTCTCCATCTGGATTGTTTCATCATTAATTGCCATAATTCTTCAATCTTCATCTCCAGCACATCCTCGGGCTGGTACATACTCTACCATTTGTTCCTATCTCTTTCTCTTTGCTTCAATTTCTTGGTGCTATCAATTAACCCTTGTATCTTCACATTCTGCATTTCTTCTAGCTCTTTTTTTTCCCAATATTGAAATTGAGATTTCTCTTCCTCTTCCATGGTTATCTTTTTCTGCATCGAATCCTGATTCTCCAGCATAATTTTCAGCAATCTAATATCTTTGTTCCATGGATTAAGTACTTCCACTAAATTTTATTTTTCCTTCTTTACTTGGTTTTTATTTTGCACCAAATATTCTCCAGCACCTGAAACAAAACCTGCACTCACAAAACAAATATTAAAATCGAAAACATAAGGCCTCAGTGCCTCTTATTCCTTTAGTAACATTTCAATTTTCTGCTCTAAAATTTCCTCCTCTATCAGCACATTAGTACGCTGATTAAACCTATTTAAAGAATTCTCTGAAGGACTCTCGAGACTGTCAGCAAGTCTCTCTTCCACACCATCTGCTCAATGATGTCTTTATGTTCTTGTCCACTGTAGTGAACTCCTTCCTTTGCAATCTCACTATCATATTCTGAGTTTTCCAGCAAATATTCCAGCAATTCAATTTATTTTTGACACTTCATAAGTACTTCATCATCACTTATAATCCCTACATTTATACATAAATCGTTATTTTGAAAATTACAAGGTTTAATAGTCTCAACTGTTGCTTCACATATCATCTCTTCAAATTGAATCTCGTCTCCTTCTTCCACAATAAATTGTTCATGTTTTGTAGCAACTTCAAATATCAATTCATTACTAAGTTCTTTCTGCTGCAATAAATCACTTCTTTTCTCATTTAAGAGACATTCTCCATCATTTTTTACTTCAGAGTATTTATCTTCTGAAAGATACTCTTCCATACTTTTGACAGCTTCAAAAGACTGCTCATCCTTTGCAAAACCAGTAATCACATAAAAATTATTATATTGAAAAATACAAGGCTTTAAATCCTCCTGCTTACCCAAACTTTTCCAACATTTCAGAAAATCATCAATAATTCCTTCTTCAGCAAGGTAAACTTCTTGTTATCTTGAATTCCCACAATAATTCATAATATCTTTCACAAATCTCCAATCTTCATCTTCACCCATAAATTCACCCTGTTCTTCTTCACAAATCGAAACTTCAATTTTCAACTCAGCTTCTCTAAGTTCCTCAGATCTCAATTGAACATTCAGTATCTTCTCAAGCTTTCTCAACTCTTCTGCTAACTACATATTCACTTGTTGATTCCTCTTCTCTTGTATTCTCTACCATTTCACTTTCTTCCTCATGGTCCAACCATGTCTTTGGTCTTACTTATTTCTCTACAACAACTCCATCAATAACTCAAGACGAACTGCTATCTCAGCCTTCTCCCTCTTATATTCTTCATCAGTCAACTGCTTCCATATGCCATTTTTCTTGGCATCTTCCTTCTCCTTCCTTATATTGTCGTCTTCTTCAAAAACTCTTATATCTCTCCTATGAATATCAGTAGTCATCTTTGTCTCTATCTTCATGAGTTGTACTAAAGCCTCTACAACAGCAAGTCCTCCCTACTGTCACTTACCTCACCAAGCTTCTCTCCCTTGAACTTGCTCTTTTCGTAAGCACTGGTCCTCTATCCTCTAGTACCTCTTGAGCATTCCTCTCTGCTCATTCTAGGCTTCAACTCATATGCACTTTGGAGAACACAAATGTCCCCTTTATCCAACCTCTTTTGGAATTATTCAAGGTTCTACCACACTTTCCTTTCACTCAGAAACTCTTACTAGCTTCCTTGACCTTATTTTGCTGAGATACTTCCTCTTTGTCTACAACTTGAATTCTGCAACACAATCCTCAACCAGATTAAAATAAAAACAAAATACCATCTAACCTTCAGGATCTCTGCATGATCTTATTCCACCATTCATATGTACTTTGAATGGATTTTTCTATATTTCTTTGCCTCTGCAAATTATTCCAATATTCTGCTACACTTCATCTCTATGTGCATGCTATCTGTCAGATTTAAAATTTGATCTCCTTTTTCTTATCACCATTGTACTTGTATACACACCTTCAAAACATAACTCTGTTCTAAATTCTTCTCAAAGAATTTTACTCACCGAATCTCCTTGTTCTGCTCTGATACCAACATGATGGAGCTTAAGCCGCATTTACCCACATAATATATTACTATACATGTCCCAGATTTCAAATATTATAAAATGGTTAAAACTGCGATTTTACTCTATGTGGATCTATGGGTTATGGGCCACGATCTGGACAAAATAGTTCACTTATACAACAACAAAATTCTTCTCAAACTATGGAAATTCCTTATTTTAACTTCAACCAGATCATTAGGATGATCACGATCGATCTCTCTCATCCGATAGTATCCTTGCGCAGAGTTCAACATTGCTTCACTCGACTTAGATTTTAATGTAGGCCTCCAAACAAATTTACTCACGCTTTAAATCTCCACCTGATCTGCTCACTCCAAATTTCAGTTTATGCGCATAAAATTAAGGAATCACATGTTAATCAACATGCACACGTGGATTTCATTTTGGAGGTTCATCGATCTCACGTTGACTTTACTGCTTCCCAACTCATACAACCTCCACTGTCTATTTTGCTGCCCCCAATCCGACGGATATCGTGCTCCAACTAGCACAATATATAACACTCTGAAAACACGCGAGAAAAATGGTTTTCTCCACCTGTCAATGTGTTATGTGTCACTTACTTAGGTTGATTGTGAATATTATAAAAATACCATTTACCATTTTGAGACCATGCGATATACCATTACGGTTTTGAAAGATCATTCAGCGTGTTATTCACTTGATTCATTATACAATTACCTTAACACTTTGATGGATCACCATCCATATTCTGCTATGCAGTACACGTTGGATATCCATTCAATGGCCACGTTATTTTATTGGTTCACCGTCGATCTGTTGGAAATATGATGCAGAGTGTTGTCCTTGATGGCAATCCACTAAATGAAGATGAAGACATGCGACTGTTGACATGTGTTGTCCTTGATGGAAAACCACCTGATGAAGTTATTCTTGACTTGATGGACTTGGTAAATGATGTAAATCTGATGTTTGTTGACAATATGATGCTGAGTGTTGTCCTTGAAAGGCAACCCACTTGATGAAGATGATGACAACTTACTTGATGAAGTTGTGCTTGAGAGAATATGTTCCTGATGAAGAAAATATGATGTATCTATAGTATGTACAAAAGGCAATAAAGAAAGGAATTCAGAATGTGCTCAAATATGATGAAAAGAGTATGTCTCTTTGTATACGCGGATTTACCTAGGGGAAGTCGCGTATGCACGCGGAAAGGAACGTTCCAAGTAGCGTATGGGAAAAAGCGCTCAAAAAGGGAAAAACCAAGGGTAACCACCATGGTATTGACCCATTGTATTGGGTAATGATCCGCCTAATTGACCCCGTCCAGGTAGTTTTGGGCTCATGGTATTGCTTTGGCCCATGGTATTGAAAAAGGGGCTCATGGTATTGAAAAAGGATAAACCTATATAAGGAGAAGAAATTCATTGTGCAAAACATGAGTGTGGGAGCAAGATGTCTGAACTTGAATGAATACTTCTCTATGAAGTATATCTGTATGGAAAGGGTAAAGGTTTGTTGATAGATCTAAATCTATGATGCACTTATGAAGAAATGATGAAGCGGGACTTCTAGATCTGAAATGTACTTGTATTTGCTAGATCTGTTTATGGAGTGATTAGATCTGTGATGAGGCGAACATCTAGGCGAACATCTGTCTGAAGTGAAAAGGGTAAATCTGAATTGAACATCTGATCTGATGAAGTATGCAGCTCTGTAATCATTGAAGATCTATACGCTACTTCGCCGCGGAGGAAGCGCGTATATACGCGGCTTCAGCGAAGAGAAAGCGCGTATGCGCAATAAAATATACACTGAGGTATACGCTGGTTTGTGTGGACGGAAGCGCGTATATACCCGACATCAGTGAAGGGAAAGCGCGTATGCAAACTAGGGTTTGCTAAAGCAAGGGGTATGAAATATCTGATCTGTTCTGCTGTGTTTCTGCTATCTGATCTGTGTTGATATGTATCTGTTGGTGATGTATGATTGAACTTAAAAGTATGGAAAGGGTCCAGTGTGAAAATTGATGAAACGTGGTCCATAGAGGTGCTGAGGGTTGTAGCCTTCAGTCAGGGGGTTGTAGCTCCCTTCCAGGTGAGGCTGGTAAACGAGATCGGGGGGTCGTAGCTCCCTTCCAGGAGAAGCTGGTAAACGAGTCAGGGGGTTGGAGCTCCCTTCCAGGAGAGGCTGGTAAACGAGCGCAGGTGGGTGCCTGCGTGCTGGTAGGAGTCTGCACCGGCACATATGTTGTAAGATGTTTTCTCTATAATAAAATATTGAAGGCTGAGCAACTGCAGCGGTGGTTTTCTCCCGACTTGGGTTTCCACCTAAAAATCCTGGTGTTCTTGTGTGATGCTTTGTGTGATGATTTATTCTGTTCTTACTGCACATGTTTACTGCTTATTGAATATCTGATGAATAAATGAAGGAATGATTTAAGTGAAGAATTAATGACATAAATAGATATCTGTGTATACGCGAGTTTCGTAAAGGGTATCCGCGTATATACGCAATTCTGGTTCAGGAAAGTAGCGTATGCATGTTAGAAGCAAGAAAAAGTGAAAGTTTTGAATATGCAGTAAATACTGATTCACCCCCCCTCTCAGTGTTTTTCCCAACACGATCCATTCTGTGATCGATGGTTTCTTATATATTCTCTGGAATACGCAATCCCATACAGATTCAAACTTGTACACAATGAAAAATGGGTGTGCATTATCTATAAAATACACAGTCTCATGGATTCATGAAAAATTATAATTCGTATACACTACGACAAAATTCACACTAAAAAACCCAAGATTTTAGTTATTTTCAAATTCGAATTACAACAAAGCTTGTATGAGCCAAGCCACCCTCTAGGTGCTTGATGATACATGCCATATGGCCTCTCTCTGTTCTTCTCACCTACAACCCTATGTTATGCAGAATTACTCTAATTCATATACATTTCATAAATCAATCACTCAATACACACCACACAACTTAGAATTTTTTCTCTGTATTAATAAACACGTATATACATAGAAATTTCTTGCTCTGGTCTGATCTTCTAATCAATGACCTTTTTCCTTTTTTGTCATAGGATTACATTAAAAACCTAACTATTCTCTACTCTAAATTCTGAATTATGTATCAAAATTGATCTAATCATACTCCCTTTATGCCTTTGAGGCTTAAAATTTATACAAATGGATTCTACAACCAATTCTGGTTTAGATCCAAAACTTGCTCAACAAAATCCTAGGAATCCTCTCAAATCCACAAATTCATGAACTAATTCCTAATCTAAGATTTCCAATTAATTTCTAAATCTCTCAATCCCTATGAACTCTCAACTAGCCTAAATCTCTCATGTTATCCATCATTCAAGAACATTTAAAAAATGCCTCATAATATCTAATTAATTCTTATTCTAAATACCTCTCATTAAAATCACTCAAAACATTAATAATTACTTAGGAAACCAACTTCCTTGAAACCACAAGAGCCCCTATGTCTAATAAAATACAATGAAATGTATGATCCAAATGCTTGTGCATCAGACTCCCAAGGTTGAAAACATTCATGATCTCCAGATCATGTGTTCCCATATGTTGATAGAAAACCTCCAGGGTCCCAAACTTTAGTTTGTAGTTGTTCAAATGATATACTCCTTTGTTGTTGTTGTATGTCTGATGTATTCTGTTTCATCTTCCTCTCCTTGTCAATCAGTTTCAAATTCTGATTGATCACTCTTTCTACTGTCAGCCTTATCCGTCTGGACTGTTTCATCATTAATTTCCATAATTCTTCAATCTTCATCTCCAGCACATCTTTGGGCTAGTACATACTCTGCCATTTGTTGCTATCTCTTTCTCTTTGCTTCAATTTGTTGTTGATATCCACTAACCCTTGTATTTTCACATTCATCATTTCTTCAAGCTCTTTTGTTTCCCAATATTGAAATTTAGTTTTCTCTTCCTCTTCTATGGTTATCTTTTTCTACATCGAATCCTGATTCTCCAGCATAATTTTCAGCGATCTAATATCTTTGTTCAATGGATTAAGTACTTCCACTAAATTTTATTTTTCCTTCTTTACTTCGTCGTTATTTTGCACCAAATATTCTCCAACATTTGCAACAAAACCTGCACTCACAAAACAATTATTAAAATCGAAAACATAATTCCTCAGTGCATCTTCTTCCTTTGGTGACATTTCAATTTACTGCTCTAAAATTTCCTCCTCTATCAGCACATCAGTATGATGATTCAACCTCTCTAAAGAATTCTCCAAAGGACTCTCGAAACTATCAGCAAGTCTCTCCTCCACACCATCTACTTCAATGATGTCTTTATGTTCTTGTCCACTGTAGTGAACTCCTTCCTTTGCAATCTCATTGTCATATTCTGAGTTTTCTAGTAAATGTTCCAGCAATTCAATTTCATTTTTACACTTCATAAGTACTTCATCATCACTTATAATCCCTTCATTTATACATAAATTGTTAGTTTGAAAATTAAAAGGTTCAACAGTCTCAACTGTTGCTTCACATATCATCTCTTCAGACTGAATCTCATCTCCTTCTTCCACAAGAAATTGTTCATGTTTTGTAACAACTTCACATATCAATTCATTACTAAGTTCTTTATGCTGTAATAAATCACTTCTTTTCTCATTTAAGAGACATTCTCCATCATTTTTTACTTTATATTATTTATCTTCTGAAAGATACTCTTCCATACTTTTGACAGCTTCAAAATACTGCTCATCCTTTGCAAAACCTATAATCACATCAAAATTATTAGATTAAAAAATACAAGGCTTTACATCCTCCTGCTTATCCAAAATTTTCCAACAGTTCAGGAAATCATCAATAATTCCTTCTTCAGCAAGGTAAACTTCTTGTTGTCTTGAATTCTCACAATAATTCATAAGATCTTTCATAGATCTCCAATCTTCATCTTCACCCATAACTTCACCATGTTCTGCTTCACAAATGGAAACTTCAATTTTCAACTCAGCTTCTCTAAGTTCCTCATATCTCAATTGAACATTCAGTATCTACTCAAGCTTTCTCATCTCTTCTTCTAACTACAAATTCACTGTTGATTCCTCTTCTCTCGTATTCTCTACCACTTCACTTTCTTCCTCATGGTCCAGCCATGTATCTGGTCTTACTTATTTGTTTGCAAAAACTCCATCAATAACTCAAGATGAATTGTTATCTCAGCCTTCTCCATCTTATATTCTTCATCAGTCAATTGCTTCCATATGCCATTTGCCTTGGCATCATCCTTCTCTTTCCTTCTGTTGTGGTCTTATTCAAAACCTCTTATATCTCTCCTATAACTATCAATATTCATATTTGTCTCTATCTTCATGAGTTCCTCACTCACTATGAGTTGTACTAAAGCCTCTGAAACATCAAGTCCTCCCTACTCTGACTTACCTCACCAAGCTTCTCTCCCTTGAACTTGGTCTTTTGGTAAGAACTAGTCCTCTGTCCTCTGTAACCTCTTGAGCATTCATCTCTGCTCCTTCTAGGCTTCAACTCATCTGCACTTTAGAGAACAGAATTGTCCCCTTTATCCAACCTTTGTTGGAATTATTCAAGGTTTTTGCACACTCTCCTTTCACTCAGAAACTCTTACTAGCTTCCTTGACCTTATTTTGCTAAGATACTTCCTCTTTTTCTGCAACTTGAATTCTGCAACACAATCCTCAACCAGATTAAAATAAAAACAAAATACCATCTAACCTTTAGGATCTCTACATGATCTTGTTCCACCAATCATCTGTACTTTGAATGGATTGTTCTCTATTTCTTTTCCTCTGCAAATTCTTCCAATATTCTACTACACTTCATCTCTATGTGTATGTTGTCTGTCAGATCTAAAATTTGATCTCCTCTTTCTTATCACCATTGTAATTGCATACACACCTTCAAAACATAACTATGTTCTAAATTATTCTCAAATAATTTTACTCTCTGAATCTCCTTGTTCTACTCTGATACCAAAATGATGCAGCCTAAGCCACATTTACCCACATAATGTATTACTATACATGTCCAAGATTTCACATATCATAAACTGGTTAAAACTGTGATTTTCCTCTATGTCGATCTGTTGGTTATGAGGCACGATCTGGATGAAATAGTTCACTTATAGTGCAAAATTCTTCTCAAACTGTGGTAATTCCTTATTTTAACTTCAACTGGATCATTAGGATGATCACGATTGATCTCTCTCATTCGATAGGATCATTGCGTAGAGTTCAATGTTAATTCACTTGACGCAGTTTTTAATGTAGGCCTCCAAAAAAATTTCCTCACGCTTTAAATATCCACCCGATATTCTCTCTCCAAATGTCATTTTATGTGCAGAAAACGAAGGAATCACATGTTAATCAACATGCACACATGGATTTCATTTTGGAGGTTCATTTATCTCACATTGACTTTACTGCTTCCCAACTCATCTAATCTCCACCGTCTTTTTCGCTACCCCCAATCCGACGGATATCGTGCTACAAATAGCACAATATATAACACTTTGAAAACACGCGAGAAAAATGGTTTTCTCCACCCGTCGGTGTGTTACGTGTCACTTCCTTAGGTTGATCACGCACGTTATAAAAATACCATTTACCATTTTGAGACCATGTGATATACTATTATGGTTTTAAAATACCATTTGACATGTTAGTCACTCGCTTCATTATACAATTACCATAACGCTTTGATGGATCACCATCCATATTCTGCTATGCATTACACGCTGGATATCCATTGATTGGCCATGTTATTTTATTCGTTCACCGTCGATCCATTCTGTGATCGATGGTTTCTTATCTATTCTCTGGAATATGCAATCCCATACGGATTCAGACCTTTACACAACAAAAAATGGTTGTGTGTTCTCTATAAAATACACAGTCTCATGGATTCATGAAAATTTATAATTTGTATACACAACGACAAAATTCACACTAACAAACCCAAGATTTCAGTTATTTTCGAATTCAAATTATAATAAAGCTTGTATGAGCCAGCCCACTCTCTCGGCGCTTGATGTTACATGTCATCTGGCCTCTCTCTGTTATTCTCACCTGCAACCCTATGTTATGCAGAATTACTCTAATTCATATACATTTTATAAATCAATCACTCAATACACACCACACAACTTATAATTTTTTCTCTGTATTAATAAACATGTATATACATAGAAATTTCTTGCTCTAATCTAATTTTCTAATCAGTAACCTTTTTACTTTTCTGTCGTAGGCTTACAGTCAAACCCTAACTATTCCCTACTGTAAATTATGAATTATGTATCTGATTTGATATGATCATACTCCCTTTATGCCTTTGAGGCTTACAATTTATACAAATGGATTCTACAACCAATTATGGTTTAGATCCAAAACTTGCTCAACAAAATTCTAGGAATCCTCTCAAATCCTTCATGAACTAATTCCTAATCAAAGATTTACAATTAATTTTTAAATCTCTCAATGCCTATGAACTCTAAACTAGCCTAAATCTCTCATGTTCTCCATCATTTGAGAACATTTACAAAATGCCGCATAATATCTAGTTAATTCCTATTCTAAATACCTCTCATTAAAATCACTCAAAACATTAATAATTACATAGAAAACGAGATTCCTTGAAAACACAAGACCCCCTATGTCTACTAAAATACAATGAAATGTCTGAGCCGGATGCTCCTGAATCATATTGTAATATCTCATCATTCTACAATTGTTTTCAAGCCCATATTAAGCTTTAAACCCTTAATTTACCCTTTTCTGATTGCTATAATTCTAGTTGATCTTGTGGTGACTATTGATTCCAAGATATTCATATGAATTCACTTACTCCAAGTTTTTTTTGTCATATAAAAATGTATCATAAGTGGTATTTTTGGATTTAATTTTCTTACATTTCATTTTGTAAGTGTTAACATGTATACCCATGCTAGAGTAGAAATCTTGGAGAATTCTTAGTTGCTTGTTGAAATATTAGCGAGAAAAGAGTTCCTTGATTTGTTCCTTAATCATAGGAGCTAGAATGAGTTCCTTCCTATGCATGACTCAAGTTCCTATAATTTATGAATTAGTCCCTAAAAAATAGGATGAGTTAGGATGTAGTTAACTGATTTGTTGAAATTGAAAGTCGATTTCTTGATTTTCTGGTGTGAGTTGATTGAGGAAAAACACGTGTGATTGAGTTTCAAATTAATGACTTGAAATAAGATGAGTTGCATGAGAAGCTCACTCATGCTAACTAAATCAATTAAAAAATCATTTCTTAATTAGAACACTCACTAATTTTAACCATTTGAATTTCCTTTAAAATGAGGAACGAAGGCACAAGTTTAATTTTTGTTTAGGTGAGAGTGTGTTGGTGAGACCAAGCAATAGGAAGCACGAGTTTGTGCGTGGAGCTTGTGCGTGAGAAGGGTGTTCCAAGAAGAAGCTTGTGCACAAGATTGATAGAGGAGCAGAGATCTATATTCGTGTAGGTGTTTTCAAGCCTATTTCAAGGTTGAGAGAGGTTGTATTTGTAAGAGACCAAATTCTCAATTTCTATCAATAATATTATCAATAAGAGTAGGGTTTTCCTAGTTGGGTTACATAGACAATTTTGTGTTTTTGAATTGTGTATTTGTGATTTTATTTTTGTTCCTATTCCGCTGAAACTTTGAGGTATATAAATCGAGTGTTTTAGTGAAACAAAATAATTTTCAATTTTCAGATTGTTCACTATAGTAGATCAGAATTTCGTGGATTTTCTACATGGTATCAGAGTTGAGAATATAACAAGACATGCACATCACATGTGCAATTCTTCATAAAGGAATATATTTGGAAGTCGTAGTCTTTAGGATTCTATCCAAAGTGGAGAAGAAGGTTATTTTGTATCTCTCTTGTGACAGGACTAGGCCAAGTTTAAGAAAAGGGCTAAAAGATAAATTCTGGGAAATTTTGTGCATAGTTTGGAGTGTTATTTCTGTTATGAACATGCTGCAGAAATCTGTAGATTTTTAGAAGGAATCCAAGCTCTTATATCCTATATTTAGAGGGTCGTAAGGTCTAAAATTTGGCTGGTATTGAGGGTCGAGTAGTCTCAAAAGTATAATGCGGGAGTGGACCTACTAGAAGAGAGAGGAGCAAAGTTTTCACAGAATTTTCAAGACGAGTAAGAGGGTTTTAGAGGCTGCTACAGGAAGCCCTAACCAGGGGTCGAAGGTTGCATGTCTGATGCATTCACAAGTCTAGTGAATTGGGATATAAGTTGACATCTTGAGGTATGGTGTTTATCCTTCCATGTTTGATGATTGCAGGGACATGTGGAGGGTTGTTCAATGTGTTTTAGACAACAGATAGTTACCCTAAGCTATAGTGGAATTGTTTGAGGATTCATTGTTGTGCGGGATACTAGAATATGCCCCAATTATAGTGAGAAAGTGGGTAGAATTTTTACTGTTAGTGGGAATATTGAAGTTTTTCCCTAGGTGCAACATTCTGGAGCAGTCAAAATCTTAACAAGTGGGAAATCCTTGAAGTCCTCATGTACGTTGACCATTGAAGGACTAATGAGTTGTTAAGAGCTAGAGTTGTGGAGCCTTATTTTAGTGGGTTGTAGATGAACAAAACACTAATAAGAGGGAATATCTAAAAGACCCAATGAGCATACTTCCTAATGGAGCCAGATGCCTACTAGTGGATAGACCAGTGAGTCAAAGTTTAGTGACACAAAAGGAGTTTTGATCATTGAGAGTGGGAGATTTTGGACTCGCAAGGCATGGTGGGAACGAACATGTCTTCAGATCGCTTTCCACAGAAGAAAGAAGGGAAGTATTCAATTTTATAGGGATCAGTTTCAACAGCGGATAATGTGGTAGTGTTGGATACAGATCCAATTAGATGAGGTTCTTCCAAGAACACCTTCCTTGCCGAGAGGGATTTTTTAAAATATTAGCGATAAAATGGTTCCTATATTTGTTCCTTAATAATAGGAGCTAGAACAAGTTCATTCTTTTGCATGACTCTATTTCATATAATTTAGGAATTAGTCCCTAAAAGTTAGGATGAGTTAGGATGCAGGTAACTGATGTGTTGAAAGTGAAATTTGAGTTCTTGATTTTCTAGTGTGAGTTGATTGAGGAAAAACACAAGTGAGAGAGTTTCAAGTGGTTGACTTGAAATAGGATGAGTTGCATGATCAGTTAACTCATGCTAACTCAATCAATCAAAAAATCTTTCCTTAATTATAAAAATCATTAATTTTAACCATTTTAATTTCCTCTGAATGGAGGAACAAAGGCACAAGTTTAATTAGTGTTTTGGTGAGCGCGTGTTGGTGAGATCAAGAAATAGGAAGCACGATTTTGTGCATGGAGCTTGTGTGTGATAATGGTGTTCCAAGAATAAATTTGTGCATAAGATTGATAGGGGAACAAATATCAATATTCTTATAGGTGTTTTCAAGCCTATTTCAATGTTGAGAGAAGGTTGTATTCACGATTGAAACAATTGTATTTGTAGGAGATAAATTTCTTAGTTTCTATCAATAATATTCCAAATCAAACATAGGGTTTTCCCAGTTCAATTCCATAGACAAATATGTTTTTTTGAATTATGTATTTGTGCTTTTATTTTTTTTCCTATTACGTTGCAAATTTGAAGTAGAGAAATCAAGTGTTTTAGTGAAAAGAAGCTAGTTTTCCGTGTTCATATTGTTCACTATAGCATATCATAATTTCATGGATTTTCTACTTGGTATCAAAGCCGGAAATAAAATAAGAAATGCACATCATATGCGCAATTCATCATAGAGGAATATCTATGGAAGTTGCAGTCTCTAGGATTATGGCTATAGTGGAGAAGAAGGTTATTGTGTATCTCTCTTGTGACAAGAGTAGGCCAAGATGAGGAAGAGGGTTGAAAAAAAAATTCTTGGTAGTTTTGTGCATAGATTTGAGTTTATTTCTCTTACGAAAAACGAAAAAAAAAATTATGCAGATTCAGAAGGAGGCCAAACTCTTTTAGCCTAGATTTAAAGGGTTGTAAGGCCTAACAAGTGGCTGATATTGAGGGTCGCGTAGTCTCGAAAGTACAACGCAGGACTAGACCTGTTAGAAGTGGGAGAAGCAAAGTTTTTATAGCAATTTTTGATCCAGAATTATGCAGGAACGCAATAAAATACATAAATAAACATCAATGCAAAGATGTATCAGGAATGACACTTCATTTCATTAATATCGAAAATTGAAAAATGCTTATAGACAGAATGGAAAATAAACTAGCTTGTGCGATGGTAGCTTATCTCTGGGAACAGATGTGGTGGCTACATGCCTCTGAACTATGTTAAAATGAGGCTCAAACACCTATTTATTATTTAAAAACAATGGAAACCCATAAACATCCAAAAACCTAACCCTAGGAGATGAAGCACAAAAACTATGGGTCCCATTTGGGTAAATTGGTACAACAACTTCCCTGGAACATAACTTTGGCATAGGATCTCTGTTTGATGCGCATAATACCTCCTTAGAAAGATATATCCAAGGAAAAAAAAATTGAGTGATCAACATCAATCAAAGACCGATGTTGGTCCTGGTTTTCGTAAAAAAAACATCGTTTACAGCCTCAAAAAGGCTCCAGAAGTTTAGGACCCGAAAAAATGCCAAAAATAGTAAATTGTGCTACAATTAAGGAAACTGAAAAACTAAAAGAAAAAATTATGGGGGAAAAAGTGGAATAGGTAGGTGGCCACCAATATCCACCTGGATCATTCCTCACCCCTTACGAAGAAATGGTCCCCATTGCATTGAGTTCCTCCATGATATGAGGAAACTTTTGCTGAACTTGGTCCCTGGTGAGCCACTTTCCTTGGTGCAAGAGTTGGCCAACTTTGACAACCTGATCGAATTGAATATTATGTTGGAGAGTGTTCTTGATCTGCATATCTATGATTCTATCAGTTGTGGCATGTTCCATATATTCAGGTTTTAGCTCTGTTGGTGTGATTTTTTCCTCAATGTTTGATGTGGCTAGAAATGGTGGAAAGTATGGCCGATGGTGGTCCACATTGAACACTGGGTCTAGGCCAAGGAATGGGGGAATGTTGAGCTCAAAATAATTATCTCCCACAACCTTGATAATGGTGTAAGGCTCATATCAGAGTGGTTTGAGCTTCCTATGAGCTCTAGTTAAGCGTTCTTTCTACAAATGCAACCAAACTTTGTCGCCCACCTGAAACTTGTGTGGCACTCAATTATGATCATGTTGCTACTTGTACTTGGAATTGGACATCTCCAAGATTTCATGAACCTACTGGCGGATGTGCTAAATGTGCTCAATGAAGTTTTTTTCCTTGTCAGCTTTGAACTTTACATGAGTTGAATCTTCCTGAGTAGCTGCAAATGGTATGGCCACACCAATGGTAAATAGTGGTTGGAATCCCAAACCCGCCTTAAAGGGCTTGTGGCCTGTTGAGTTATGGAGAGCCCAGTTATAGTTGTGTTGGACATAGGGGAGGCTTTCATAACATGTGTGTGGATGCTTCAAGATGTATGATAATCCTACTGACGACCTCTGTTTGGCCATCAGTTTGGGGGTGGAAGTTGTGGAATTAATGAGCTTGGTGTCCAACATCAACCAGAGACTTGACCAAATTATACTGAGGAACCTGTTATCCCAATATGAGATAATTGAATGTGAGATCCAAAAGTGTACCCACACTCATTCAAAGAAGATTTTGGCAGTGGCTTATGTTGCGATATTCTTCTTGTAAGCCGACATAATGGCCATTTTAGATAATTTGTCGACAACCACAAAAACATAGTCGTAGCCATGATTGGTAGAAGGAAGGCCCATCATGTCTTCCATGGTGATGGATTCCCAAGTTCAACTAGGAGTAGGCAGCAGAGTATATAAGCCTTTCTTCTTGATGGTCAATTTTGAAATGGCATATCCAATGCAAGATATGATGTACTTGCCAACATCATGTCGAAGGTTCGGCCAATCGAAATACTTATGTAGTACTGCCACTATTTTCTCAACCCCTAAATTTCCAATGACTCGACTGTAGTGTGCTTCCCAAATAATCTTAGCACGCTCACTTGAAGGAACACAGAGGTGTCCCAGGTGACATAACAGTGCATCCTGGAGGTGAAAATTTGGAATTTTCTTACCCTCCAAGAGCATCTGGTATGTGTTTCCGAATTATGGATCACTATGGTAGAGATGCGACCAATCCGAAGTCTCATGCCCACAAGAATCTTGCACAGTGGTTAGAGCCATGAATGGCGGTTGGTTGAGGAAATCTGCAATGTTATTGGTGCTTCCATTCTTATAATTAATGTTCAAATGGAATTTTTGCAGATATGTGGAAAATTTCTAATGGTGATCATTCTACAACTTCCCTTGTTTCTATATGAATTTCATGGGTCGATGATCCTATTTGGATGATCGTTTCCTTCCCCAAAAAATAATGCTTCCATTGTTGGCATGCCTACATAATGGAATACATTTCTTTGTCATAGGTGGGATACTTTCGGACTGTGTCTTAAATTGTCTCACTGAGATATGCCACGGGATGCCCCTACTGAGTAAGTACTTCCCCAAGAGAATATTCAAAGGCATCTATCTCAATCTCAAGTGGTTTCAACAAGTCTGGTGATGTGAGCATTGGTGCAGAGCAGAGGTGATACTTTAGCTCTGTGAATCCCTTCTATTGAGATACAAACCAAAAATAATTTTTCTTTCCCTCCTCCCTTAGTGACTTGACTCAAAGGCCAACTGATATGAGATGACCCCAACACAAACCAGTGGTAGAAATTGGCAAGTCCCAGAAAATTGCGGAGCTCTATTAGAGTGGTTGGGGTTGGACAATCTCGAATGACCTGGATCTTGGTTGGGTCCACATGCATCCCCCATTAATTAATAATGTATCCCATATATTCAACCTAGGTCATGAAAAAATTTCATTTTTCCAAATTGGCACACAACTTGTGTTGCCGCGGGGTTTGGAGGACCTGTTGAATGTGGTGGAGGTGTTCTTCCCATCTCTGGCTGAAGATTAGGATGTCACCCAAATACACCATCACAAATGAGTTGGTGAATGGTTGCAAGATGTCATCCATTATCCTCATGAAGGTTGTGGGAGCATTCATCAACTCGAAAGGCATGACCAGCCATTCAAAAAGGCCCTCCTTGGCTTTGAAAGCAGTCTTCCACACATTAGAGGGTTTAATTGGTACTTGGTGATACCTGGACTTCAAGTCGATCTTGCTGAAATATTTGTCCCCTTTGAGTTCGTCCAGAAGGTCATCAATCCCAAAGATCAGATACCTTTTCAGGACAGTGATCTTGTTCGGCGCTTGATAGTCAATACAAAGTTTCCAAGTCCCATCCTTCTTCTACACCAACACGATAGGGCTCCCAAAGGGAAATGAAATCAATCATATGTGACCTTTCTGCAGCAGCTCCTGAATCGGCTTCTGGATTTTGTTGTTCTCCATAATAGAGTGCCGATATATTGGTCCATTGGGTAGCGACATGCCCATGGTCAGATTTGATGGAGTGTTTGACCTGACATTGCAGAGGTACCCATGCGGGTGAGGTGAATATGTCCTCGTACTCCTCCATGACCTTTTCCATCTATTGTTACCATGTGAAGTAGCCCTATCTAGAGGTTGTGGTTATAATATTATCCTTTCCCCGAGGGCGGATCATCAAGAAAAAAAATTCCCGGTTTTGGAAATGAACTTATTGCATTATTTTGTAGTGATCGAATAGATGGTGGTAGGCGATGCTACCTTCAGTATATTGTACAACTTATTGCCCAAAGTAACAATAATATAGTGAGGCCTAGACTCATACACAACATGTTTCTTCCACAAGTATGATTGGCCTAATAATGAATCACTAACATCAAGAGGAGAAATATCACATATTACCTCATCCGTGAAGGGCTTGATGTTGTAGGGAAGGTGACACTGATGGCTGAGCTAGAGGTATCATCCTTGGTGAATTAATCCAATGGTGTATGGATGTGGGTGTGTTGTGGTAGGCAGGCCCATCCACTTCACGACCTATGTGTAAATGAGGTTATTTTTCCTCCCACTGTCAACAATGAACTACAACGCAGAACCCTTCACCCACAGCTGCAAATGGAAGAGGTGCTCACCCTCATCTAGATCTTGGTGTTCCTCCTTCTAGATCTTGGTGTGGAAATAGTGGCATTGGGCTCTACATTGATAATATGCTTCCCTTTGTCATTCCCCCCTTTCGGGTTCTGACTCAGAGTTAGAAAATACATATGATTTGTAATCCTTCAGCTCGACCACCAGTGACTACTTGGCCCGACACTCACTTGTGTTATGAGTGGAGCTCTTATGGAAATCACACCACTTTCCTATGTCCTTCTTTGGCTTTGTGGTGTTTTTCTTTTCTTGTGGCTTTGTTGGGCTGTCCTAGACTGCCCCGCCTTAGAGAAATGGTATGGATAGGAAGTCCACATGGGAGGTGGTTATTGGTGCAAGAGAGGAGGGGTCATCGGTCAACACAAGGGGGAGTGAGATAGTGGCTTTAGAAGCGAGGATGGATTGGTGAGCGGAAATAGGTGGGGGGTGCGAAGTGATGAGAAGCCACCACGTAGCTAACTGATTCCGCTCCGGGTGCTTCTGTATAAAATTCTCATCCTCCCATGTAGAATCTTCAGTGGGTAAGTTCTTCCACTTGATGAGATACTCTGAAATTGATCGATTCCGTAGCTATCGAGGTCTTGTTTCCATGACCGCTTCAGGTTCCAATATGATTTTTCCTTCCTCATCAAGTTCTGGAAATATTGTTTGAACTGGAAGATTTTCACCTATAACCTTTTTTAAGCATGAAACATGGAAAATTGGATGTACTCGCGAAGAAGCAGGAAGCTCCAATTTGTATGCCATAGTACCAATCTTTTGCAACACCTTGTAAGGACCATAGTACTTTGGCGATAATTTATTATCCTTCTTTGCTTGCTTGAGGGACATTTGTTTGTATGGTTGTAGCCGTAAAATACCCAATCTCCTACATCAAAACTTCTCTCGCTACGATGTTGATCTGCCTGTTGTTTCATTCGATTTTGTGCCAAATTCAGGTTATCCTTTAAGAGTTGGAGAACTTCTTGCTGATGCTCGATGTGATCTTCCACTGCTTGAACATTAGAATTTTCTCTTAAAGATGATGTGATGGATGGTGGGTGATATCCATAAAGTGCCATAAATGGGGTCATTTTTGCTGCAGTATGGAAGCAAGTGTTATACCACCATTCAGCAAGAGGTAACCACTTGACCCATTGTGTTTGTTTATCAGATAAAAAACAATGAAGATATCCTTCCAAAAGTTTATTTACGATCTCAGTTTGACCATCAGATTGAGGATGATAAGATGAGCTATGAGCTAATTGAGTACCCAAACAAGAAAATAACTCCGTCCAAAAATTTCCAGTAAAAATGGGATCTCTGTCGCTCACAATAACCCTTGGGTTTCCATGTAGTTTTTGAATTCTATCCATAAATGTAGTAGCAACTGTACTTGCTTTAAATGGATGAGATAATGCACAAAAGTGTGCATACTTGGTAAGTCTATCAACTACCACCATGATGACACTCTTTCCTTCAGACTTAGGTAAACCTGTGATAAAATCCATTGAAATCTCCTCCCAACGTTGACTTGAAATGGATAAAGGTTGTAGAAGTCCCGGGGTCTTAATTGTCTCCACTTTATTCTGCTGGCAAACCAAACATTCCGCCACAAACTTTTGAATATCAGATTTAAGGCCATCCCAAAAAAATTCTTCTTCACCCTGTGGTAAGTTTTTAAAAATCCTGAGTGTCCTCCTAAAGGAGAAGTGTGCAATTCCAGAAGAATCTTTTGTTTTAGTTGGGAATTCTTACAAAGATATAAGCGATCTTTGTACCATAAGGAATCATTTTTCCAACTAAATGTATCATATGTACTAGGATCTTGCTGCAACTTTTGAATGAGTGTCTATACATCTTTGTCCTTCTTCCATTCATCTCTTGCTTCGGTTATCCAATCTGGTTGGATAATAGAAATGGCACAAAGCAATGCTTCCACCTCTTCATTCTTTCTTGAGAGTGCATCTGCAACAACATTAAGCTTTCTCTTTTTGTAGATTATTTCAAAGTCATAACCCAACAACTTTGTGACCCATTTTTGCTGCTCCTCTGAAGATAGTCTTTGTTCCAAAAAGTGTTTAAGACTATCATGATCAGTTTTTACCTTGAAGTGTCTTCCCATTAGGTAAGTTCGCCATTTCTTTAGTGCATATAGTATTGCTAACATTTCCTTCTCATAAATAGGTTTCTGTAAATACTTTCCTTTGATTGGACGACTTTCAAAAGCAATGGGTCTTCCTTCCTGCATTAAAACTGCACCAATTCCATTTCCTGAGGCATCACATTCCACAACAAAGGTTTTTGTGAAGTCTGGCGTAGCTAAGACCGGTGCTAGGCACATTGCCTCTTTAAGATGTTCAAAGGCCTTAGTTGCTTCAGGAGTCCATGGAAATGCATCTTTCTTCAATAATGTTGTTAGAGGTGCTGCTATTCTCCCATAATTCTTAACAAACTTGCGATAATAGCCTGTTAACCCGAGAAATCCTCGCAACTGCTTTATTGTCTTGGGGACTTTCCATTCCTTAATGGCTTTAATTTTGTTAGGGTCTACTTTAACACCTCGTGAGATATAATATGACCCAGATATTCCACCTCTTGTACTCCAAAGAAACATTTGGATGTTTTTGCATATAATTGTTTCTCCTGCAATAGTTTGAGCACCCTGTCAACATGTTCAACATGATCCTTCCAAGACCTACTGTAGATTAGTATATCATCAAAAAATACTAGCAAAATTTTTCTAAGGAAGGGTTTGAAAATGGAATTCATCAACCCTTGAAATGTAGAAGGTGCATTGGTAAGGCCAAAAGGCATGACCAAAAATTCATAATGACCCTCATGAGTTTGAAATGTTGTTTTCAGAATATCTTCAGTCTTCATTCTAATTTGATGATACCCTGAATGAAGATCCAATTTGGTAAAATAAATTTCTCCATGTAATTCATCCAATAATTCATCAATCACAGGAATGGGAATTTTATCTTTAATGGTGAGCTTATTGAGCTCCCTATAATCCGGACACATGCGCCATGATCCATCCTTCTTGTGTACCAATACTACAGGAGCAGAGAAAGAACTTTGACTAGGTTGAATTATACCGCCTCTAACATTTCTGCAATCATACGTTCAATTTCGCTCTTTTGGAAGTAAGGATATCTATAAGGCCTGATGTTTGGAGGAACACTTCCTGGAATCAAATGAATAGCATGATCATGATCACGAATAGGTGGAGTCCTTTGGGAGTTTCAAACACCTTGGAATGATTGTCCAAGACTTGTTGGAGATCTGCAGAAATAGATGATTTTGATGTCGGAACTTCTAGTGAGCATAATTGTGAAATTACGCCTCGTTGTTCTTTCTTTAGAAGCTTTGTCATGACATTAGAGCTTATTATCCTTCCCGGATTCCCTTCAATACCCCGTAATTCGACTTCCTTTCCTTCTGAAAAAAATTTCAAGAAAATTTCTTGAAAATTAAAAGCTACCGTCCCCAAAGATTGTAACCATTGTACTCCTAGTACAACATCAGCACCTCCCATAGGAATGGAAAGCATTGGACTAGTCAATACATATTCCCCCATGGTTGGCTTGATATTATGGCATTTTCCAGAGAAATTTATAGTTCCTCCATTTGCAACCATCACTTGACATTCTGGTGCTGGGTATAGGAAACAATTTAATTCCTTGGCCACCTTACAATGAATAAAATTATGGGTGCTACCTGAATCAATCAACACTATTACCTTTTTCTTCTTGATTTGTCCTTCTATCTTGAGAGTTTTAGGAGTGGTAATTCCTGCCAGTGCATTACACGATATGGTCGGATTCATTTCTTTCTCTTCTAGGGTTGGTTCCTGGTGTATATCCTCTTCTTGTTCATTTTCTTCTTCCTCTTCACAATCTATGTAAAATAATTTCTTCTCAGCACACTTATGACCTTTGGTGTATTTTCTATCACAACTGTAGCAAAGCCCTTTTGCTCTTTTTTCTTCCAATTGTTGTGGTGTCAACCTTGTAGGTTGTGGAAATCTAGATGTAGCAACACTTCCTTATTTATAGAATTGAGTGGTAGGCTTCCTTGTCGCCATAATTTTACATTCAAATTTTCTTGCCAACCTGAATGCCTTCTCCAATGAATCAGGTTCCAAAACACGAACTTCATGTTGGATGTTATCCTTTAGAGTACCTATGAAGAGATCAATCCCGTGTTCCTCTGGAATATCAGTTACCCTTATATTCAATTTTTGGAAGTCCTCAATGTGCTGTCCCACTAAACCCTTTTGTTTGAGATTTATCAATTGGCTAAAGAAGGTGTTGCTCTTTGTATCCTCATAATGTGCTATCATTTCCTCCGTAAAAATTGACCAAGTGACAATTTTTTTACGGGAGCAAAGCCATCGATACCATACAAATGTATTTTGTTCTAAATGTATAGTTGCAATGCGTACCTTTTGTGTGTTTTGCACGTTATGGAGATCAAAATATTGCTCCATCTGTAGTATCCATGTTACAGGATCCTTTCCATCAAACTTCCTCATATCCATTTTTGGAATATGGTGGTTCTTCCTGCCAACATTAGAGTTTATGAAATCACGATTAACATTTATTTTGTTCTCATCATGAGGTTCTTCTACTATATTTTCGCCATTAGGAATCATTTCTGGTTTTAAACTTGTCATCAAGCCTTCCATGTATGCTTTTAGATCATTCTTCATGTTTTCCATGTTGTCTTTCATGTCATCCATCTTAGCTTCCATGCCCACTTCCATGCCATCCATCTTAGATTCCAAACCATTCATCTTAGCTTCCACGCCTTTCTTAAAACCATCCATCTTAGTTTCCACGCCTTTCTTCAAAACTTCCATTTCATTTTTTTGTGTTCTTTGCGAGAGCGAAATTTGCTCTTGTAATTTTGATATGTCATGTTGCCATTCTTCATCTTCATGAGTCATAGTAGAGCCTTCTAAAGGCTTAATGGGTGTTGAATTCTTTTTAGGGGCCATTTTAGAATCCAATACTGATATCTATTCTACAATATGCCCTTAGGATCAATTTAACTTGATTATTCAAACAAGACTTATGCAATTTGGAAAAAAAAATACACACCTTTTTCTTGCTTTTGAGGAGCTCGATATTGAAAATGGATTATTTCTGTGATTGTAGCACTTCAATATCTAAATTTTGGTACCGATGTAGCCCTCTGAATTATCTTTCGAATGCCACAGGTCTGACCTGATTTGGATTCTCCAAGAAAAAGTTGTGTCCAATCTCCCACAATGACCTAATTATGGACTGGTTCAGTAGTGCGAAATTGTACGAATTTCCACGTGTCACTGTTTCGTCCTTTGTCTCTGAAATTGATAGCCAAGAAACTACAGTCCGTTTTCTTGTGACCACTTTTTACGGCACTCCAATCCGATGCCCAGAGAGAGATTTATTGAACTTTTCCCACGATCACCTCTTTAAGATGAAATTCAGGAGCCTGAAAAAGCACTACCTTCCACAGATCATATTTCCAAAAATATTGCGAACCAAGCTCTGAAATTTTTTGAAGAATTTCCTCAGGATTTCAGCTTCACACCATATGAATTTCAGACTCTGAACCTTCGTAAAAAAAAATTTATAGCGCAAATTCCACGATGACCTATTTAGGAGCCTGAAAAAATACCTAACTTCCACAGATGATATCTCCTCAAATATTGCGAACCAAGCTCTGAAATTTTTAGACAAGCTTCCTCAGGATTTCGGCTTCGCACCCTAAACATTTCAGCTTCTGAAACTTCGTAGAAAAAACGTTATAGCGCAAATTCCACGATGACCTGTTTGGAGCAGCGAAACCCTAGAATCCAAAGCTCTAATACCAAATGTTGTGTAACCAGCTTCAAAAATAGAATAAAAGAGATATCAACACCTTAGAAATAAGCCAATTTGAGGGGGAAACCTCCAATACATTACATAAATGCACAATTCTTGGATGATACAATTTACAAAAACTTCTTTCTATATATAGGAGTCCATGGGGCCATAATGTAATCCTAGTGGGCCACAATGTAATCCTAGTCGACCTAACAATAATAATTTAAGGGCACAATAATAAAAAAATGGGGGTTACAAGGGTACAATAATCAAAATAAGGGGGTTACACTAACAATAATAAGGGAATATACTAGTGATATAGGGACCTAACAGTACATTGCAATATTGAAGCGGTGTTGAGTTTTATGCTGGTGGACAATTCGAATTTGCTGCAAGAATTTCTCGGTGCGACAGTTGAGTATTCATTGAAATGGATTTCAATGGGTTGCGGTTGGAGTATGCCCTTGATGGTTTCTCTAACTACATATCCTAGAATGACAGGATGGAGGCGGTTCCTGAAGATAATGGTCTACAGGAGTTCATCGATAGTGATGTTCCTAAGCCTACTTCTAGCGATTCTACATTACTTGACGCATGGAAAAAGAAGGTAGTGAAGACAAGAAGGATTATGTTGGAGTGTGTGAAGGACCATATTGTTTAAAGCCTTCATGAAAAAGACACTCCATTTGAAATGTGGAAGGCTTTGAAAGATCTTTTCTAAAGCAGCAACGACCATAGGAAGTTGGCGCTGAAAGATAAGCTCAGAAAAATCAAAATGGAGAAGGGCGACAGTATTCCAAAATATCTCACGAAGTTTGTCCAATGTAGGGATGAGATGGGGAGTGTGGGAATCATATTTGAGGACGATGACTTGGTGATATTTTCTCTCCTTGGTTATCGAAGAGTTGGCATAGTTATCAGGACTCTGTCAATGGATGGGAGAAATTTCCGGATTGGGAGCGACTTTGGTTGGATCTAGTACAGGAGGAGATAAGGCAAAGTACCAAGGATGGCTCTTCATCGAAGAATTATGATGAAGAGAATTGTGCTTTGGATTCCAAATAAAGGAAAGGGAAGGGGAATAAATCCCATCCAAAATCTAAGGCTAAAGGCAAGAAGTTGGATTTGTCCAAAGTGAAGTGTTTTCACTGTCATGAACCTGGGCATCTCGCCACTAACTGCCCCCAAAAAAAGAAGAAGAAAAAGGATGTTGGAGCTACAATGGGTGAGGCCTTAGCCTCGCAATTTGAACATGATTTCTCTTTGATTGCATGCTTGTTTTCAAGCGCAATGGGATCGATGTGGTATCTTGATAGTGGTGCTTCCTTCCACATGACAGGAGACAAGGAGTTGTTTAGTGACTTGGAGGAGAAAGATCTCCAAATGCATATAGAGATGGGCGACGATGGTAGATACAGTGCGACTGATATTGGAACCATTACCTTTGAGAGGGAGTCAAGTAAACCATTTATGTTGAAATATGTTATGCGTGTTCCAGGTCTGAAGAAGAACTTGGTCTCCGTCGCCATGTTGGAGGACATAGGTTATGACGTTGTTTTCAGCGAGGTAAAAGCTTTTCTGTGACATAAAACAACGGGTCAAACCAAGAGGATAAGGATTCAAGTTAAGAATATCTAAAAGCTAGAGGTAGATGGTTGCGCTGCAATGATGGGAAAAGCAGAAGAAGTGGTGAGTCGGGATGAAGGGGAATTATGGCACAGGCAATTGGGCCATCTTCACCATGGTGCCTTGAAGATTTTGCAACAAATTTCTACAGTAATTCCAAAGGGTACTCTTGCTCAGTCACATTAGTGCAAGGGATGTACTATGGGTAAGTTTATTAAGACCACCTTTCATGAGAAGGAGAACCATGCCTCGGTGATCCTGGAGAGAATTCACACAAACATTTGTGGACCCTTCTCGGTTGCTTCAACAACAAAACACAGGTATTATGTTATATTTCTTGATGGCTATTATTTTAGATTTTGGATCTTCTTCATGCAGAAGAAGAGTGAAACATTCTCAAAGTTTTGTGATTTTAAAGCATTGGTGGAGAAGGAGTCGGGGAAGCTAGTGAAGGCTCTACAAAGCGATAATGGTGGTGAATATATCTCGAACGAATTCAAAGACTTCTGTAGCAAAGAAGGAATTCGAAGAGAACTCATAGTGCCTCATAACCCATAGCAGAATGGGGTCATGGAGAGGAAGAACAGAATGATCGTGGGAGCTGCACGAGCTATGCTGCATGACTAGGGCCTACCAATGCACTTATGGGTGAAAGCATGCAACATTGCGGTTTATGTGAAAAACCATTGTCCTCATAGAGTATTTGACATGAGTACACCTGAAGAAGCTTTTAATGGTAAGAAGAATGATATTTCTCATTTTAATATTTTTGGCTCATATGTTTACATTCATGTGACAAAGGATGCTAGGAAGAAGCTGGAGCCGACTGCAGAAGTTGGGATATTTGTGGGGTACACAGAAACACCCCATAATTATCCTGTGTATTTTCCAAACAATCGGATTATTGTTGTACGACGAGATATAAAATTCAATGAGGAGAAAGCCATGAAGTTATCGCTTGAGAAGGAACTACACTTGCATGCAAAAGAGGAACTTCTTGTTCCCAAAGATGATCATAAATATGTGGATCAGCCACAGGAGGAGGATCATGGAGGAGTCTACTCATGCAGAGCCAAACATCAGAACAAGCAGAAGGTGTACCACAAAATTTGAAAGGTTGAAGCTTGATGCGGCACAAAATGTAGGAGTCCCTACATCACAGCGTAGACAGAGACAGTCACCTGACCGATTCACTGGATACATGGCTCTCATGAGCAAATGTGTCGTGATGGAGCCATATTCCTTTGAGGAAGTAGCGCAGTGACTTACATGGGTAGATGCCATGGTGGAGGAGTATGACTCCATTGTCATAAACAATGCTTGGGATATTGTTCCAAGGTCGGTTGGTAAATCAGTGGTAGGTTCAAGATGGATCTACAAGGCAAAGCAAGCTGTTGATGGGAGCATCAAGAAGTATAAGGAAATATTTTTTTCCCGGGGCTTCTCACAGATCGAGGGGATTGATTATGAAGAAACCTTTGCACCTGTCACACGATATTCTTCTATAAGGACCATCCTTTATCTCTCAGCACAGATGGGTTGGCACATTCATCAGATGGATGTGAAGATTGTTTTCCTTAATGGGATCATTGAGGAAGAAGTGTACATTGAGCAGCCTGAAGGATTTGAGATCTTCAGCAGCGGGTCGCATGTGTGCAGACTCAAAAGAGCATTGTATGGGATGAAGCAGGCACCTCGTGCTTGGTACACACATATCGAAAGCTATTTCACTGGACTTGGCTTCACCAAGAGTGAGGTGGATGCAAACCTATACCAAATTGTGGTGGAGGGTAAGATTTTAATCATTGTTCTTTATGTTTATGATTTAATACTAACGGGTGATGAGTAGTTGATACACTCATGCAAGGAAGATCTTGCAAAGGAGTTTAAGATGAAGGATTTGGACCTCCTTCATTATTTCCTTGGATTGAAAATATGGCAGCGAGAAGGTGAACTATTTGTGTCTCAAGGAAAGTATGCTTGGGAGATACTTGGTAAGTTTCACATGGAGGACTGTAAGCCCATGGATACTCCTCTTCCAGGAAATTGGAGGAAAGAGGATGCTACATCGGCAGAGGTAGTGGATGTTGTAAGTCATCCAGTAAATTTTACCCGATTAGATGACTAAATGCTTATCCTTGATTTATAAAACAAAAATTCAAGAATCACAAGTGAGTTTTAGAAATCTCACTTCCTTCATTATCCTTAGGATTAAGTACCCACTGTTCCACTACTCTGCAAGGCATGGCCAATCTCTCAAGCTCCTAGAAAACCAAAATCATGGATTTATATCCCTCATTCTCACTATGTTTTCCACATACGACTTTACCACCCTATTTCTAGTTCTCTAAGCCTCCTATCTTTACACCTTGGTTTTCAAAAACACAAACCTTTTTTTTTTCCCTTACTCACCAAGTGCCTCAAGCAGTGGTGATTTTAAAATTCCCTTTCTAGGCTTTTTAGATAAATCAAAGGTTTCAGTTTCTTGGATGGCAATGCATAAAGAGTTGTCAAGACCCTGTTTACATCTCCAAACCCCGATTCCGGTTTTCATTCAAACACCTAATCCAAAAATATATCCCAATAGGCCATTATAGGGTCTCCTAGGTTATGCATTTCTTTGGTTTCCTAAACTCACTATGTTTACAGGTGCTCAAATATGAAATCAAATGAAAATAAGGTGAGCTCATGAATTTCCAAAGGGTTTCAAAATTCCTTCAAGGAAGGACCTCCTAAATCAAAGCATAGAGTCTGCAAAAAAATAGTTTTCCTATGTTAAAACATTTCTGTAGGAATGCTTTATTATAGTTATCAGTGGAAGAAAGGCAGGGTAAGAGGCTAAAACTCCTCAAGGGCATCCACAGTAGAAGAGGAGAAAAATTCTTAAGTTCACAAAGGGGATCATGAAGACAGAGATACATAAGCACAACTGTGCATGGATTAAGGATTCATTGAAGCAAGAAATCATAGTGAGAGACCCCCTTGATGACAGCAGGAAAAGATTAAAAAATGATGATAGGGAATGACTTATAAGTTTTATTTTAGGCACACTTTTTTACCACACCAAAAAGATAGATTGAAAAATTATCAGTGTGAAGGAGGAAAAACTCTCATGAACAGTCAATATCCATGCAAAGGTCAAAAGGGACAGAGATGCATCAGCACCACCAAGCCTAGCATCAAAGCTTCTAGAAATGATAAATAAGAAACTAAAAAAGGCCCTTAATCTAGAAGACTAAAAAGGTAGGAAAAGGTGACATAAAGGTCATAAAACCCCATTAAAGATCAAAAGGTTTTCATAAGAAATTTGAAAGGAGGCCCCCCATGGTTGAAATCAGATAGAAGGGGTTTTATTTGTCACTGCACCAAAGGGATAAAATTCTAAAGAGTATCAGTATTAAGGAGCCAAAAAAATATCAAGAATAGTCAATATTCATCAAAATGGTCAAAGAGGGAAAACAAAAGGTCAAAATTTCCAAATAGAACATCAAGAAAATCATGAGTTTGCCTATGAAGTGACCTAAGTTGCCAATATTTTGAAAATAACCAAGAAGCCAAAATATTGTGTTATGACACCTATAGCAGATTAGAAGTGGTCAATGAAAACATAGAAGGCATGGTGTACAGCCTTTGACAAAGCATACATATCATTGTGAAAATCACTGAGAGGGAAAAGTGTTAAGTTCTCAAATAAATTACTAAAAGGCCATTTTTATGTTTAAAGTCACCTTCGGAACAAAAGAAAGAAATATCAGTGAAAGGAAAAAAGACCAAAAGTAAACATTAGAAAAGAGGGTTTTTGGTTTTAATTATTCTTTCCAAAGGGTATTAAAAGCATATGGTCATCATTCAAACTTATTTTTCATATGCCAACAAGAGAGAAAAAGCTTCCAGGCATAGAAATCAGTGTTTTTCTGGCAGATTTTCGGGTAGGAAACCTGTGCCACGCACCTGTTGAATCATGTTGCGCTCCTGTGAACATTCTCTATGAAAATTTATGTTCAGTGTTGCGCTCCTGAAGTGGTGTGTTGCATTTCTGTGCTTGCAAACTATGCCTGGGAGACACGAAAGCACACTGTGCTACGTGCCCGACTGTTCAAGCTTGCCCGACAACGCATGCAGGGTCTACCATGCTACACACCTAGGCATGCAAAGGGACCTGACTGGCCCGTGCAGAAACCCTTGGCAGCATGCAAGGTGTGCTACGCTCCTACACGTTCAAGGCTGCCAGCCACCCGACACCTCCTATAGAGGCCACCCACGCTACGCGCCTGGGCATGCACAAGATGCCTGACCCTACGTGTAGAGGCCACCCGACTGTGCGTGCAAGTTTTGTCGCATTGTGGTCCTGCTGTCCGTTCAAGACTGCCCAACAATATGTGCAGAAAGCGCCCGACTGGCCTGTGCTGCATTCCTGTGCCTTTTTTCAGCTATAAATTTTTGAAGGTATTTTGTTTTTCCCTCTTTCTTCATGTTGTCTAAGGATGAAATATAGAAAATTGTGAAGGGTAAACTTAAAAAGAATATGGAAAAACCCTAAGGAAGATGGAAAACACCTAATTCCCTACTAAAAACTCCCTTGTTCAAAGGGCGCCCATCCATTTACATGCTAAGAGCACACTGAGGCCCAAATTGTTTTCCTTCATTATTCCTTCCCCTTCATTTATAGTCACCACCTATCTCATTCTCATCTCGCTTGCCCTCTCCATATCATCTCCCAAGAATATCAGGGTTTGTTTTAAAAAACAAGGGTAAAAGACAAAAATGCCTAGAGAAGGCAGTGTTGATAGTGGCAAGAGATGCCAAAGGCCTAGAGAATAGCAGAGGAAGGGTGGGAAATAAAATAGGTTTGAGCCTATAAACACTAAATAATTAACAACCTCTCCCACTATAGCTTCATATTTCCAAGAAGTAGGATGCTATGAGTTCTGTGAGAAAGTGCAGAGAGTCCAAAGTCACCCTCAATTGACCAAACTTTTTGTCCTTAACCTCCATGACCACCATGTACATCTAGCTGGAGTGAATTTTGAGCTAACCACCAGCGCAATCTCTATGGCCACTAAAATACCTTCATGGGGGAAAAATGGTTCAAACAGGTGTATCTGGACCTAAGCCATTATCATCCCTTCTTAAAACCAAGTTGCCAAGATGATTGCAAAACCATTTTCCCCTTTTCTCATTTGTTAGACAGATATGCTCCTTTGATGAAGATCATTATGAAATACTTCACCTGTGAGGGTAGGTTTTCTAGGATCTATTCCTACCACATAAGACTATTCATGCATTTTACTAACTCAAAACTGCTCCATTTTCCCTACTGCCTTTGTAAAAGTATTGATAAAATGTCATCCATTGTGAAAAAAAGGCCTCCCTCCCAACAAATGTCAAGTCTTTCCCACCATTCCCTCATCAAAATGATTGTATTACACCAATTGGAGAAAAAAGGCATCCCATGGGCAGTTTTCATCGCCCATGGTGTTTTCCCAAGTCCACATCCCCTTCCTCTACGAATTTTACCATCATCATCTCAACTTCCTCCTCCCACACCTCCATCACCCTCCACTGACCATGATTCATCTTCTTCACATGAATCCTCTTCCCAAAAAAACCTCCCTCTTTCACCTTCCCCTAAAGCCTCAAAACATGAAGAAAGAAGTGACAAGGAGGAACATGGAAATCAAGGAGAAGAAAAAAATGATGAAGAGGAGGAAAATTAAAGTGAAGAAAGTGAAAATGATAATGATGTAAGTGAAGAAAGTGATGAAAAAGAGGAAGATGTAAGTGAAGAAATTAATGAGGAAGAAGACAGTGAAGAAAGTGTTGATGAAGAAGAAAGTAGTGACAAAGGTAGTGAAACAAAAACTAAACAAGAAGGCAAAGGCAGTGAGCTAAATGAGGATGAGGAAGTAAATGATAGCCCAAGTACAGAGGCGGATTTTGATGAGCATAATGATGAAAGTAAAGAAGAAAATAGTGAGCCAAATAGAAGTGATAAAAGAAGCAGTGACAAAGATGAAGATAGTAGTCAAGAAGAGACAGATTTTGAAGGTAATTTCAGTGGATAAGATAAAGAAGATATTAAGTAGAAAAGTGAAGAAAACTCACATAATGAGGAAGAAAGTGAAAATAAAAGTAAAGGAGAGACTAATGAAAGTGCCTCTAACAGTGACCCCACAGAAAATGCAAGCAGTAATAAAAAGGCAGAGTTTGAAAGTGAATACAGTGGGCAAATCAATGTGGGTATAGACACACATAATGAAGCAGAAAATGACAGCCATGGTGAAGAAGAAGATCATGAATTTGCTCATGAAAAAAGCAGTGATAAAGACGCAGAATTTGAAAGTGAGGATAGTGGGCCAAATCATGAAGGGGAGGACAGTCATGAAGATACAAATGTATAAAGCAATGATGAAGACACCTCTAATGTTGTAAATACAAAGGATGACAATCATGATAATCTTGATAGTGATACTAGCATGAGATAAAATGAAAATTCCTCTCAAGAAGGCAGCCAAGAGCAAAGTGATGAAGACAAACATACATAAATCATCAATGAGAAGACAAACAACCCTAAGGTCACCAATGATCAAGGTATTCAAGTGAAACATGTTAAAACTTGTACTCTCACTTACCAAAGAGGATCAAGGCAAGTTTTTGTTGCCTCTAAGAGGCAAGGGACCTTGCCATCTACTTTAGCTCAACCATTGGACAAAGGTAAGAAAAAAAGTGAAAGAAGAAGAGGAAGATCATGAAAAATAAAGATATTTTGAACTCATTCACATAGACAATGATGATATGAATGAAACAAGAATTTCAAACTTCCTCCTCCAAGACAGGAATGCACAAATCAAGGACTTGGAGGCTGAATTAGAAAGAGAAAAAGATTTCATTCACTTTTACCGGATGCAAAACAAGAAAATGAGTGCCCAACAAGCCATCCATTAAACAAGAACACTTAGGTACCAGAAAGAGGTTCAAAGGGCACAGGTGAAGTTGGAAGAATTTATGGGCACTTATGAGGAGAGTAGTGATGAGGAGGGTCAAACTAGAAGGAGACCTAGAACTATGGGTCTAAGGAAAGCATTGGCAAATTAGAGAGAAGAAGAATCAGCCCAAGCAGAATAAATTTCTCTCCAAGAACTCCTTGCACTAGAAATTGAACATGATAGGGAATCATGGCTTGAAAGGGCTAACATACATCTTGAAGCCAAGCTATAGAAGGCCAATAGAGACTTGGATCTACAAACAAAAATGGCTAAGCATTATGCTCAAAGTGAAAAATTTGCAAGGCAAGAACTCAAAAGGGCCAAAATTGATATCCAAGCACTAAAGGAGGAAAATGACCAAGCTAGCCTTGGTATTTTGGCTCAAGCTTCTGTAAAGGTCTCCCAAGACCCATGAGGCACTTATCTACCAAATTTGGGAGAAATTGGACAAGTTTTTGTTTTTTGCAAATTTTGAGGCTAGGAGTGCAACAAACCTGGTGCTACGCTCTTTTTCAGGGCATATTTAGGAGACAAGACTTTCATTTTTGGATTCCTCATCATGAGAGGAGAATTATCACCAATTTTTAGCTCAATTGGAGTTGTTTTGGTCCCCCAAAATGGTCAAAAACACTCATTTTTTCACCATTCTGCCCACTTTTCAGGACATGTGTTGCGCTCCTACCAGTCTTGAAATTTTCACTTTTTGGATAGGTTGTGTTAGTCATCCATAATTTTGATTTTATCCAAAGATGACTAAAGTTGAAAAACTCATATTTCTAGAAACAATATTTGCAGAGAAATTGTGAGTTCTAGAAATATCACTGCCTTCATTATCCTAAGTCTATCAATTCACTGAATATCTTCACTTAAATCCTCCAAGTTATCCTGCCATCTCAAAAGGAAACTTGTTTCAGGCTATATTCCCCATTTTTTTATCTCCATCTCCTCTGCCAATTTTCACTCATTTACTCCTATCCCAACAGTCATTTTCCCCTTAAAAAAAGGACCTCTTTCTTTTCATAAAAACTCCATTCCCTCTAAAAAAACCCTTTAAAACGTGATAAACACCCCCATTTTGTTTTAAACCCCTTTTTCTAAACATATCGGAACCCTTTAAAGGCCTTAAAAAACCCACTTTTTGGCCTGTTCCGACCTTTTTTCAAACATAAGGCTCTAAGCCCTTTTTGGCCTTCAGCCCTAACCCTTTTCACCATATAAACCAATGTTTATTACCATTGGCTAAAAGCTCTTAGCCCCTTCTACTTTTGCTCCCGGTCCTTCGCTCCACCCACAGGACCCTTTCTCGCTCCTTTCCTTCTAGCCCCTTTCCTTCATAAACTCCCCGCTCCGACAACTATGTCCCAATACAATCCCCACCATTGGTCGGATAGATCTAATAGTTGTCAAACTACCGCAACTCCTATCCTCCCTCAATCATCCTCCCGTCCATCTACTCCAAGGAGCGATCTCCACCGTCAATCACCGCTGATCTGACGACTATCATCCAACCTCAACTTCCCATCCCACTACCTGATGAGAAAGATTACGTCACCTATTGGACCCCACTATTCATTACCGTCTCCCACCGAGCAATTTTTCCCATCGCGCTCGTTCTCCACCGTTGATCTGGTTTCCCCAGATCTGACGGTCCATAATCAAATTCACGCTCGATCCACCACAAGGGTTCAACGGCCATTTTTAATGCAAAAAATTTGTTTTCCAAGGGACAAGTGTCATCACCTGTATGGAATCGCGTTCGATTCACTCAAAACCACTAACCACTCGACCTTCGCACGAAAACCACCCGTGGTTTCACAAAACTGCCTTCCTCTTTCGCGCCAAAATTTAAATTTTTCCACTCCTCCTCCTGGTTCCACCTATGGAACCCTTCCCTATGCTTCCCCCCTTCCTCTGCAAAGCTCCTCCGAACACCCAAAACCCTCATAACCTCTGAAATGCAGTAAATCCACAACGCACAAGTTTTAAATTAATAGTTTGTTTGTTTGTGCAGGTGTAATGGTGGATAAAGGCTAGCAAGTTTGTCACATAATTCATAAGGGACAAATTAAGTCCTGGATGACGATCCAAGGTCTTAAATCAAATAATGAAGATCAGAGGACACACTTAGGGTTTGATCAGCGATGAATCATGATCATCGTTCGATCATGGACCCTCCCACTCCTGAAAGAGATGATCCCTGCAGACTTCAAACACAGTTAGCCAGAAGAAATGATGAAGAAGCCAAAAACAGAAGATTAAAGGGCCTAATTACCAATCCAAGGATAAACAAAGATTATCCTTTTTTACACAGTGATTAAAGGCTAAAGGGTCGAAGGATAAAGATTAATGAATAAACAAATATGTTTTAATAGAAACAAAGAAAGATAGTGAAGATAATTAATTAAAAGACAGATCAAGACTAAAGGCCTAAAAGCATAGTTTATTGGTTAAAATCAGAGAAAATTATACCAAACGTAGCCTCCAATAAATCAACAGAGGCAGTTATTCATCCGAAAAATCTAACTGCCACCTGTGACCTAATTTATGTACTAAAGGGAAAATTGGCAGTTATTGCATAGATAGAAGATATTTTAAGCTGTCAAGACAGTTAATGTAAAGATATAGATAGGCCTCAAATTCAAACTTTTCACCTATCTTTCCTTAAAAATTTAAGACAGAGTTAATAACACAGAAAAGTAGTTGCACCTATTTCTGCCTTATGCCTTGCATGGTTTTCAAGGCTAGAAATACATTTACTCTGTAATTAATAACATTTTGAACCCTAGAAGAGTTCCACCTCCTCATTTCAAGCATAAATACTGCATTTGAACTCATTGTATTGTGGTCATTTTGATGACTCTTTGAAGTAATACATAGTTCTGCTGAAGTTGAAAGAAAATTGATGTGGATGTTTTGACCTATTTGTTGATGGAGAAAGCTCTATCATTGGATACCTGAGCTTAAATGTTGGTGAATTATTCTAATCTGTTAATGTTTTTCCTATTTTCCATTCTATTTCATCATTTCTTACTACAGTAGAGTAAAAATTTTAAGCTAAGAAATGTCTCCTAGAAGCACCTTAGACCTTTTTACTCTCCATTGTTTTATGTTTTCTTCTGCTGAGGCATTCTAGAGAATTCTTAATTGCTCTCTTGAACCCTTATGCTTGTTTATTTCAGAAATAATTCAAACAGTTGGTCTCAAGAATGATTTATGGTTTTCCTTGCTTACTTGCTGCCACTTGAAAATTGTTTCTGAAGTCTCCCTTTAAAGTACCATTGTTTACAGTCTGCCAAAGAGGTATTTTTTGATCATAACCTTTGTTGTTGCGGAGATAATTGTTTTGAAGGTCTTTATAGCTGTAATAAAAGATGTCTAGGAGTTCCCTTTTCTATGAATGCGGTTATTTGTGAATTTTTTATGTTTTCTAAATTTCTTGAAAGTGAAATCTTTGGATGAAATAGAGCGTTCCTCGACTCCTAGATTTCATTTGAAAATTTTGTCTTGAAATTGTTATTTTATGAAGTGTGGTTTCTAGAATTTATGGTTAGCCCTCTCTATGGAATGCATCTTCATGTTCAAATGATTTTTTAAGCCCCTTTGTTGAGAAGTACATATAATTAAGGATTCTTAATTGCCCTTAGTTCTACTTTTCATTCTAAACCTTTGATGTCCATTTAATTTCATCTGAAAGACCTTGTAGATCCACTATCAAAGTTATATTTTCCTTTTGATATCCCTAATTCATCTACAAAATTATTACAGCTCCCACTTGACTCCATTTCCTAAGGATTTAGAGATTTCCCTTTTCTATCTATGCTGCCTAGATCATCATGTCTCACCAAACAATTAAAAAAATTCATGCTTCATAACTAGCCTAAAATCAACCCTTTAAAAGAAAACAAGTCATATATTTGCAAACAATTGAGAGATCCCTCTCTGAGACTAGGAAGGCTAGGTCCTAGAGCTCTAAAGACTGGTTTGATGGTGCCTTGTCATTTGGTTTGCCAATCATCCAAATCACAAGACCCCAACATATTGGCGATCACGGTGGAACCTGCAGGTTCATGGCAGATTTGCTAGCAAGCTCTTATAGACTCATTAGTCCTTCAAAAACCATGAAAGCTGAAAAAACCCCAAAAACATTTTAGATTGGTTTCATAATAAACATTGGTGGTGGACAATAGAATATTTTACCTCCAAAAGAGCTAAAAATTTCCACCTGGCGACTCCACTAGCCTCTAGTAGGCCTATTACTTCACTAGTTCTTGTAAACTCCCCTGGGAATGCATTGAGAAATCCCAATCATGTTGATGGTGGAAAAAAAAGTTCAAATATTCCACCTGGAGACTCCACAACTCTCAATAGACTTAAAAGACTCCATTGGTAGAAAACTCTAGACTGGTTGAAAAGACACAGTGACCCTTTCTGATTAAAAAATATGGATCCAAGGATACAAAAGGAGATATGCTCCAATGAATAGAAATAATATCCCTGGATTCCCACACAAAATGCCTCAAATAGATTAGATGAAAAACCTGCATATTTTTCAAGATGAAAATTTTGATGACCCCTTGTTACGTCTCATCAAGTTTCATATACATATATGGAGGTTAAAATTTGAATGGCATGAGGACTGTCTTATGAAAATGTGCATGGAAACATTAGAAGGTAATGCAATAAATTGGTATGAATGGCTACAACCTGGCATCTCGTTTTCTTTAAAGGATTTCCACAAGGTATTTTACAAGCACTGTATAGGGTATTATCCATATCTATCCTTAACTGAAAATTCTTGTGATCAATCTGAAGATCTCATACAACACCTTGTTAGCATTGATGGAGATTTAGGAAATTGGCATCATGAGGATCTGTTAGAGGAGATCCATAAATTTCTTACCCAAAGAAACCATCAAGATGGCCAATAAGAGTTGATCAAGGATGAAATCCATCAAAAAATAAGAGAGGATCCATAAGAGCTCTTTGAAAAGGTTGAAAAAAATAACAATCCATCTGCCCCTTTTTGTAAAATACAAGAGGAAATTCAGCCACAAGATCAACTTCCACAAAAAAGGGAAAGAAATTGTTGCCCAATCCAAAGAAAATAGAAAAGGCCTCCTCCTTTAACTGAAGATGAAATAAATCAGATATTATCCACTACGCACTTACCCTAAGAACATACTCATAAAAGAAACGAAGGAACATGTTGTTGTGTTAAAGTTATAATACCTCCTCAAGAAAACATTCAACCCTATGAGTAGTCACAAAAGGAAAGAAAAACATCATGATTTTGTTCCGATAATGATGCAGTTTTTTATCTGAACGCAACAGAATAGAGATATAACCATAGATACAGAGATGCAGCGGAAATAATGCTTCATTTTATTAATAAAAGAATGACTGCAATAAGCTTACAAACATAATGGAAACAAGCTAGGGCGTTGGTAGCGTATCTCTGAGAAGAGATGTGGCGTCCGCAGGCCTCTGAACTGTGTTACATTGAGGCTCGCAGGCCTATTACAGACATAATGGAATAGATGAGCTAAGTGCGCCGCCCGGCGTATCACTGAGGGGGAAAAGTGTGGCGACTACCATCCTGTTGTGTTGTGCAGATATGATAGAGATGTGGCGAGCTAGGGCACTGGTCGTGCTTATCTCTGAGAAGAGATGTGTTAGCTCCCAACCCCATGAACTGTCTTAAAATGAGGCTCGAGGGCCTATTTATTGTTGAGAAACAATGTAGAATCCAAAACGTCCAAAACCCTAACCGTAGGAGATGAAGCGCAAAAAATGTGGGTCCTGTTTGGGTAAATTGGTGGTTCAACTTCCCAGGGGCATAACTTTGGCATCCGATCTCCGTTTGACGCACTCAATAGCTCATTAGAATGATCTGTCTGAGGAGTACAACTTTTGAATGAGCAACATCGGTCCATGGACCCATGTTGCTCTCTGTTTTCCCAAAAAATGTCGTTTAGGGCCTCAAAACGGCTCCGAAAGTTTAAGACCCGAAAAACTGCTAAAAATCGTGGATTGTCTTGAAACTTACAAACGGAAATAGCGATGGTGGGGGTTCAAATGGACTCGATGGGTGGCCACCAATATCCACCTAGATCATTAAGTCCCCAAAACGGCTCTAGGAGTGCAGGACCAGAAAACCTGCTCAAAATAGTAAGTTGTGTTGAAGCTGAAAAACTTAAAGAATTGATGTTGCGGGTCCAAATGGAAAAGGTGGGTAGCCACCGATATCCACACGGGTCATTCCTCCCTCCTTAGGAAGCAATGGTCTCCATTGCGTTAAGTTCCTCCATGCGGGGGGAGGGCGGGGAAATTCTGTTGAACTTGGTGTTGGATTTGTCCAGGATGTCGCAAACCTGTTGGCAGCTGTACTGGATGTAGATGTGACACTGGTGGGCAACCATTGAAGGATCTGGGAAAATTTATCCATCATCACGTTCCTCTGTTTCTGGAGGGCATCCTCGAGCAAGATTTTGACAGGATCTCTGCTCCCTCGTCTTTCTTTCCTTCGGCCATGGGGGGTCGTCAGGGTTGCGAGGTTGAAATCCCTATACCCTGGACACGTTGGGGATATGAAAAGAAAAATATAGAAAAATCAGACCCGCTCTGATACCATTGATCCGGATTTATGCAGGAACGCAACAGAATATAGATATAACCATAGATACAGAGATGCAACAGAAATAATGCTTCATTTTATTAATAAAAGAATGACTGAAATAAGCTTACAAACATAATGGAAACAAGTTAGGGCGCTGGTAGCGTATCTTTGATAAGAGATGTGGCGTACGCAGGCCTCTGAACTGCGTTACATTGAGGCTCGCAGCCCTATTACAGACATAATGGAAATAAAAGAGCTATGGTACTGGCAGCGATCCCTGAGAAGAGATGTGGCGGCTACCAGCCCTTGAACTGTGTTACAATGCAGACATGATGGAGATGTGGCGAGCTAGGGCACTGGTAGTGCTTATCTCTGAGAAGAGATGTATCGGCTCCCAACCCCCTGAACTGTGTTACAATATAGACATGATCAGAACAAGCGAGCTAGGGCACTGGTAGCGCTTATCTCTGAGAAGAGATGTGGCGGCTACCAGCCCCTAAACTGTGTTACAATGCAGACATGATAGAGATGTGGCGAGCTAGGGCACTGGTCACGCGTATCTCTGAGAAGAGATGTGTTGGCTCCTAGCCCCCTGAACTATCTTAAAATGAGGTTCGAGGGCCTATTTATTGTTGAGAAACAATGTAGAATCCGAAACATCCAAAACCCTAGCCGTAGGAGATGAAGCGCCAAAACTGTGTGCCCCGTTTGGGTAAATTGGTGGTTCAACTTCCCGGGGACGTAACTTTGGCACCCGATCTCCATTTGATGCACTCAATAGCTCGTTAGAAATATCTGTTTGAGGAGTACAACTTTTGAATGAGCAACATTGGTCCATGGACCCATGTTGCTCTCCGTTTTCCCAAAAAAGCGTCGTTTAGGGCCTCAAAACGGCTCCAGAAGTTTAAGACACATTCACGCCCTTCTAAAATAGTAAGTTAATAAAACTTACAAACTCAAATAACTGATGATGGGGGTTCAAATGGACTCGATGGGTGGCCACCAATATCCACCTAGATTATTAATGCCCCAAAACGGCTCTAGGTGTGCAGGACCCGAAAACCTGCTATAAATAGTAAGCTGTGTTGAAGTTGAAAAACTGAAAGAATTGATGCTGCAGGTCCAAATGGAATAGGTGGGAGGCCACCGATATCCACTTGGATCATTCCTCCCTCCTTAGGAAGCAATGGTCTCCATTGTGTTAAGTTCCTCCGCAAATTTCTTCGAACGGTGTTGGATTTGTCGAGAATGTGCGGACCTTTTTGGCCGAGACGTGTTGGATGTAGATGTGCCACGGTGAAGCGTCGATGAAGGATCTGAAAAACAAAATTTCCATCACCGCGTTCCTCTATTTCTCGAGGGCATCCTCGAGAAAGATTTTGATAGGATCTCCTGCTCCCTCGTCTTTCTTTCCTTCCGCCATGGGGGGTCGTCGGGGTTGCGAGATTGAACTCCTTATACCCTGGCCACGTTGGGGATATGAAAAGAAAAATAGAGAAAAAGCAGACCCCCTCTGATACCACTGATCCAGATTTTATGCAGGAACACAACAGAATACATATATAACCATAGATACAGAGATGCAGCGGAAATAATGCTTCATTTTATTAATAAACGAATGACTGAAATAAGCTTACAAACATAATGGAAACAAGCTAGGGCACTGGTAGCGTATCTCTGAGAAGAGATGTGGCATACACAGGCCTTTGAACTGTGTTACATTGAGGCTCGCGGGCCTATTACAGAAATAATGGAAATAGATGAGCTAGGGTACTGGCAGCGTATCCCTGAGAGGAGATGTGGTGGCTACCAGCCCCTGAACTGTGTTACAATGCAGACATGATAGAGATGTGGCGAGCTAGGGCACTGGTCGCGCTTATCTCTGAGAAGAGATGTGTCGGCTCCCAGCCCCCTGAACTGTGTTACAATGTAGGACATGATCGGAACAAAGCGAGCTGAGACGCTGGTAGCGCTTCCTCTCTGCGAGAAGAGATGCCCGGCTCCCAACCCACGAGCTGTGTTACAATGCAGACATGATAGAGATGTGGCGAGCTAGGGCACTGGTCGCACTTATCTCTGAGAAGAGATGTCGGCTACAGAACCTTGGCTATGCTTACAATGAGGCTCGAGGGCCTATTTGGTATTCGAAACAATACATGAAATCGAAACGTCAAACCTAACCGTAGGAGATGAAGCGTGGCCCCTGTGGGCCCCGTTTGTGAGTAGGTGGTGGTTCAACTTCCCGGGGACATAACTTTGGCATCCGATCTCCGTTTGACGCGCTCTAAGCTAGCTCGTTAGAAATATCATCAGAGGGTACAACTTTTGAATGAGCAACATCGGTCCATGGACCCATGTTTCTCTCCGTTTCCCAACGTCGTTTAGAGACCTCGGCAGCTCCAGAAGTTTAAGACCCGAAAAGCTGCTAAAAATAGTAAGTTGTGCCGAAACTTACAAACTGAAATAACTGATGGTGGGGGTTCAAATGGACTCGATGGGTGGCCACCAATATCCACCTGGATTATTAATGCCCCAAAACGGCTCCGGGTGTGCAGGACCCGAAAACTTGCTATAAATAGTAAGTTGTGCTGAAGCTGAAAAACTGAAAGAATTGATGCTGCGGGTCCAAATGGAATAGGTGGGAGGCCACCGATATCCACCTGGATTAGATAAAGAGAAAGACATCTCCCCTTTTAACTGAAGAAGAAAATAATTAGATCCTAAACATGCAACCAACTTCCAAATTTTTATGTAAAGAGGATATATCTATATGTTCTACTGCTAACCTATATGTTGATGTGTTTTCTTATACAGAAGCTATAAAACATATTGATGCTGATGCTAAACTACCTTCTCAAGAAAACCTGATGCCAGGGGATGCTCCTACTCATCAGGATTCTGGCTCTCAAACAGAAATCATCTCACTCAATCAAGGCATACCAAGATTGCTTAAAAGCAGCATAACATTTCATTCTGAAGTTGTCAAATCAAATAATCATAAAGAAGGAGAAGAGATTCTTTTTCAAAAGGATCCCAAGGATATTCAAGAGAAGGAGGGATTAATCCTAAATTAGGTCTATTTCTTGAATCCTCTAGGCCAGTTATTATTCGAGGACCCCTTTGTTGTTTCCTTAGAAACTCTTAAGACGGGAATAAATCATGCCAGGGGCAATTTGTAGCAGAGATTAAACAAAATTTGGAGTGCTACTATTCATCAGAAGACAAAGTGGGAGTGGCCTACCAGCATACCTAAGAGGTGGAATAAAAATAAATTATCTAGTCACTTACTTGATTGGCTATACTGGAAAAAAGAGTTCACCTGATAAAGGTACATCATATGGAAGGTTATATTAGGATAGATAGGCACAAATAAGCTCAGCCTTTGAGCATCTTTTAGACTTAGAATGTTTTGAAAAAATGAAAATACAAAAACAATAAAATAAAAGAAAAGGAAAAGAGGGCAGATTCAAAAGAGCTACAGCCCCATACCCAAAAAACAGAATTTCTGAAAGTGTTCAAGTCTAAATGCCACTGCTTGAAAAAGGAACTGTTATTTAGTCATACAACCTAATCATGACTAAGTAAATTTCAATTTTTTGCTGATAGGTTAGTGAAAATAGATTTTCCAAACAGTGTAATCCTGGCTTATCAGTGGAATAGATTAGGATAGAGAAAGAATGATTCTAACAAGCTTAAAATCTGAACCAAGAAAAGAAAAGAGAAATGGCTCTAAAAAGATCAAACTTGAGCCAAAGAAATAAAGAAGGATGTTCTTAATTTTCATATCTTAAGCCTTCACAATTTTGTTTTAATTTTCTACAAATAAAGTCTATGTGTAGCTTGTACATACATCCATAGACACCATAGCAAATCAGACAGTCTAATCCTGATTTGACTATGTTTAAATTTCTTGTCTTAGAAATAGAGAATAAAATCTGTCAAACAGCCTAATCTTGACAGATAGATAGTTAGCTAGAGAAATAAAGAGTTCAATAGTTTAATCTGGACTCTTGGAAGAAATAAGGATAGGATTAGATAATTTATTTCCGTTTTCAAAATAAAATGTCAAAGATTTTTCTAATTCAGATGCACTCAAAGAAGAGAAAATGCTAGGACAAGTAGGATTGGGTAGGAAGAGATGTTGTTTGAAGAAATTACATGTTGAAGATTGATAAAATTTGTTTTTGTCAGAGAAAGATCAGCAAGTAAAAAGAAGAAATATGCCCAATGGATAAGGCACTAGTCTATTGAAACTCAAAGATTAGTTTATGAGGTTCTGGACACCTTAAAAAGCAAGCTGTCCTCCCCAAGTGGAGCCACTCTTAGTCATCCATAATTTTGACTTTATCCAAAGATGACTAAAGTTGAAAAACTCAGATTTATAGAAACAATATTTGCAGAGGAATTGTAAGTTCTAGAAATCTCACAGCCTTCATTATCCTAAGTATATCAATTCACCGAATATCTTCACATAAATCCTCCAAGTTATCCTTCCATCTCAAAAAGAAATTGTTTTCAAGCTATATTTGCCATTTTTTCACCTCCATCATATCTGCCATTTTTCACTCATTTACTCCTATCCCAACAGTCATTTTCCCCTTCAAAAAAGGACCTCTTTCTTTTCATAAAAACTCCATTCCCTTTAAAAAAACCCTTTAAAACATGATAAACACCCCCATTTTGTTTTAAACCCATTTTTCTAAACCTATTGGAACCCTTTAAAGGCCTTAAAAAACCCACTTTTTGGCCTATTCCAACATTTTTTCAAACATAAGGCTCTAAGCCCTTTTTTGGCCTTCAGCCCTGACCCTTTTCACCATATAACCCAATTTTTATGACCATCGGCTAAAATCTCTTAGCCCCTTCTACTTTTGCTCCTGGTCCTTCTCTCCACCCACAGGACCCTTTCCCGCTCCTTTCCTTCTAGCCCCTTTTCCTTCATAAACTCCCCGCTCCGAAAATTATGTCCCAATACAATCCCCACCATTGATCGAACAGATCTAATGGTTGTCAAAATCCTGTGACTCCTCTCCTCCCTCAATCATCCTCCCATCTTTCTACTCCAGGGAGCGATCTCCACCGTCGATCAGCCCCGATCTGATGGCTATCATCCAAACCCGCTTCTCCTCCTTCTCCCGACGCACACTCCTGCTACCGGACAAGATATCTGACATCACCATCGGCCCCACCATCCATTACCATTACCCACTGAGCACTTTTTCCTGTCGCGCTTATCCTCCACTATCGATCTGGCTCTCCCAGATCCGAGGTCCCAAAAAGATTTCGCTCACGATTTTCTCCCGGGGTTTAATCACCCTTTTTAACGTGAAAAGAGCAGTTTTCCAAGGGACAGGTGTCATCACCTGTATGGAATCGCGTTCGATTCACTTGAAACTGCTAACCACTCGACCTCCACGCGAAAACCACCCGCAGTTTCCCGAAACTACCTTCCTCCATTTCACGTCGAACATTCAGATTTCCATCCTTTCTCCTAATTCCACCCATGAAACCCTTCCTCCCATGCACATCATTCCTCCTCTCAACATTGCTCTGACGCTCACAAACCACAGAAAAGCAATTAAATCCACAACGCGCAGGTTTTAAATTAATAGTTTGTTTCTTTGTGCAGGTTTAAATAGTGGCTCAAGCTTAAAAGCCATCCCAAAACCATTTCAAGCGGCAAATTCCTTTGGATGACGATCCAAAAGGCTATGAACATGAATAAAAATGGAATCGAGGGTCTAATCTGAAGGATAGAGCGATGAATCATGATCATTGCTTGATCACAGGAACCCTCCAGCACCAAAAGGAGCCCCTGCACATAGCAAACATGGACAGCAAAAATTAATGAAGTTTGGGAACAAAAAGAGGCAGATAGAAGATTAAAAGCTTAATTGGAAAATTAAATAAGAAAACACAGTTAAAGACAGATGAATCAAAGGTTTGAAGGAGTCCGAAAGTGGCAAAAGCCAGCAAAAGATGATTATAAAGGCTTAAGGAAAAATCAAAGCCTTAAAGAAGAGGATTAAAGCCTAATCAAGGTTTTAAAGGATAAAGGAAAAAATCAATAAATCAATCATAAAGCAGTAAAACAGAATATCAAAGACAAATCAGAGTTAAAGGGCTATAGACACAATTTATTGGTTAAATCAAGGAAAATTAAACCAAAAGCAGCCTTGAATGAATCAAACAGAAGCATATATTTACCCAAAAGATCTAACTGCCACCTATGGCCTACTTTCTGTCCTAAAAGGAAAATTGATAGTTATTACACAGTCAGAAGATATTTTAAGCTATCAAAACAGTTATTGTAATATTTAAGAACAGGCCTAAAAGTCAAACTTTTCACCTATTTTCTCTCAGAAGATTAAGACAGAGTTAATAAAATAGAGAAGTAGTTGCACCTATTTCTGCCTTATGCCTTGCATTGTTTTCAAGGCTAGAAATGCATCTACTCTGTAATTAATAACATTTTGAACCCTAGATTAGTTCCACCTCCTCATTTGTATCATAAATACTTCATTGAAACTCATTGTAAAAGTGGGCATTTGATGACTCCTTTGAAGTAATACATAGCTCTGCTGAAGTTGAAAGAAAATTGATGTTCTGGAACCTGTGGATGTTTTAACCTATTTGTTGATGAAGAAAGCTCTGTCCTTGGATCCCTGAGCTTGGCTGTTGGTGAAGTATTCTAATCTATTAATGTTTTCCCTATTTTCCATTCTGTTTCATCATTTCTTACTACAATAGAGTAAAACGTTTAGGCTAAGAAATGTCTCCTAGAAGCACCTTAGAACTGTTTACTCTCCACTGTTTTATGTTTTCCCCTGCTGAGGCATTCTAGAGAATTCTTAATTGCTCTCTTGAACCCTTATGCTTGTTTATTTCAGCAATAGTTCAAATATTTGGTCTCAAGAATGATTTATGGTTTTCCCTGCTTACTTGTTGCCACTTGAAAATTGTTTCTGAAGTCTCCTTTTAAAGTACCATTGTTTACAGTTTGCTAAAGAGGTCTATTTTGATCATACCCTTTGTTCTTGCTTAAATAATTGTTTTGAAGGTCTTTATAGCTGTAATCAAAGATGTCTAGGAGTTCCCTCTTCTATGAATGCAGTTATTTTTTAATCTTGAATGTTTTCTTATCCTTGAAAGTGAAATCTTTGGATGAAATAGAGCGTTCCTCGACTCCTAGATTTCATTTGAAATTTTTTTCTTGAAATTGTTATTTATTGAAGTGTGGTTTCTAGAATTTATGGTTGGCCCTATCTATGAAATTCCTCTTCATGTTCAAATAATGTTTTAAGTCCCTTTGTTGAGAAGTACATATAATTAAGGATTCTTAATTTCCCTTAATTTTACTTTTCATTCTAAACCCTTGATGTCCATTTCATTTCACCTGAAATACTTTGTAGATCCACTGGCCAAGCTATATTTCCTATTGATACCCTTGATTCATTTACAAATTTGTTACAAACTTCTACTTGACTCCATTGCCCAATGACTTAGAGATTTCCCTTTTCTATCTATGCTGCCTAGATAATCATGTCCCATAAAACAATCAAACAAAATCATGCTTAATAAATAGCCTAAAATCAACCTTTTACAAGAAAACAAGTCATATCTTTGCAAACAATTGAGAGATCCCTCTCTGAGACTAGGAAGGCTAGGTCCTAGAGCTCTACAGACTGGTTTTTATGTTGCCTTATCACTTGGTATGCCAATCTGTCAAATCATAGGACCCCAACAGGTTGCAGAGGTCAGATCAGAAAACCAAGGATAGATATGGAAATTAGACTCCAAGGTCTTTCCAACAAGCCATCATGGAGCCTTTTCCAATATCAGAAAGGCCTTCAAAACACTTTTGTAAGAACACCTATTTTTTATGTTCCTATGCTACATTCCTAGCATGAAATTTCAAATTTGACACACAGTGCTGTGCTCCTGTGATTGACAAGTCAGAATGTTCATTTGGAAAGTTTTTCTAGGCTTGTCAGAGCCTAAAGGTCAATTTAATTATTAAAAAATAGCTGGAAAGCTATTTATTTTAGATATTTTGTGCCTTGGGCCTTGCAAGGCCTCAAGGACAATAGAGATACTTATTTTTAGCCAATGGACTTCTAAATACTCTATTGGGTTTTTCTCCTCTTTTCTTGTTATATAAGGCATGAGGATTCATATAATAGGGGGCTTTTTATGTGTTTGAGAGCAATACATGGTTTTTGGAAGTTGAAGAGAAATTTGGTGTTGTGGAGCTTGTGGATGATTTCCCTTGATTGATGTTGATGAAGGCTTTCTTACAGGATCCCTGAGTTTAGTTAATGGTGATGTATCTCTCATTTGTTCATGTTTTCTAGTTGATCATATGTCCATATTTCTATATTGAAATAGCTCAGAAGAGTATAGGATGAGAAATGTTGTTTGAGGCACCTCAGTCCTCCTGCTTGCCTATTGTCTTTATGTTTTCTTCTACTGGGTCAGTTTATGGAATTATTAGTTGCTCCTTAGGCCCACCTAAGCTTGTCTATTTCATTATTGGATTAATAAGATAGTTTAAAAATATGATTGACGGTAAGCCCTACTTGTTTGATGCTATCTAAATTCTGTCTTTAAATCTCTTTGATGTATTGATTGTTAGGTTAAGCCAAAGAGGTCTTGTTTTGATCTTGCCCTTTGTATATGCTTATCAATTTTCCTCAATGTTCTTGATATTTTAGTGAATGATGTTTAGGCATTTCCTCTTCATTTATTGATGTTATTTGTCTCTTATATGTTTTCAAATCTTGAAAGTAGAATCATTGAAGTTAGATAAGTTTTCTTGTTTCCTTTGTTCCACTAGATTGTTTATATTGGATGTTTATTTGTTAAAAATATTGTCATTGAGTAAATGGTGTGCCCTATCTCATGATTAGTATCTTTTTCTTATCAGTATCCAATACCTTCTTGTTCGTGGGTATTTGACAAAGGATTCTTAACTGCCCTTTGCCCTACATTGTTTCCCCAAACTTAATGTCCATTTCACCTCACACATAAAATTTAAATACCCATTGACTACACTATATTTTCCTTTTGATGTACCCTGATTCACTATTGAGATATCAATGACTTCATAGACTCCATAGCCCAATGTTTGACAACATATCATTCCACCTATCCTACTCAATCATCTTACCTCAACCAAACAAAAAAACAAACCCTACACTTAACAACTAGCCTAAAATCAACCATCTAAAGCGAACAAATTTATATCATTCATACATAATAGAGGGAGCCCTCTTTGAGTCTAGGAAGGCTAGGTCTTAGGACTCCAAATACTGGTCTGATGTTACCATGTGCATTTGGTCTACCAATATTCTAAATCATGGGACACCAACATAATGGCGATCACAGTGGGACCTTATGAGCATGTTCATGCTTAAATATTCCTTAAAGTATTCAAAAACCCTTGAATAATAGTATCTGGTGGTTTATCTGCCACCTCATCACCACACTAACATAATGGCGATCACAGTGGGACAGAGTACATAGTAGCCTAAAAAATCTTATACGCTCATTTAAACCCTTAGTTAATCTTAGAAAATCAACTGATAGCCAAGAGTAGAATCTGGTTGTCTCACCATCCTAGAAAAATGATGACTCAGCTATAGGACACTCTTACAAAGCTTAGGGCTACATATAGAAACTCAGAAAACCCCAAACATTCCTAGATTGGCTTTTTGTCAGTATTGGTGGTGGACCATAGACACTTATCTTCAAAACAACTAAAAATATCCACCTGTCGATGCCACTAGCCTCTAGTAGGCCTTCTAACCTTACTAGTATACATAGACTCCCTATTGGATTGTGTCGAAACAACCCTGACAAGTTTAGAAATCTATTCACACACTGTGTGAGTTTATCAAACACAAAAAGAGGTAAACGTTTTGAAAAAGTTCAAAAACTTTCAGCCTCTCTAAATTTTGAGTTTGAAATCTGGCTTCGCGAAGAATCAATACTAGATCTCATCCGGTCCCAAACCCTCCTACTATAGTTAATGACCCAGAAAGTATTTTGTGGAAAACTTATGAAACTAGAAGCTTAACTACTGTTGGGACCATTCATAAAGCAAGATCTGTACCTGAACATCTTACAGCCTTGCAAGACCCCCAATTTGACTTGCATCACACAAGAAACCTTTTTATAACCAAGTCACAAAGTAGGATTTACCATACCAACCTTGAGCCCATAGATTTGCAACAGAGTTATAATAGAGAAGCCTCTCCTTCCACCCCACCTGAATTTCAGCTTCTCCACCACTTCAGCTCTTTCGATACCAAATCTTCTCAGAATCAGTCTGCTCGTCCAAGTACTTCTGCCACACCCATTCACACCTCCACTGTGAAAACCACTCCATATCATATCACAAATCCTCCGCTTGTAAATCCACCATTATCTCCTATCATGGCAGCCTGGTATGCTCCCCTGGTTTTACCGCAACCTTTGGTACCTTTTCTTAATGACTATCAATCTAGAATCCCACACTTTACCGGGCCTGAATCTACCACTACCCAATAGCATGTAGAGAGAATAAATGATGCTTTTTACTGCATGGAATTAGAATAAGAAACCACGAAGATGAGGATGTTCGCCCAAATCCTAGGAGGAGAAGCTAAAAAATGGTTTAAGAACTTGACTCCCAAAAGCATACATGATCTCCTTTCCCTTTTCCAAACTTTCATAAACAAGTGTTAAATCAAGAAAAACCCTCTCCAGATGCTCTCAGAATACAACAATCTTAAAATAAACACAGGGGAAAGTGTCGAAGACTATTGCACTAGGTTCAATAGTGTTTACAACGCACTACCACCAAACATGAAACCCCCACTAGGCCTAGCCTTAGCTGAATTCCTGGAAGGTTTTGACCCCGACATGGCCTATCAGCTAAGAGAAAGAGATCCCCTAACTTTATAAGACATGCAAAAGGGAGCTATAAGTGTAGAGGCCAACTTAATTGAAAAGAGAGCAAAGCTAAGATCAGAAAATAGGATAACCTACAAATATGAAACCATGCCCTCAACCTCCTCATCTAATTCCAATATTGACAACCTACTCAGAACCATGGAAAGAATGATGGATATAATAAGCATAAATGAAAGAGCGCCTCCTAGGGAGAACCAACAGAATCCCCAAAACAAAAACTGGAAACAGAACTTCAGAAGATACCCACCCCAAATCAAGCAAAGGGAAAATGATCAACAAATCAGGCCACCCTTCTAAGATAATTATGTATATGAAGGGGAAAGAGATATTGAACAGTCGGATGAAAATCACCTAAACTTAATAGGCTCTGATAACGAGGGTGATGTTTTTCTCAGAGAAGAAGAACAAGGTTTCTTCTCCTCAAATCTAGATAAAACAAGCCATGAAGATTCCGAAGACTACAAGTTGGGACTGGAAAATTCCATAATGGAATTCCATGGGCAATATGACCTTAGGAGCAAGAAAAACCAAGACAACTCCAAAAAAAACAACGTAAAAATTGCTGTTAGGAAAACCCCCGAAAAAATTCTTAAAAGAACAACAGACAATGACAACTCCATGGCTAAGAAAAATTCTCCTAACAAAGGAAAAATTAGCCAACCAAGTGGTGACACCAGCTACCCTAGTACCTCTGCTAGTGGCCCTGAAAAAATTTTAGTAACCAAAGCCCCAAATCAGAATCAGCAAATTAAAAATGTAGAAAAATTTATATCTGATAAGACTAATTTAAATATGTCTAAAACCCAAGTACCTTTCATTTTTTAAGGAGAGATTGCTAAAATCAAAATAACCATACCTCTCACTGAACTGGTAGCTCAGGATATGTACAAATCTCAAGTTCTGAAAGTTCTAAACATATGAAATGATACCAATACTCTAAATTTGATAGATGACAAACCAAAGTTGTTGTTTGGACCCGAAGTAGATGGAAAATACTAAAAAGGAGCCATTCCCCCTTTCTATGTTAGCCTAAACATACATGACAAAATCCTGCATAATGCCATGCTAGACTCTAGTGCCTCTCACAACCTCATGCCAAAGGTAGTGATGGAGAAATTAGGCCTAGACATAACCAGGCCCTACAAAGATCTGTATTCCTTCGATTCAAGCAGAGTTAAGTGCTTGGGCCTAATAAAGGATTTATGTGTAAATCTGACACAAATCCCTGCTAAGAGCCTAGTCATGGACATAGTAGTGGATGACATTGCCCCCAAATATAGCATGATTTTGTCCCGATCTTGGGAAGCCAAGCTGTTGGGGAACCTCCAACTTGACATGTCTTATGCTACCATCCTGATTTTTAACCAAACAAGGAGACTGTACTGGGGGTATCACATGAAGTATATGGTAAGTAGCCTATACAAACCCAAAGACACCCTGATTTATTCCATTCATTCAGATTTGGACTCTTTTATCTTATACAATGAAAATGAGATTAGTGGAAAATTAAAAGGAGGCGAGAAAGGACTAGGCCCTCTAGAACACTCACACTCACCCTCAAATGAAGAAAATGATAACCAAAACTCTAGCAACCCTGAACAACAACTCAGTGAAAAACATGAAGTAGAAACACTTTGGAACATGAGCTTTGATGGCTCATATGGAAAGACTGGTTCAGGAGCTGGTTTCTAGATACACAACACAAATGAGGGTCATTATTATGGATTATAATTTCAATGTACTAATAACATTACAGAATATGAGGCTCTCCTCCTCGGTTTTCACTTACTTGAATATTTAGGAGCTAAGAAAATATCAGCCCAAGGAGATTCAGAACTTGTCATTAAAAAAATCAAAGGTGAATACTCAACCAAGAATCCAATATTAAGGGAGTATAGAAATGCATCCCTAGACCTCCTCAAAACTTTCAATAAATATGAGCTCACTTTCATTCCTAGAGCCCAAAATAGCCTTGCCAATGAGCTCGCCTTTGCTGCCAGCAATTGCCAAATACCACCTACAAACGAACCATACCCTGTCAAAGTCAAACATCATCCTATAGTGCCTGAAAACATTAACCATTGGCAGGCGTTTGAGGGTGATGAACAAATTGATGATTTCCTACAATCTAGGAATGGATTTACATTGATTAAACCTAGCATAGAACATGAGGAAGATGGTCCTAATGAAGATAAAGATCATGAATCGGAGTTGCCCCATTTTGGTGATATAAATCTGCTCTCACATCCTTATGAGGATGAAATTTTTGAAGATCTATACCAAAAGGACTTGGAAGTCTTACAATTAAAAAATGACACATTACCAAGAGAGCTTTCACCATTAGAAGAACTATTCGACTTTAATGATGTGGCTAAAAAAACCAAATATAGAGTCTACCAAGACTGATGTTGAAGAATTCAACATAGGAAACATAAAGGAACCCAAAATGATTAAACTCTCCAAGGCCCTTCCTCCTCACATAAAACAGAAGTATATTGAGCTTTTTAAGGAGTTTAAAGATGTTATTGCATCGGGATATCAAGACTTAAAATCTTATGACACAAGCATTATTCAACACAAAATCCCTCTCAAGGAAAATCAGAAACCTTTCAAGAAAAAGTTAAGGAGACTAAACCCTGTTTTACTACCTTTAGGTGAACAAGAAATTAAAAAAATGTATGATGCCAGGATAATAATTCCCCTTAGATACTCTGAGTGGGTTTCCAATATTGTGTCAGTTAGGAAGAAGACCAGGGAGAATAGACTTTGCATTGACTTTAGAAATCTGAACAAGTCCTCCTTGAAAGATAACTATCCCTTACCTAAAATGGACCACATACTTCAAAAGGTAGTTGGCTCTAACAGAATCTCACTGCTTGATGGTTTTTCTGGTTACAACCAGGTGCTAGTATTCCCAAGTGATCAACACAAAACTGCCTTCACCACACCTTGGGGTACATTCATGTATGTTAAAATTCCATTTGGGTTCATGAATGCAGAGGACATTTTCCAAAGGGCCATGGAAATACCCTTTTCAGAATACATAGGCTACTTCATAGTCATTTACCTTGATGACATCACTGTTTATTCTAAGACTGATGAAGAACACTAAGTCCACTTGACAAAGGTTTTTGAAAAATGTAGGAAATATGGCTTATCTTTGAACCCCAACAAAACATTGTTTGGTCTTTAGGAAAGAAAAATCCTAGGTCACATCATCTCTGAACAGGGAATCAAAATAGACCCCAAAAGGATTGAAGGCATATTACAATCAGTCATCCTAGAAGCATTAAGGAATTGCAGTCTTTCATTGGGAAAATCAACTTTTTAAGAAGATTCATCCCAAACCTGGCTGAACTTTTGAGAAATATTGCAAATATGCTTAAAAAGGAAATAGGAGTTAAGTGGACTTTAGAGGTCAAACAATCTTTTGAACTGGTTAAGCAAGCGCTCACCCAAACACCTGTCCTAATAAGTCCTGATTTCACCAAAGACTTCTATATTTTCTAATTTACCTCTAAACATATCGTGGCTGTTGTTTTATTACAAAATAACGTGATGGGGAAAGAACAGCCCATAGCCTTCTTCAGTAAAGCCCTTAGAGATTCCCCCATAAAGTAAAACATCATGGAAAATCAGGCCTTTGCATTGATTAAATCATTAAAATATTTTAGATTTTATATCTTACATTCTCATGTCATAGCTTTTGTTCCTCACATTGTTGTCAAAGACATTTTAAATCAAGACCCAGATGGTAAAAGAGGAAATTCGATTGCTATTATCTTAGAATATTACTTAGAAATCAGAGCCACTAAATTGGTTAAAGGACAAGGGCTTGCAAAACTTATGGCTGAACAAATCTCCAAGCATTGGATATGAATTTTTTTGATACTTTAGAAGAACAAGGAGAATGCACAACCCCTCATGTTGAAGAAACATTTTTTAATTCATCTTGGTATGCTGATATTATTTATGTAATGGTTTATCTTAATGCTCCTCCTACCTTATCAAAGACAAAAGCAATATTCCTGAAACAAAAAGCTTTGAATTTCTTCATTTTAGATGGAATTTTATATTGGAAAAATCCTATTGGTATATTTCTTAAGTGTTTTCTTGAGGATGATGCAGGAAATATCATGCATGAAATGCATGAAGGAGAATGTGGGGACCATCTTTACTAGAAAACCATAGCTAAAAAAACTCTTAGAGCTGGCTACTATTGGACCACCCTTTTCCCTGATACCCACAAACTGGTCATGACTTGCCATAAGTTCCAGATTTTTTATGGCAAGAGAAAACTCTTACCTTTACCTTTACATCCTATCATTGTTGAAGCTCCTTTTCAACAATGGGGTTTAGACTTCATCAGAGAGATCCACCCTACTTCGTCTGCCCAACACAAGTGGATCCTCACTGCCACTAATTACTTCACCAAGTGGATAGAAGCCATCTCGTCTAGGAACACCATTGATTCAGTCATTATCAAATTTCTTGAGACCAATATCCTATATATATTCGGTTGCTCCAAAAAAATCATCACAGACAATGTTGTTGCCTTTGCATCCAAAATAATGGTTGAATTTTGTTATAAATATCACATCACCTTGGGACATTCCACAGTTTATTACCCTCAAGGTAATGGGCTAGCTGAGTCTTCTAATAAAATCTTGGTCAATATCATTAAGAAGTTCCTGGAATAGAATAAAAAAGTATGGCATGGAAAAGTAGTACATGCACTATGGGCTGATAGAATAACCACCAAGAAATCAATTGGTATGTCTCCTTATCAACTAGTGTATGGCATGGATGCCATTTTCCCAACATATTTGGGAGTCTCGGTGATGAAACTGCTACAAGAAGTGCAATCAGAAGAGAATGACATGCAAAGGGGGCTGAACCAAACTATCCATTTACAACAAATAAGAGAGGAGGTTTACAAAAGGACTCAAGCAGTACAAGAAAAAATGAAGAAAATATTTGACAGAAGGACCAAGGACAATGATTTCCAAATTGGAGATAAAGTGTTGAAATGGGACTCAAGGAGAGAAGACAGAGGTAAACATGGTAACTTTGAAAACTTGTGGAAATTTCCATTCATTATCAGTTCAACTAGAGGAAACAATGCTTTCTTTTTACAAGAGCTACATGGAGCTAAAGCATTTGGAGGTCCTGTAAATGGCAAGACACTAAAACACTACATTTTTCAAGATTTCCAGCTTTAAGCCTTCACTCATTGTACATACCATTGTTTGATAAAAGGCCATAAAGAAGAAAAAATACAAAAACATAGAAAAATAGAAAAGAGGTCAGATTCAAAAAGAAGGTACAGCCCCACACCCAAAAAATAGTGGTGCTGAAAGTGTGCAAGCCTAAATTCCACTACTGGTGCAAAAATAATGTCTTGTTCAGTCATCTAGCCTAATCATGGCTGAACATGTTTTAATTTTGTTGTTGATAAGTTAGTGAAAAAATGCTATTCAAATCATTTAAGCTTGGCTTGTCAAAAGAAAATAGATTAGGAATGAAATATATTGATTCCACATGCTTAAATCTGAACCAAAGAGAAGGATAGGGATGATTATCAAATGATGAAACATATCCCTCACACCTTCTACTTTTGTTTTCTTATAAAAATAATGTTTGTGTGCAGCTTTTCTCAAATGCCACAACTCATGATGAATCAGATTGCCTATTCCTAGTTCAATTCATGCTTTAAATTTATTTTCAATAGCTTAGAGAATGAAGTCTGTCATACTTCTTAATCTTGATAGTAAAATAGTCTAGGTAGAGAATAAGGAGAGTTCACTAGCATAATCTGAACTCTCGGAAGAAATAAGTGTAGAAGGAGATAGTTTTTTTTTTTCTTTCAAAAGAAAATATGTCAATGGGTTTGCCAGTTCAAGTGCACCCAAAGAAAAGAAAATGTTAGGAGAATAGGTTGGGTAGGTAGAGATGAAGTTAAGTTAATCATGCTTTCAGATTATCAAAATCACTACTTCAGGGAAACAACGACAAGAGAAAAGAACAAAAATCTGCCCAATAGATGAGGCACTGATCTTCATAAACCAAAATATCTGAAATTATGGACACCTCCTCAAAAGGAGCTACCCTCCCCAAGTGGAGCCACTGTTATTCATCAGTAAATTTTACCTGTTTAGATGACTAAATTCTTATCCTAGATTTCTAGAAACAAAATTCAAGAATCTTGTGAGTTCTAGAAATCTCGCTGCCTTCATTATCCTTAGGATTAAATTTTCACTATTCCACTACTCTACCAAGGCATGGCCAATATTTAGCTCCCATAAAACCAAAATCATGGATTTATATCCCTCATTCTCACTATGTTTGCCACCTCTGACTTTACCACTCTATTTCTAGTTGTCTAAGCCTCCTATATTTACACCTTGGTTTGCCAAAAATCCTAAACCCTTTTTTCCCTTACTCACCAAGTGCCTCAAGCAGTGGTGATTTTAAAATTCCCTTTCTAGGCTTTTTAGATAAATCAAATATTTCACTTTCTTGGATGGAAATGCATAAAGAGTTTTCAAGACCCTGTTTACATCTCCAAACTCTGATTCCAGTTTTGAGTCAAATACCTAATCCAAAAAGATATCCCAATAGGTCATTATAGGGTCTCCTAGGTTATGCATTGTTTTGGTTTCCTAAACTCACTATGTTCACAGGTGCACAAAGGTGAAATAAAATGAAAAGAAGGTGAGCTCATGAATGTCCAAAGGGTGTCAAAATTCCTTCAAGGAAGGACCTCCTAGATCAGAGCATAGAGTCTGCAAAAAGACAGTTTGCCTATGTTAAAGAATTTCTATAGGAATGCTTTATTATAGTTATCAGCAAAAGAAAGTCACGGCAAGAGGCTAAAACTCCTCAAGGGCATCCATAGCAAAAGAGGAGCAAAATTCTTAAGTTCACAAAGGGGATCATGAAGACATAGATACATAAGCACAACTGTGAATGGATTAAGGATTCATTGAAGCAAGAAATCATAGTGAGAGACCTCCTTGATGACAGCAGGCAAAGATTAAAAAATGATGACAGGGAATGACTTATAAGTCTTATTTTAGGTACACTTTTTCACCACACCAAAAAGATATATTGAAAAATTATCGGTGTGAAGGAGGAAAAAATCTCATGAACAATCAATATCCATGCAAAGGTCAAAAGGGATAGAGATGCATCAGCACCACCAAGCCTAACATCAAAGCTTCTAGGAATGATAAATAAGAAAATAAAAAGGACCTTAAGCTAGAAGTCTAGAAAGGTAGGAAAAGGTGACCTAAAGGTCATAAAACCCCATTAAAGATCAGAATATTTTCAAAAGACATTTGAAATGAGGCCCCCCATGGTTGAAATCAAATAGAAGGGGTTTTATTTGTCACTGCACCAAAGGGATAAACTTCTGAAGAGTATCAGTACAAAGGAGACAAAAAACAATCAAGAAAAGTTAATATTCATCAAAATGGTAAAAGAGGGAAAACAGAAGGTCAAAATTTCCAAATAGCACATCAAGAAAATCATGAGTTTTCCTATGAAGTGACCTAAGTTGCCAAGATTTCGAAAATAACCAAGAATCCAAAATATTGTGTAATGACACCTACAACAGATTAGAAGTGGTCAATGAAAACACAGCAGGCATGGTGTATAGCCTTTGACAAAGCATACATATCATTGTCAAAATCACTGAGAGGGAAAAGTGTTAAGTTCTCAAATAACTCACTAAAAGGCCATTTTTTATGTTTAAATTCACCTCCTGCACAAAAGAAATAAATATCAATGAAAGGAAAAAAGACCAAAAGTAAACATTAGAAAAGAGGGTTTTTGGTTTTTATTATTCTTTCTAAAGGGTATTAAAATCATACGGTCAGCATTCAAACTTATTTTTCATATGCCAACAAGAGAGAAAAAGCTTCCAGGCATAAAAATCAGTGTTTTTCTAGCATATTTTTGGGTAGGAAATCGGCCCTACGCACCTGTTGAATCGTGTTGTGCTCCTGTAAGCATTCTCTGAGAAAATTTATACTGAGCGTTGCACTCCTGAAGCAGTGCGCTGCATTTCTGTGCATGGAGACTCTGCCCCGGAGACATGACAACACACTGTGCTACGTGCTCGACTATTCAAGCTTGCCCAGCAGCATGTGCAGTGTCTCCCGCGCTACACACCTGGGCATGTAAAGGGACCCGACTGGCCCGTGTAGAAAGCCTTGGTAGCGTGCAAGGTGTGTTGCGCTCCTGCACGTTTAGGGCTGCCAGCCACCTGACACCTCATGCAAAGGCCTCTTGTGCTACGTGCCTAGGCGTGCACAAGCTTCTCGACCCTTCCTGAAGAGGCCACCTGACTGTGCGTGCAAGGTCTGTCACACTGAGCTCCTGTTGTCTGTTCAAGGCTACCCGACAAGATGTGCAAAAAGCGCCCGACTGGCCTGTGATGCCTTCCTGTGACTTTTTTCGGCTATAAGGTTTTGAAGGTATTTTGTTTTTCCCTCTTTCTTCATGCTGTCTAAGGATGAAATATAGAAAATTGTGAAGGGTAAACTTAAATGGAATATGGAAAAACCCTAAGGAAGATGGAAAACACATAATTTCCTGCTAACAACTCCCTTGTTCAAAGGGCGCCCATCCATTTACATGCTAAGAGCACACTAAGGCCCAAATTTTTTTACTTCATTCTTCCTTCCCCTTCATTTGCAGTCACCACCTATCTCATTCTCATCTCACTTGCCCTGTCAATATCATCTCCCAAGAAAATCAGGGTTTGTTTTCAAAAACAAGGGTAAAAGAAAAAAATGCCTAGAGAAGGCAGTGTTGACACTGGTGAGAGAGGCCAAAGACCTAGAGAACAACAGAGGAAGGGTGGGAAAGAAAATAGGTTTGAGCCTATAAAAAATAAAGAATTGACAGCCTCTCCTACTATAGCTTCATATTTCCAAGAAGTAGGATGCTATGAGTTCTGTGAGAAAGTGCAGAGAGTCCAAAGTCACCCTCAAATGACCAAAATTTTTGTCCTTAACCTCCATGACCACCATGTACATCTAGATAGAGTGAATTTTGAGTTGACCACCAATGCAATCTCTATGGCCACTGGAATACCTTGCATGGGGGAAAATTTGTTCAAACAGGTGTATCTAGACCTAAGCCATTATCATCCCTTCTTAAAGCCAAGTTTCCAAGCTGATTGCAAAACCATTTTCCCCTTTTCTCATTTTTTGGACAGATATTCTCCTTTGTTGAAGATCATTATGAAATAATTCACCTATGAGGGTAGGTTTTCTAGGATCTATTCCTACCACATAAAACTACTCATGAATTTTACTAAGGCCAAACTGCTCCATTTTCCCTACTACCTTTGTAAAATTATTGATAAAATGTCATCCATTGTGCAAAAAAGGCCTCCCTCCCAACAAATGTCAAGTCTTTTCCACCGTTCCCTCATCAAAATGATTGTCTTACACCAATTGGAACAACAAGGCATCCCATGGGAATTTTTCATCGCCCATGGTGTTTTCACAAGTCCACAGACCCTTCCTCTACGAAGTTTACCATCATCATCTCAACTTCCTCCTCCCACATCTCCATCACCATCCACTAACCATGATACATCTTCTTCACATGAATCCTCTCCCCAAACAAACCTCCCTCTTTCACCTTCCCCTAAAGCCTCAGAACATGAAGAAAGCGGTGACAAGGAGGAACATGACAGTCAAGAAGAACATGACATTCAAGGAGAAGTAAAAATTGATGAAGAGGAGGAAATTGAAAGTGAAGAAAGTGAAAATGATAAAGATTTAAGTGAAGAAAGACAAAGAGGAAGATGTAAGTGAAGAAAGTAATCGGGAAGAAGACAGAGAAGAAATTGTTGATGAAGAAGAAATTAGTGACAAAGGCAGTGAAACAAAAAGTGAACAAGAAGGCAAAGGCAGTGAGATAAATGAGGATGAGGAAGTAAATGACAGCCCAAGTACAGAGGCAGATTTTGATAAGCATAATGATGAAGGTAAAGAAGAAAACAGTGAGCCAAATAGCAGTGATAAAAGGAGCAGTGACAAAGATGAAGATAGCAGTTAATAAGAGACAGATTTTGAAGGTAATTGCGGTGGACAAGACAAAGAAGACAGTGAGTCGAAAAGTGAAGAAAACTCACATAATGAGGAAGAAAGTGAAAATCAAAGTAAAGGAGAGACTAATAAAAGTGCCTCTAACAGTGACCCCACAGAAAATGCAAGCAGTAATAAAGAGGAAAAGTTTGAAAATGAATACAGTGGGAAAATCAGTGTGGGTATAGACACACATAATGAAGAAGAAAATGAGTCATATCCATGGTGAAGAAGAATATCATGACATTGCTCATGAACAAAGCAGTTATAAAGAGGCAGAATTTGAAAGTGAGGACAGTGGGTCAAATCATGAAGAGGAGGATAGTCATGAAGATAAAAATGTACAAAGCAATGATGAAGACACCTTTAATGTTTCAAATACAGAGGATGACAATCATGAAAATCTTGACATTGATACTAGCATGAGAGAAAATGAAAATGCCTCTCAAGAAGGCAGCCAAGAGCAAAGTGATGAAGACACACATACAAAAATCATCAATGAGAAGACAAATATCCCCAAGGTCACCAATGATCAAGGTATTCAAGTGAAACATTTAAAACTTGTACTCTCACTTACCAAAGAGGATCAAGGCAAGTGTTTGTTGCCTCTAAGAGGCAAGGGACCTTTCCATCTACTTTAGCTCAACCATTGGACAAATGTAAGAAAAAAGTGAAAGAAGAAGAGGAAGATCATGAAAAATAAAGAGAGTTTGAACTCATTCACATAGACAGTGATGATGAGAATGAAACAAGAATTTCAAACTCCCTCCTCGAAGATAGGAATTCTCAAATCAAGGACTTGGAGGCTGAATTAGAAAGAGAAAAGGATGTCATTCACTTTTATCAAATGCAAAACAAGAAAATGAGTGCCCAACAAGCCATCCATGAAACAAGAACACTCAAGTACCGGAAAGAGGCTCAAAGGGCATAGGTGAAGTTATGAGGAGAGTATTGATGAGGAGGGTCAAACTAGAAGGATACCTAGAACTATGGGTCTAAGGAAAGCATTGGCAAAGCAAAGAGAAGAAGAATCAGCCCAAGCGGAACAACTTTCTCTCCAAGAACTCCTTGCACTAGAAATTGAACATGATAGGGAATCATGGCTTTAAAGGGCTAATATACTTCTTGAATCCAAGCTATAGAAGGCCAATAGAGACTTGGATCTACAAAGAAAAATGGCTAAGCATCATGCTCAAAGAGAACAATTTGCAAGGAAAGAACTCAAAAGGGCCAAAATTGAGATCCAAGCACTAAAGGAGGAAAAGGACCAAGATAGCATTGGTATTTTTGCTCAAGCTTCTCTACAAGTCCCCTAGGATCCATGAGGCACTTATCTACCAAATTTGGGAGAAATTGGACAAGTTTTTGTTTTTCGCAAATTTTGAGGCTAGGAGCGCAGCACACCTGGTGCTACGCTCTTTTTTAGGGAATCTTCATGAGAAATGCCTTGAATTTTTGGATTCCTCATCATTAGAGGAGCATGCTCACCAATTTTGCAGCTCAATTGGAGTTTTTTTGGTCCCCCAAAAGGGTCAAAAACACTCATTTTTTCACCATTTTTCCCTCTTTTCAGGACATGTGTTGCGCTCCTACTAGTCTTGGAATTTTCACTTTTTCAATAGGTTTTATAGGTCATATCAGAAAACCAAGGATATATATGGAAATTAGACTCCAAGGGCTTTCGAACAAGCCATCATGGAGCTTTATCCGACATAGGAAAGGCCTTCAAAACATTGTTGTAAGAAGACCTACTTGTTCTGTTCCTGTGCTATGCTCCTGGCATGCAATTTCAAATTTGGCACACAGTGCTACGCTCCTATGTTTGACAAGTCAAAATGTGCACTTGGAAATTTTTTGTAGGCTTTTCAAAGCCTAAAGGTCAATTTAATTACTAAAAATAGCCAAAAAGATATTTACTTTAGATATTTTGTGCCTTGGGCCTTGCAAGGCCTCAAGGACAATAGAGATACTTTTGTTTAGCCAATGGAAATATAAATACTCTATTGGGTTTTTCTACTCTTTTCTCGTTATATAAGGAATGAGGATTCATTGTAATAGGGGGATTTTTATGTGTTTGAGAGCAATACATGGTTTTTGGAATTTGAAGAGAAATTTGGTGTTGTAGAGCTTGTGGATGATTTGCCTTGATTGATGTTGATGAAGGCTTGCTTGCAAGATCGCTGAGTTTAGTTAATGGTGATGTATCTCTCATTTTTTCATGTTTTCTAGTTTATCATATGTCCATATTTCTATATTTCAAGAGCTTAGAAGAGTATAGGATGAGAAATGTTGTTTGAGGCACCTCAGTCCTCCTGCTTTCCTATTGTCATTATGCTTTCTTTTGTTGGGTCAGCTTAAGGAATTATTAGTTTCTATTTAAGCCCACCTAAGCTTGTCTATTTCATTATTGGATTAATATGCTAGTTTAAAAATATAATTCACGGTAAGCCCTGCTTGTTTGATTCTATCTAAACTCTGTCTTGAAATCTCTTTGATGTATTGATTGTTAGGTTAAGCCAAAGACATCTTGTTTCGATCTTTCCCTTTGTATATGCTTATCAATTTGCCTCAAAGTTATTTATAGTTTAATGAATGATGTTTAGGGATTACCTCTTCATTTTTTGATGCTATTTGTCTCTTATATGTTTTCAAATCTTGAAAGTAGAATCATTGAAGTTAGATGAGTTTTCTTGCTTCCTTTTTTCCACTGGATTGTTTATCTTGGATGTTTATTTGTTTAAAAGTATTGTCATTGAGTAAATGGTGTGCCCTATCTCATGATTAGTATATTTTTATTATCAATATGCAAGACCTTCTTGTTCATGGGTATTTGACAAAGGATTCTTAACTGCCCTTTTCCCTACCTTGTTTCCCCAAACTTAATGTCCATCTCACCTCACACATAAACTTTAAAGATCCATTGACTACACTATATTTTCCCTGTGATGTGCCTTGATTCACTATTGAGATATCAATTAATTCACAGACTCCATAGCCCAATGTTTTACAACCTCTCACTCCACCTATCCTACTCAATCATCTTACCTCAACCAAACAAACAAACAAACCCTACACCTAACAACTAGCCTAAAATCAACCATCTAAAGCGAACACGTTTATATCCTTCCCAAATAATAGAGAGAGCCCTCTCTGAGTCCAGGAAGGCTAGGTCCTAGGACTCCAAAGACTGGTTTGATGTTACCCTGTGCATTTGGTCTACCAATCTGCTAAATCACAGGACACCAACAGATGCTACTGTCTATCGACAGTTGGTGGGTCTACTCATGTATTTAGTTAATACAAGACCGGACATATGCTATGCGGTGAACCAGCTTAGTCAAGCGATGGTTAAGCCTACCAAGCTCTTTTGGAAGGCAAGCAAGCATGTCGTAAGATATCTCAGGGGCACATATGAGTATGGTTTATGGTACAAACAGATGGATGAGGTGAAGTTGCATGGCTTCACAAATGTAGATTGGGCAGGCAACCCAACAGACAGAAAGAGCACATCAGGAGAGGTTTTCAGTATCGGATCTACAACAGTTTCTTGGTACAGTAGGAAACAAAGGTCTGTGGCACTCAGTTCAGCGGAAGCAGAATACACGACAATAACTCAAGCTGCATGTGAGGCTATCTGGATGAGGAAAATCCTGTTTAGTTTGTTCGGTTATCATTTAGATCCTATAGTGATACATTGTGATAATCAGAGTTGCATTAAACTCTCAACTAATATTTTTTTTCATGATATATCTAAGCATATAGATATCCGGTATCATCATATCAGAGATTGTGTGCAAGGAAGATCATGTTGCTTTAGTACATTCCTACAGAAGATCAGGATATAAATATTCTGACGAAGGTGCTCACCAGGAGCAAATTCGAATACCATAGAGGCAGGATCGGGCTGAAGGATAATCCCTATCTTATTGAGAGGGAGTGTTGAGATTCAACAAGATGATGAGCTTAGTGAAAATTAAGCACCTTCACTAAGTGGGGTCTACAGGCTATTTTTAGGTGTATGTCTATTTTTAGACATGGTGAGCATATTTTATAAGTTGCAGGAAGCTATTTTTAGATGGTTGATCAAGTTAGAAAAATAGATGAGATTCTATTTTTAGAAGATTGGGCGAAGTCTATTTATAGATTTCTAATCTAAAAATATATGCATGTTGATTATTATTAGCCCTTAATAATAATCCAACAATAAATATCAACTTATTCTCTTGGAGCACTTTATTTCAGTGAAAAAATTTGGCAAATCAGTGGGCTAAAGGAATTACACAATTCCTAGGGTGGTTGGTGACTCATGCATGGAGGACTCAGTTATAACTAAAGTGGCAGAGTTGTGACAAAGTTGGAAGAGTAGTTATGGGAGTTTTTATTTAGTTTAACTTAGTTGTGCTAGTTGTATCTAGTTCTAACTGAAGATACACTAGTGAGAGTTTAGTGAATTAATTATTTAATTAATTCACAACTAGAGACTCACTTGCAACTGAAAAAATATAGCAGTTAACTACTTTCATGTCAGTTCCAGTGGAGTCCCAGTGGAGAGATAGGTGAAAGAGTGAGAAGGACTATCTGTTGTGACTATAGTGATGCATTAAATGCATCTGACACACATTGGAGATGCCAATGAGGATTGCGCAGTCAAGGCAAGGCCAATTCGAATTCATTCAGGGGTTTTCTTCAACAGGGATTACGCAGTGGAGGCAGGCTGTCAGGAGGCAAGAAATTGGTACATAGATATGAAAATTTCTTCATGACAATGTGTAATGATTGTTGATTGTACTAAGAGCTTGATGTACTAAGATTTGTATGAGATTATTACATGATCCATTGATATACAAAATATATGATAGTTGGGGTTTTTAGCTTTAAGCTTTCCCGTTAAAAAATTGTGTTTATGAGCGATTAATTTTGCTTCATATGTGTTTTTCAATTGGTGATTTAATTTCTGCAACAAATTAAGTGGAAGGATTATGTATTTAACATAAGTTAATTTGTTAGATAAGGAGAGTCTAGTAATATACATGAATCTTGTGTAATTTCTACACAGTTTCGTGGAAGAGTATCCATGGGTTTGCGGCCCTCCATGTGAAACTTACCGAGTATCTCCCTTGCATACTTGCCTTGAGACACAAACAGTTCACCTTCTCACTACCATATTTCCAATCCAAGGAAATAGTGAAGGAGGCCCATATCCTTCATCTCGAACTCCTTTTCAAGATCCTCCTTTCATGAGTGTATCAGCTGCTCATCACCAGTCACTATTAAATCATCAACATAAAGAACAATGATTAAAAGTTTTCTGACTCCCTCTCAAAGGTAATGGTACCAATGTTGGTCGCACTATATCTTCCATCGTCACCCATCTCTATATGAATTTGGAGATCTTTCTCCTCTAAGTCACTGAAAAGCTCCTTATCTACCGTCATGTGGAAGGAAGCACCACTATCAAGATACCACACGAATCCCATTGCACTTGAAACCAAGCATGCGATCAAAGAGAAATAAATTTAAAATTGTGAGGCAAGGGCCTCACCAGCTGCAGCTCCAGCAGCCTTCTTGTTCTTCTTTTTCTGTGGGCAGTTAGTGGAAATATGCCCATGTTCGTGACAGTGAAAACACTTTACCTTGGAAAAATCCAACTTATTTCCTTTAGCCTCGGATTTTGATTGGAATTTCTTCCCCTTCCCTTTCCTTTATTTGGTAGCCAAATTATAATCCTCTTCATCATCATGCTTTGATGAAGAGCCATCCCTGGTGTTCCGCCTGAACTCATCCTGCACTAGATCTGACCACAATTGTTCCTAATCTGGTAGTTTTTCCCATCTGTTGACAAAGCCTTGATAACTATTCCAACTCTTAGGAAGTCCTGAGAGAGCCAATCTCACCAAATCATCAACAGAAATAGTGATTCCCACACTCCCCAGTTCATCCCGACATTGGACAAACTTTGTGAGATACTTAGGAATATTGTCGCCCTTCTCCATTTTGATTTTTCTGAGTTTATCCTTCAGCGCCAATTTCCTATGGTCACTGTTTCTTTGGAAAATATCTATCAAATCCTTCCACATTGCAAAAGGAGTGGCTTTCCCATGAAGGCTTGAGACAATATGATCTCTCACACCTTCCAACAAAATTCTTCTTGCCTTGGCTACTTTATTTTTCCATGTGTCAAGTAATGCAGCATCCGTCGAAGTGGGCTTAGGAACATCACTGTCGATGAATTCCTTCAAGAAATTATCTTCAAGCACTGCCTCCATCCTATCCTTCCATGCAATGTAGTTTGAGCTACCCTCTAGAGCATACTATAACTGAAAACCATTGAAATACATTTCGATGCTTACTCAATTGTCGCACCAAGAAATTCTTGCAGCAAATTCAAATTGTTTCCACCAACCAAACTCAGCTACTGCTTCATTATTGCAATCTTCTTTGCTCCAATACCATGTAGAAATTTATAAATAATGTGATGTATTACCAGACTCTCCTGATCTAACAATTATATGCACTGTTAAATACACAATCCTTCTACTTAATTCTTAGCGGAAATTTAATCGCCAATTGCAAACACATGAAGAAAAATCAATCACACATAACACAAATATTTTTACCGAGAAAGAATAAAGTTAAAAACCCCAACTATCATATATTATGTATATCATGGATCATGAAACAATCTCATACAAAACCCTACTCGAAGAGCTCTTAGTACAATATACAATCGTCTCACACTGTCATACAAAAATTGGCTCACACATGCACCAATTTACTGCCTCCTAATAGCCTGCCTCCACTACCCAATCCTTGTTGTTGAAGATCCCTGAATGAATTCGATCTTTCCTTGCCTTGACTGCACAGTCCTCATTGGCATCTCCAATGTGTGTGTAGTTTCATTTAATGCACCACTATAGTCACAACTAATAGTCAACCAGGCCCTTTAACGTATCTCCCAACTAGGTCTCCATTGGATCTTACATGCATGTAGTTAATAGTAGCATTTCTTCAGTTGCATGTGAGACCACTACTTATGAATTAATTAATAGTTAATTCACTGATCTCTCACTAGTGTATCTTTAGTTACAAATAGTTACAACTATTACAACTAAGTTTAACTCACTTAACTGAGTTAAACTAAATAACAACTCACATAACTACACATCCAGCTCTGTTACAACTTTGTATCACTCAGTTACATTGAAGTCCACTTTGCATGTCCCACCAACCAACCTTAGAACTCGTAATTCCTTCAGTCAATTGGTTTGCCACATCATTTAACTGAAATCAAGTGCTTCAAGAGAATAGATTATTATTTGTTTTCTAATTATATTAAGGGCTAATAATAATTGACATCCGATCTATTTTTAGACATGCAATCTATAATAGACTTCGCCCATGCATCTAAAAATAGAATCTCATCTATAAATATAATTTTCTCAACCATCTGTAAATAGACTTACGCTATAAATAGAATATGCTCACCATTATAAAAATAGACATACACCTAAAAATAGCCTGCGGGCCCCACCTAGTGAAGGTGCTTAATTTTCACTAGGATCGTCATCTTGTTGAATCTCAACACTTACCCCTAGGTCACACTGGCATTTCCCCACTTTGAACCATATATGTAGGCATAACACTACATTCCAGGGGCGAGGAGGCTATAACCGCAGGAATAAAATGGCATGCCAGTGGTTAGGGCCCCATATTCTCATTTTTATGCTGCGACTCTGGTATTTGAGCCACCTTTTCAGGCTCAGAGCCAGGGAAAATTTTAGGGGCGAATTTTAGCCCAAAGGTGAATTTTAAAGGGTTTTAAATTTTGGTAGGGCGAATTTTTTTATATAAAACCCATTTTCTATAGTTTTATATAGTTAGCCCTATAATTATTTTAAAAATAATTAATTATTAAGTGTTAGCCCAAGAAAATAAATGCGCTTAAAACTTAAACCATGGAATTTTCCTCCCGATTTTCTGGTTTGGAGATGATTTCAATGGAATTCACATGGATTTACTAGGCCGAGGAAGGGATTGGAATTATTCACCCCATTTTTACTGGTTGGGGCTTCGAAGTTGGAGGTGCAACAAAGATTTAATGGCATTTTCCCAAATTTACTGGGTCGGGGGAGGGATTGGAGTGATTCGCCCCCATTTCAACTGGTTGGGGCTTGGAAGGGGCTTGGAAGTTGACTATGGGAGGTGCACGGTTCCCAGATTATATGCAGGATGCATTGACTAGGGCAACAACTTACAAGATCCGGTTCAGATGACGCTGAACAATGCAAGCTTTCTTGATTCAAACATGATTATTATTCTAAATGACAATAAGCAGGTTTCCTTGCCTACTGCTACTGTAGATGGCCCGGCCACTCCTGTGGGTGCTCTTAGTAGTGCTCTTTCCAGGCTTGAAGGCAGTAAATTTTTTTGAAAATTGTGAGAAGTAGCCAAGGTTGACGCCTAGTCCACCCCTAATCTCATAGCTCTGTACTCACGAATTTCTTGGTTGCTTTCTTTATGTGTGTACAAATAAGTCTAAATTGCTGATTTTTTTTCAGGCTCTTATGGATCAAATTGGGGGTGCAACCTACAATATAGCTGCAAAAGTGGATGAGTATGCCAGAGGAATGTTTAGTGCATCTAGTTTTTCCCTCTTTGAAGAAATCAGACTCTATTACATTGGCCCTGTTGATGGACATAAAATTTTGTAGAAATTATATAACTTATGTGTTATATGTCCCATATTCTCCTAATCTCACACTATTTTAACTTCATGCAAAATACAGAATCTATTCCACCATTGATCATTTGCGAAAATTAAATCAAGATTGCAATGCACACATGAAACAATAGAAATTCACACACATTAACACAGTTGTTTAACGAGAAAGCCTGAAGCTGAAAACCCCAACTATCTGTATATAATATATTTCATAGAGATCATGTAACAATCCTCATACAAAGCTGATCATATCAATCTCTCAGTACAATACAATTCCTACACATTAATCAGGCCCAATCTTGCAAATCCATGCACCGATCTTTTCCACATGCTAGCCTACCTCTACTGCGCAATCCTTGCTGAAGAATGGCTCTAAATGAGTTCAAATTGACCAAGATTTCACTGCGCAATCCTCATTGGCATCTCCACTGAGTGTTGGATGCAATCAATGCATCTCTATAGTCACAACTAATAGTCACACTTGCTCTTTCACCTATCTCTCCACTGGTCTCCACTGAAACTGCCATGCACTATAGTTAACTGATGTATTATTCAGTTGATTAATGAGTTATTATTTAGTGAATTAATTAAATAATTAATTCACACCACTCTCACTAATGTATCAATCAATTAGACTAGATACAACTAGCTCAACTGAGTCTAACTGAGTTAAAATAAATACAACTCCACCAACTACTTCTCCAACTCCACCAAACTCTGTCACATGAGTTATAACTAAAGTCCTCCATGCATTAGCTCCAGTAAACCCTCAGGAATAACATAATTCCTTCTTTCAGCTGTTGTGCACTTAATTGAAGTGCTCCAAGAGAATAAGATAATGTTTAGAGTCAAAATATTATTAAGAGCTAATAATATTCAACATATCTATTTTTAGACTGGAAATCTAAAAATAGACTCCGCCCAATATGTCTAAAAATAGAAGTCCATCTATTTTTCCAACTTGACCAACCATCCACAAATAGCATCCTGCAACTCATAGAATATGATCGACATGTCTAAAAATAGACATAGTCTAAAAATAGACTTGCGCCAAAAATAGCCTGATGGCCCACTTAGTGAAGGCGACTCTTTTCACTAAGCTCATCATCTTGTTGCAATCTCAACACTCCCTCTCAACAAGATAGGTATTATCTGCCACCCTGATCCTGCCTCTATGGTATTCAAATTTTCTCCTGGTGAGGGTCTTCGTCGGACTATCTACATCCTGATATCCTTCGTAGGAATGTAAGAAATCAACATGATCTTCCGCTGCACACAATATCTGATATGATGGTACCGGATGTCAATATGTTTATATCTATCATGAAATAATGGATTAACCGAGAGTTTAATGTAACTCTGGTTATCAAAATATATCACAGTAGGATATAAGTGAGAACCGAACAAACCGACCAGGATCTTCCTCATCCATATAGCGTCACATGCAGCCAAACTTGCTGCCATGTACTTGGCCTCCGCTGAACTAAGTGCCATGGATCTTTGTTTCCTGTTGTACCAAGAAACTGTTGTAGATCTGATATTGAAAATCCCTCCAGATGTGTTATTTTTTTTTGTTGGGCTTCCTGCCCAATCTGCTTCCGTGAAGCCATGCAGCTTCACCTCACCCGACTATCTGTACCACAATCCATACCTAGATGTGCCCCTGAGATACCTCAAGACATGCTTGCCTACCTTCCAAAAGAGCTTGGTAGGCTTCACCATCGCTTGTGAAAGCTGGTTCACAGCATAGCATATGTCTGGTCGTGTATTGACTAAATACATGAGCGAACCAACCAACTATCGATAAACAGTGGTATCCACTACCTCTGTCGATGTAGCATCCTCTTTCTTCAAACCACCAGGGAGAGTAGTGTCGATAGGCTTGCATCCTTGCATGTGAAACTTCTCTAGTATCTCCCGGACATACTTTCCTTGAGACACAAACAATCCACCTTTCCGCTGCCAAATTTCTACATAAAGCACAATGATCAAAATCCTACCCTCCACCACAATCTGGTATAGGTTAGGATCCACCTCACTCTTGGCGAAACCAAGTCCGATGAAATAATTGTCTATCCATGTGTACCAAGAACGAGGTGCTTGTTTCAGCCCATACAACGCTCTTTTGAGCCTGCACACATGCGACTCACTGCTGAATATTTCGAATCCTTCAGGCTTCTCAATGTACACCTCCTCCTCAATGATTCTATTGAGGAACACAATCTTCACATCCATCTAATGAATGTGCCAACCCATCTACGTTGAGAGAGCAAGGTTGGTCCGTATGGAATAATACCTTGCAACAAGTGCAAAGGTTTCTTCATAGTCAATTCCCTCAATCTGTGAGAAGCCCCGGGCAAAAAATCTTGCACTATACTTCTCAGCGCTCCCATCTGCAACTTGCTTCGCTTTGTAGATCCATCTCAAACCTACCACTGATTTCCCTTACGGCCTTGGGACAATCTACCATGCACTGTTTCTAACAATCAAATCATACTCTTCCACCATGGAATCTACCCATGAGGGATCCTCCAAAACTTCCTCGAAAGAGGATGGCTCCGTCACGATACACTTTTTCATCAAAGCCATGTATCCAGTAAATCGGTCAGGTGATTGTCTCTGTCTGCGCTATGATGTAGGAACTCCTACATTCTGCACTGCATCAAGATTCAGTCGCTCAGTTTCTGTAGTGTGCTTCCGCCCTCTGATGTTTGGCGTTGCATGAGTGGTTTCTTCCACTCCATGAACCTCCTCTTGTGGTTGATCCACATCTTGAGGCTCATCTTTAGGAACAAGAAGCTCCTCATGCGCATGCAAGGTGTAGCTCCCTCGGAAGCGACAACTTCATGGCTTTTCTCCTCATGAAATTTGATATCCCATCGCTGTGATCATGTTGTCTGAAGGAAAATACACACGATTGTGGGATGTTTCTGTGTACCCCAAAAATATCCCAACCTCTGCCCCGGTCGGCTCTAGCTACTTTACAGCATCCTTCGTCACATGAATGTAAACAGGTGAACCAAAAATATTCAAATGAGAAATATCAGGCTTCTTACCAGAAAATGCCTCTTCGGGTGTACTCATGCCAAGTACTCTATGAGGACAATGGTTTTGCACATAAACCACAGTGTTGCATGCCTTAGCCCACAAGTGTATGGGAAGGCCCTGATCATGTAACATTGCCCATGCAACACCCACGATCGTTCTATTCTTTCTCTCTGCAACCCCATTCTGCTGTGGGTTATGAGGCACTATGAGTTCTCTTCGAATTCCTTCTTTGCTACAGAAGTCTTTGAATTCGCCAGAGATGTATTCACCACCATTATCGCTCCTTAGATCTTTCACCTACTTCCCCGACTCCTTCTCAATCAGCGCATTGAACTCACAGAACTTTGAGTATGTCTCGCTCTTCTTCTGCATGAAGAAGATCCAACACTTACAAGAAAAGTCATCAACAAATATCACATGATACCTGTGCTTTGTTGTTGAAGCAACCGAGAAAGGTCCACACACTTCTGTGTGAATTCTCTCAAGGATCGTCAAAGCACGACTATCCTTCTCATGAAAAGTGGTCTTCACAAATTTTCCCAAAGTACATCCCTTGCACTGATCTGACTGCGCAAGTGTACCTTTAGGAAGCCCGGTAGAAATCTGCGGGAATTTTTTTTCAAAGTGCCATAGTGAAGATGGCCCAATATCACATTGCCTGAAAGTCACCCTCATCCTGGCTAATCACTCCTTACGCACACTGCCATTCTTTGCGTTTCCATACACTCTGATTGATAAATATTCTTAACTCAAATCCCTATCCTCTTGGTGTGACCAGTTGTTTTACTGCGCAGGAAGGCTTTTCGTTCACTAAAAACAACATCATAACCCTTGTCTTCCAACATTGCCACAGAGATCAGATTCTTCTTCAATCCTTGAACATGCATGACATCCTTCAATATGAAATGTTTACCAGACTCCCTCTCAAAGGAAATGGTCTCGATACCAGTCGCACTGTATCTACCATCATCGCCAATCTTGATGTGCACTCCAAGATCCTTTTCATCCAGATCACTAAACAAATCTTTGTCTCCAATCATATGGAAAGACGCACCACTGTCAAGAAACCACACTGATCCCATCACACTTGAAACCAAGCATGCAATCAGAGAAAAATCCAGCTCAAACTGCGAGGCTAAGTCCTCTCTAGCTGCAGATCTAGAAACCTGCTTATTTTTCTTCTTCTGTGGACAATTAGTGGCGTAATGTTCGTGTTGGTGACAGTGAAAGCACTTCACATTGGACAAGTCCTGCTTCTTTCCTTTCGCACCAGATTGAGAAGGATTTTTCTTTCCTTTCCCTTTCCTTGCTTTGGTAGCCAAAGTACAATTTTCTTCATCTTCATTCTTCAATGAAGATCCATCCCTGGTACCTCGCCTTATCTCCTCTTGAACAAGATCCGACCAAAGTCGCTCCCATCCCGGTAGTTTCTCCTGACCATTGACAAAGTCCTCGTAGCTATGCCAACTCTTCGGAAGCCCAAGGAGAGCCAAGCTCACCAAGTCTTCTTCATCTACAGTAACCCCCACACTTCCCAGCTCATCCTTGTAGTGGACAAACTTCGTGAGGTATTTTGGTATATTGTTGCCTTTCTCCACTTTTATTTTTCTGAGCTTTTCTTTAAGCGCCAACTTCCTCTGGTTGATTCTGCTTTGGAACAAGTCTGTCAAAGCCTTCCACATTAAGAATGGAGTGGCTTTACCGTGAAGGCTGCACACAATGTGATCCTTCACACCTTCCAACAGAATTCTTCGACACTTTGCTACCTTCTTTTGCCATGATTCAAGTGTGGTTGCATCGCTAGAACCAGGATTTGGAATATCAGTATCTATGAACTCCTTCAACCCATTATCATCTAGCACTGCCTCCATCCTGTCCTTCCATGCAATATAATTTGAGCTGCCATCAAGGGCATACTCCAATCGCAATCTGTTGAAAGACATTTCAATGAATGCTCAACTTTGACACCAAGAAAACACTGCAGCAAATTCGAATTCTACCAGCACAAAACTCATGCTTCCAATAATTGCAATGCAACTCCAATGATCAACTAATATGATACCATGTACAAATTATATAACTTATGTGTTATATATCCAATATTTTCCTGATCACACACTATTTTAACTTCATGCATAATACAAAATCTATTCCACCATTGATCATCACATGCAGAAATTAAATCAATTGCAATGCACACATGAAACCATAAAAATTCACACACATTAACACAACTGTTTAACGGGAAAGCCTGAAGCTAAAAACCCAACTATCTATATATAATATATGTCATAGAGATCATGTAACAATCCTCATACAAAGTTGATCATATCAAGCTCTCAGTACAATACAATCACTACACACTAATCAGGCCCGATCTTGAAAATCCATGCACCGATCTCTGCCACCTGCTAGCCTGCCTCTACTGCGCAATCCCTGCTGAAGAATGGCTCTGAATGAAATCAAATTCAGCCAGCCTTTCTCATGCAATCCTCATTAGCATCTCCACTGAGTGTTGGATGCAATCAATGCATCACTATAGTCACAACTGATAGTCACACTTTCTCTTTCACCTACCTCTCCACTGGTCTCCACTGAAACTGTCCATGCACTGTAGTTAACTGATGTATTCTTCAGTTGATTAATGAGTTATTGTTTAGTGAATTAATTAAATAATAAATTCACACCACTCTCACTAGTGTATAAATCAGTTAGACTAAATACAACTAGCCCAACTGAGTCTAATTGAGTTAAACTAATGCAAGCTCCACCAACTACTTCTCCAACTCCACCAAACTCTATCACATGAGTTCCTAGCCCAAAGTCTTCCATGCATTAGCTCTATTAAACCCTCGGGAATAACGTAATTCCTTCTGTGTTCTTTGTGCATAACTGAAGTGCTCCAAGAGAAAAAGATAATGTTTATAGTCTAAATATTATTAAGGGTTAATAATATTTGACTGTTCTATTTTTAGCCCGGCAGTCTAAAAATAGAAACCACCCAATGTCTAAAAATATAATTTCATCTATTTTTCCAACTTGACCAACCATCCAAAAATAGCATCCTGCAACTTCTGAAATATGATCACCATGTTTAAAAATAGACTTGCGCCAAAAATAGCCTGTGGGCCCACTTAGTGAAGGCGAATCTTTTCACTAAGCTCATCATCTTGTTGAATCTCAACACATTCAAGATTTGGTAGCTAGTCTTGAGAATGTGAAAAGCATGCCTGCTCTAGGGCCTGTCCTCATCCATGTTGTCACAGAGAAGGGGAAGGGTTATCCACCTGCAGAGAAAGTAGCTGATAAACTACATGGTATGGTTATCTGCACCTAATTTGATCCCTTGTATGGCATCTCTCCTATCTAAAATTGCATATACCTTACGCAATTTCCCTATTTTTTTTTTACCTATCTATTGTCCCGGGACATTTTCAGACTGTAGAATAAAAATCCGCGATTACTCTTTCAATTTTTATGGTATTTTATGAAATTCACTGAATTGATCATCAATATATCTCTACTTTTCTCATTAATATTACTCTTCTTGTCTCTCTCTGACTGTTTGAAATTGAAACCCTTTATGGTCTAGGTGTGGTGAAATTCAATCCAGCTACTGGCAATCAATTCAAGCCTAAAAGCTCAACACTCGGCTACACTCAATATTTTGCGGAGAGATTGATCGCAGAAGCAGAGAGAGATGAGAAAATTGTGGCCATCCATGCTGCTATGGGTGGGGGAACAGGGCTAAATTACTTCCAGGAGAGGATCCCTGAACATTGTTTTGATGTGGGCATCGCGGAGCAACATGTCGTGACCTTTGCAGCAGGGCTTGCCACAGAAGTAATGAAACCCTTCTATGTAATCTATTCGTCCTTCTTACAAAGAGGATATGATTAGGTAATGGATTCACTGCACTGCCCTGGAAATGAAATAAACTGAATTGCACAAATTCTTTAATGGAAATGTTTGAACTAGATACATTCATCAGAGTCCAGACTATAATCTTATTTGAAAATTTATATTCATTCATGGCTTTGTACCACTAGTTGCAATTACAACAGTTAATAGTAGCTGGAATATTTAGGTTTGGTTACAGCAGTATCCAAAGTTAAGAACATAGCTGAAAGTAGGTGCCCAGGCGCGACAAACCAACTGTAGATTAGCTTGGATAATCACTACCAACACAAGATTAATTAGGTTATTATAGAATGAAATTGAGAAAACTGGTATTGCTAAGACTTGTTAGATTGTCTGGGGCATTTGCAGGTGGTTCATGATGTTGATTTGCAGAAACTCCCTGTGAGATTTTCCCTTGATAGAGTAGGGCTAGTGGGGGCTTGATATGTAACCTATGTTAATAGGTTAACTAAAGTACATATTTTACTTCAAATTTCAGTGTTTTACAATAATTTAGTAGAGCTCTAGAATCAAGACCTCACCTACCTGAGTAAAGAGCTAGTTACTTTCTGGGCTCTCTGATTATGAAAATGGCTATGGATTCTTGTTTACATTCTCAGCCAAAATGAATATTTATAGGAAGGATATAGATTCTGTGTGATATTAGAGCCAAAGTGGAGATGCTTGTCAACCTTATCTAGGGAGGGAAAACCCTATCTCCATGATGCACTACTCTCTATATTTATGTTTATTGATTAGTAATGGAACATAATGATTGAAATTTGAAAGTTAAATGAAGGATTTCACTCCTTATATGTATAGAATTTAAATGGAGACAAAGAACTAAAAGGAAAATTGCAATCTTTTATGTGTACTCTTACAAGGACTTGAAATGAGAATTGTAATTCATATTTTCTCATTAATGGTTTATAAACTAAGGCTAGCTGCTTGTAAGTCTGTCTTTTGGCATGGCACATTGTAGCAGAGATTTATTGTTTATAGATGACTTATATTTCCAAATGAAAAAGGATGTAGCTCAACATGTTTTCTTATTGGTCAAACTAAAGTAAATATTTTACTTCAAAGTTCAGTGTTTTACAATAATTTAGTAGAGCTCTAGCATCAGGACCTCACCTACCTGAGCAAAGAGCTAGTTACTTTCTAGGCTCTCTGATTATGAAAATGGCTATGGATTCTTGTTTACATTCTCGGCCAAGACGAATATTTATAGGAAGGATATAGATTCTGTGTGATATCAGAGCCAAAATGGAGATGTTTGTCAACCTTATCTAGGGAGGGAAAACCCTATCTCCATGATGCACTATTATCTATATACATGTTTATTGATTAGTAATAGAACATCATATGATTCAAAGTTAAACGAAGGATTTCACTCCTTGTATGTATAGAATGTAAATGGAGACAAAGAGCTAAAAGGAAAATTTGAATCTTTTATGTGTACTCTTACAAGGACTTGAAATGAGAACTGTAATTCAAATTTTCTCATTAATGGTTTATAAGCGAGGCTAGGTTTGCTTGTAAGTACATCCTTTTGGAATAGCACATTGTAACGGAGAGATTCTTGTTTAAATTTCTTATGAACTTTCAACACTATAACAAACTTTGGCGCAAATTGTTTATCAATTCTCACTTGGTTAGGGTTATAGATGTTAATGAAAATTTTGTGTGCATGCATGAGAGTTTGGTGCAAATGATGTTGTGTAGCATTAGTGTGATAAATATGGGATAGTGCAAAGCATAGTTTTGAAGATAAGTCTAAGTTGACTCGTACCGAATCAACTCAGTAAAGTTGATTGTTGGTTGAACGGTTAATTGTTGGTTTAATGGACAGAAGATCTTGCAAGCTCAAATACGAAAGGGAAAAACCATCATGGAGTTCTCTTTGTAATTATCCACAACTGCTACCTTCCATGCTTCCTCAAAATCCTCTCCAACCTCAATATCAGTGCTAGTAGTAGCATGAGAAAAAACACTACACTTAGCAGAACTAGAAGAACGCGTTTTCCAAACTGCACGAGAACTACTTCCCTCACGAGTCACCATTTGTGCCATGCCTGGTCTTGGTGGTTCACTTCCATCAACTCTTGGTTCAACTACCATATCTTCATTGGAACCAACACCATGAACTCTTCTAGACAACGATTCACCATTTGTACTCATGATTCACCACGATTTTACAAGATAATATAATCTCGTGAGCGATTCGCCAAAATAATTATATATACATATTACATTATTAATAAAATCACCTTCCATTTTTCCTATGTATCATGGGGATTCGTCCATTTATTATACATATAAATTTTGCGGGGTTCTTAAAATTTTCCCTGCTCCGAGCCCGAGTCACTGCCCATAACTTCATGAAACCTTAAGGGATGATAAATAACAATAGTGCAATGATATAAAACCAATCACATCAACAATAACTCGTCTGGACCCCTCCTAGCGATGACAAGAATTTGTCCAACATGTCACAAACATTGAATCTACAGGTGTAAACAACAGATTTAAGCATAGAGGTCTCATACTTATATGATAATCGCTCAGTAGCATTTCTCCCTTACATCTACAATCTATTTGACCATAGATACATTATGCATTCATTTACAATTGAAATCATGGATAGATCCATACATCATCACTGATCAAATACATGCTTATAACCAACATAATAACCAAAGAAATACAATGGATACAACAACAATAGAATCCAGATAGAAACTAATACATTTGCATACAAAATACCAAAGGAATGAGATCTTCATTATTGAATGTAAAAATCAATCAGAGATGGTACTTCCACGTTCCACCCAAACATATATTGGCTGAGCCAAATCTCTCTTCATCCAATCCCCCTGTGTCATATTCCAAGCATGAATGTGGGACTCAAGCCGAAAGAACCAATCAGGGAATCCCGAGGCTAAAACACCTCACCCTAATCAAATATAAATCAAGCTTTACCGTGATCTACACCCGATCACTAGGTCAATATAAGCATGGATATCACTAGATTCTCTCTGCCTAAACCGTGAGGAATTTTCCTATCTCCTAGTCTCACAGGCTTTACCGCAACCCATAGTCTGAATCAGGGGTCACCAGGCCCTAAACCAAGACACCACCCTCTAGGTTTTACCGTATATCCCACTATTCACTGGTAAGGATTCCTAGTCCTAATCAAGGGAAACCACCTCTCAGTATTTATCGCAATCCAATCCTAGATCATTAGGCCCTAAATAGAGGCAACACCTCTTAGGCTTTACCTGAATCCAAACTCGGATCACTAGGCCCTAAATCGAGGCAACACATAAACCGATTATGTTTCATAATAATAATAATAATATTTGGAGATCCACCTCACTCAACTTGGAATCCATCTGTTAATATAGCTAAACCAAAACATGAGAACTCCACAACACCATGGCTATCCGAAAATGGAAAGTCTATGCTGAAAAAAATGTCACACCTAGAAAGAACTATGCAAAGACAGAAGATAACCACATGAAATACCATGCATGTCAGATCTAGCAAGGAAAATACACATGCAAATTGATACCTGCAGAGAATCATGTTGTAGCTTCTTGATCCTGCTCTTCCTTGCTTTTTTCCTCCTTATTCTTGCTTCCTTTCCTTTCTTGGTCCAATGCTAAGAAAACTCTAAGTGTCCAAGAGTTAGAGAGAGAGAGAGAGATAATAATGAGAGAGCTTCAAAAATGAATTGACAAAAGGCTTGAGCCAAAAGCTTTCCAACTAATCCTCAGAAGGATTTTTATAAATGAGGCCTCTATTTTCTTCATTTTCCATTATTTTCCTTCATTTTCCTTCTCACGTGAAACTTGTGACCTTTCACCTTCATTTTCTCATATTTTCCTTTATTTTAATAAACAAAATGTCAGTTAATGTCTCATGTGTTTCAAAAGCCTTTTCCATTGCCTTTTCCAACTTACTTTAGCCATAATAACCTAAATTAACACTCACTAGGATGTTTTTCCCAATATTCAGCTTCAAATAAGTGTCTCACCAACCTTGGTTATTATTTTTAATGTTTATTACATGGAATTTTCACGAGGATTTTTAAATGAAAATATCTAGTGTAAATGAAAGTGACTTGTTTAATTGATGTGATAATTTTTCCATCACTTAAATGTTAACATTGTTAATAGTTTTTTTATTGTGCTTTGATTTTCTTTAATAATGAGTGAGTAAACATTTTCTCCTTTTTTGATTTGAAATGATAAGTAAACACTCCTCATTCTTGATTTGACGAAGTACCTACTAAGTATATGATATGCATTATAGTTTGGAAAATTTTCACATTATTGAATTGTTTATTTTACATATATTTGTTTTGTATGCGGAATGGAGAAATTAAAAATCTCAATTTCATACTTACAAATTATAAATATAAAGGAGATAAATTTAATATATGTGTGTGTGTGTGTGTGTGTTTCTTAGGTAAAACATTTAAATTCAAAGAGGATTAAAATATATATACTTTTATCAACTTTAAATGAAAAAATATCATATATTAATTTAATATCTAATTTAGCCATAATATTAAAATTAAATTATTATTATTATTATTATTATTCAAAAACATTAAAAATAAATAAAAAACAAACTTAATTTTAATTTAGATATTAAAAATTAATTAAATATATTTATCCCTACTTTATGGTGGAGATTCTTAATTTGTAAGTGTGGCTTATCAATACTACATGTCCAAAAAATCATAACTCATTTTATATGACATTTGTTCATATAACATTTTTTTTAATTAATTAAATAAATTAAAAGGATAAAAAAGACATAGCTGTTTTGGACATAAATCTCAATCATTGATTTCTGTATACTACTATGAAAATTATATAATATTTCATGGAGGTTAAATCCTTCCCATCCACCTAATAATTATTGATAAGAATTCCTAACTAGTTAATGTGGACCACTAAGCAACTCACTATAAGAACATGGGTGCTTTGATCTTCGTAAACACAATATTAAAACCATGAAATATCCAACTATTGCATTTATGAATTTGGGGTTGATTTCTTCTTATGTTCTTTTTGTTTCTGTTTTAATTTTAGCTTATTGTGTGTATATTTGTATGTTGATTAGTGGTCATATATTATTTTTTATTTAGCTCATATATGCAAATAGATATATGTATTATTCTTTTTGCGTAATCATATATACATATGCACTTATTTATGTATGTAAACTTATTCCTTCATGAGTGAGGTGGTGAAATGTTTATCAATGGTTATAGTGTATTACATACTTTGTTAGGTTGCATTGACTTTTAATAAATTTGAAAAATTATATTCATGCCAAGTGCTCCCCACCCACCAATTTCTTATGGATTTGATATTATTCCAATTCTAATAAGTTCCTCCATGATAAGTTCATCATTATTATTTATAACATTCATCTCCCCACCCACCAATTTCCTAGAGATTTGTTATTATTCCAATTCTAATAAGTTCCTCCATGGTAAGTTCCTCATTATTATAAATAACTGGTTAATGTGGACCTCTAAGCAACTCACTATAAGAACATTGGTGCTTTGATCTTGGTAAACACGATATTAAAACCAAGAAATATCCAACTATTGAATTTATGAATTTGGGGTTGATTTCTTCTTATGTTCTTTTTGTTTCTGTTTTAATTTTAGCTTAGTGTGTGTATATTTGTATGTTGATTAGTGGTCATACCTTTTTTTTTTTTAGCTCATATATGCAAATATATATATGTATTCTTGTTTTTGCGTAAGCATATATACATATGCACTTATTTATTTATGTAAACGCATTCCCTCGTGAGTGAGGTGGTGAAATGTTTATCAATGGTTGTAGTGAATTACATACTTTGTTAGGTTGCATTGACTTTTAATAAATTTGAAAAATTATATTCATGCCAAGTGCTCCCCACCCACAAATTTCTTATGGATTTGATATTATTCCAATTCTAATAAGTTCCTCCATGATAAGTTCATCATTATTATTTATAACATTCATCTCCCCACCTACCAATTTCCTAGCAATTTGTTATTATTCCAATTCTAATAAGTTCCTCCATGGTAAGTTCCTCATTTTTATTTATAACATTCATTTATATATAAGCAAATTTTATTTAGAAAAATGGTTCATTTTATAATAATATGTGTAATTCCTTTTTTTTTCTGAGTTAAAGTTGAGTCATGTCAAAATAGTAGACGAACAAATTTCAAAGGTAGACAATCCTATTCTAACCAAATAATAATTTTCTCATTATTATTTATAAAATTCATTTATATATAAACAAATTTTATTTAGAGTAATGGTCCATTTTACAATAATATGTGTAATTCGTTTTTTTTCTTAAGTTAAAGTTAACCAATGTCAAAATGGAGAATTGTCAAATGGATATGAAAATTGTTTGAGATTATTTCAATTCTAATAAGTTCCTAAGTTCCTCATTATTATTTATAACATTCATTTATATATAAGAAAATGTTATTTAGAAAAATTGTCCATTACTTTTAATAAATTTAAAAAATTATATTCCTGTGGCTCCTCACCCACCAATTTCCTAGGGATTTGAGAATATTCTAATTCTAATAAGTTACTCCATGATAAGTTCCTCATTATTGTTTATAACATTCATTTATATATAAAAAAATTTTATTTAACAAAATGACATATTTTATAATAAGATGTGTAATTATTTTTTTTCTTCACTTAAAGTTGATCCATATCAAAACAATGGATGAACAAATGTTAAATGGAGATGAAAAAGGCAGACAATGTCTAGTGTGGCCAAATGATAATTTCCTCATTATTATTTATAACATTCATTTATATATAAGAAAATTTTATTTAGAAAAATGGTTCATTTTACAATAAGATGTGTAATTCTTTTTTTTTCTTAAGTTAAAGTTGACCCATGTCAAAACATTAGAGGAACAAATGTCAAATAGACATGAAAAAGGTAGACAATACCTAGCTTGACCAATTTCAAAAGATGTAAATATATAAATATTTAATAAATTATATTTTTATTTAAAATTAAAATTGCATATTTTATACTTTTGAATTTTTTTAAATTGTTCATTATTCAAAATTTGGTTGAAGTAATAAAGTGTTTAACGTTGAGCACTTTAACTTTCTTAATAAAATCTAATTATATATATATATATATATATATATATATATATATATATAAGGGTGATAATGTTAATATTGGTTAACATTCAAATTTGATTTATTAGATATTAAGAAAGTTAAAAGTTTATTTGGATTGTTTTAAAATTTTATCTATATATTTGAAAAACAGTAAGCAAAGTGTTCTAATAACATCATTGTTTTATGAATCAGAAGATTAAGAAGGTTGGTATTATGAAAAATATTTTGAAATTGAGATTTACTTTAGATACACACAAGATATTCTAAGAGAAAGTGTTTTTTATTCTCAGCTTTCTTAGTATCACAAAGATAACATTCTCTCATCCCATGGCATTTTGGGAATTTTCTAATACCCTGTTCTACTATGAAGTTCATGAGAATGTTGATTTTCATTTTTACACTACACAAAACAAAGAGATACTTTTGATCTTATAGATTAGAGTTGATCAACTTTTTATATTATCTTAATTTTCTTTTTTCCTCTGATTTTTCTTGCACCAAATTTTCACTTTAAATTTATATCTAATAGTATTTTCAATATGGTTCTTATTTTGAAAAATTATCTCCTTTTTTACTACGCAACGATTTAGCCAAGGCTTGACATCTTTATTCCAATCTCACTTAAGCCATAGGTGATTTTGGCTAGAGTTTGAAGCAATTTGGGGAAGTCTTTTATTTTCCATGCTATTTATCATGTTCTTGTACACTATGCAACAAGTCATAATGTGCTCTCAATTGGAGAAAGACTCACTTCCATGAGGAGCATATTTATATTTATGAGCATGCTTTCCTTTAATTTTTCATACTACAAGTGATGACATTATTTTGGATCATATTTATATTTATCGATGTCCTCTAGAGATGTCACATCCCTAAAATTCACATCCATATAGTACAACATAAGACTTGACACAGTATCAAAGATGAGTTTTTTCTAGTTCCATATTGTAATATATCATCATTATACAATTTTTTTCAAGCCCATATTAAGCTTTACACCCTCCATTTACCCATTTCTCATTGCTATAATTCTAGTGGAGCTTGTGATGACTATTGATTCCAAGATATTTGTATGAATGCACTTACTCCAAGTTGTTGTTGTCATATACAAAGTATTATAAGTGGTATTTTTGGATTTAATTTTCTTGCATTTCATTTTGTAAGTGTTAACATGTATACCCATGCTAGAGTAAAAATCTTGGAGAATTCTTAGTTGATTGTTGAAAATATTAGCGAGAAAAGAGTTCATTGATTTGTGCCCTAATCATAGGAGATAGAATGAGTTCCTTCCTATGCATAACTTAATTACCTATAATTTATGAATTAGTCCCTAAAAATTAGCATGAGTTAGGATGTAGTTAACTAATATGTTCAAATTGAAAGTCGATTTCTTGATTTTCTAGTGTGAGTTGATTGAGTAAAAACAAAAGTGATTGAGTTCCAAGTTGATGACATGAAATAAGACGATTTTCATGAGCAGTTAACTCATGCTAACAAAATCAATTAAAAAATCATTTCTCAATTAGAACACTCGCTAATTTTAGCCATTTCAATTGTCTTTAAAAGGAGGAATGAAAGCACAAGTTTAATTTTTGTTTTTGTGAGTGTGTGTTGGTGAGACCAAGAAATAGGATGTAACAACTAGATATAATCCTTAAGCTATTTTTGTTTATTTTAAAAATGGATTATGCATTTAATTTTTAAATGAGATTAAAAAGTAAAGTTAATCTAGTAATGAGCATGATTTATTTATTTCTTTGAATAAATAATTAATTATGGAATGTTTTCCATAAAAACTCATGATAAAGTATTCCAAGATTCCAAACTAGTTAGGCCAAAAGAAGTTAAATAAAATTACCTTTTCCACTGAGGATAAAGGGAAAATCCTAGTGAGGAAAAGGGGTTCTGTGAATTTAGAGGAGAGCCAGGAGGCTTGAGGGTGAGAGTAAATCCAGAGCTAGTTGGAACTAGTGGAAACTCTGCAACTTGAATCTGGAAAGGAAGACTGGACTCAAGGCCTTGAGGTCTATTCCAGAAACACTGCTATCTAAGTCCTACTCTGGTGTGGAGCACGAGAGGATTTGAGGACATAATCGCATCTCTCATGGTTAGGAGGCTATCATCAACATTCTAAAGTGAGATAAGTAACTTAAGAATGTGTTAAGGAGGCTCTATGAATCTTACTGTATTTTTCCATATTAGTTAAAATGTTATTTCTCATGTAATTAAGAAAAAAGTAGAAAAAGACTTTAAATTTGCTTTTGTGATATATTTTCTTCAATAAAGAATGAATGACAATATATAACAGTGAAACGGAGTTAATTAGTTCTGATCTCTAAGAAATTTCATTTTCATGTGCTTTATATTAAAAGTGTTTTTGAGTCAAGAATGGTTGTGTTAGGGTAGAAAGAAGAAATTAAGATATTAAATGTAAAAACCAGAAAAAGATTGTGAAGGGAACTGTTAGACTGTCTAGGGTTGGAAACCCTAGACTGTACAGTTCGTTACCTATTCAATAAAATAACTATACATGGACTGTGGGATTACAGAAGTAGCCCAACAAATAAATATGGTTCAGACATCAACCCTACATAGTATCTGGACAAAATTTACAAGAAGATAACAGATAGAATCAAAGACTACTATGTTTTTAAATAAAATTAGCCTATTGAATTGGCACTGTCAACAACAAATTAATGTAATACTTGAAAGAGAAAACTCTATAGAAACAAATATTATCATCATGCATTCATTTTATCCAAAAAAAGAAAGTACATGGATAACTTACTAAAGAAAAAAGAACAAAAGAACTGCATGCAATGCATCTGACATGGCTATGAGAATTTAAACATAGTATTAGCACAATCCACCAGAATATAGATATAAGTTAAATTACACAGTTGGCGCACCATGAAGGCTGGACTGAACTGACAATGTTACTATACAAAAATAAGAATACTGTGGTAAGCGGCATACACGGTAAATTCATATAAGGTGACAAAATAAGTTCTTTGTGCTGAAAAAAATTCTTATATATACCATTAACAGGAATTAAAGTAGTTCCAAGTTAAAAAAAAAAAAAAATCAACTTACTAGCTGAGTAAGAAACCCATAATGCAACTGTATTAAAATTTCATGAATGGAGAAAAACTTATAAAAACCGGAAACAGTACACATTAAGCCATTCTCAAGGCGGAAGGGTTTTTTTTTTTTTGTAAATCAGAAAATATATTATATCATTAGCATGAAGTTACATAATTTTACACAACTGCCTCTTCAACAGTTAGACCCATCAATGTTGCTGAAACTATTTTTGCTCTCTTGATAGGCGGAGCTATCATAGTTATCTTCTCTTGTCCTCCCTAGATTCCTATAATTACTATTAAAACCATCTACCTCTCTGGGAATATTACCCCTAGGCTAGTTATGCCATATAGCTATAACTAAACACATCAAAAAGCCAGCAGCCCCAGAGCAATAAACCCACATCGGTTCCATCTCTAGCTGCAGAGCCACCCTCTTCATCTTTAACCTTCCTCGCCAATTCAGCAGCACCATCATGCTCAGTATTTCTGGGTTGCTACCCATCAATTTCGTTGTCACTCTCCTTCTTCACTATATGGATGCATTCATTTTTGAACTCCCTAACAGGCTAAAGGTGCCAACTCATATTGTTAGTATGAATCTTAATCGCAAGTGTACGAAAAAAAACCACTTTAGCTGTGCATAACAAACAACCCTAACAACAAAGATGGCTGCCAATATCTTTAGATCTGTAATTAGGTGACCAAGATAAATGCTGCAAAAATCTAGATCTATGCATTAAAATATATTAAGCAGTTAATAAAAAACACGACTTACTCCATGCATCCAATAGACAAGACAAGAATATGTTGAATGAATTTTGTATTAATGGCACCTAGGAGGAAAACATAGAAGGATGTTACCAGTTATCCTCAATGGGATGGGTTCTTGTAATTCCTCAGCACTTCAGATCTAAAATTCCTATCTCTTGATGGTGTAGAAAACCCAGACAAAAATGGAACTCATAGGGAGCTCTCAAGTAAAAAGATAGAAAAATATGACGATGATGGTCGATCAAATTCAGACCAAAAGTATAGATCCAGAGTGATCTTTAGGCAACAAAAGGTAGTGAGTGAATGGAAAAACCCTTCTATTTATAACAAAATATTGAGTTAGTCTAGATATTGTGCATAATTAAAATATTATTAACCAAATCAAGATCCAACTTTTATGGAATATTTTATTATATTTGTTGGAGGGAAAAAGAATTTGACTTGGATCAAATCCCTTTATTTGTAAATAATAAATAAATAAATGATTTATTTATTATTTTAAGGATGTGGTTGAGTAATGATTAAATAAATAATGATTTATTTAACTATTTATGAGTGATTTAGTCAAATTTAACAAGGGATATTATTTATATAAGGTTTAAATAATTATTCCTAGAAAATAATAAGATAAATAATAAGTTATCTAATTAATTTTCCTGTTTTGGGTTAAATATGACCAGGAATATTAATTAAACTTCTATTTAACTAATTATTCCTTGAGGAAAATCAAAAAAATGTGGATTTATTTAATATTTCCTCATGCGGTTTCCTGTTTAGACCATAAACAACTTAATAAAGGTGGTTTACTAAGTTACTTTTCATAGTGAAAGCAATTTTACTTAGGGTAAAATTGGTCTTACATGGTGTACTTACGTCCATCTAATAGCAACAACTTAGATGACTAAAAAATGGTGTAACATATTTCCCCCCAGCATGCAAGCATTAGGAGCTAATCGTATGACCGAAGTACGTTGTAAGAAATCAATCACTAGACACCAAAGGAGAAGTCAAAGAGAGAGAAATATAAGGTAGACCAAAGCGCTAGAGGACTAGACCCTGAGGAGGCGAGACTTACAGGTGCAACAAGTCTCTGTTATGAGTGAGTACCTATGCTATAGGCGGCTGGGGAGGCATACCTATGCCCGCCAAGACAAAGTACAAAGAACAATGCGTCCAGTAAACAAGGGACTAGACAATATAGTACATGCTGGCATAAACATGAGCCAGGTAAGAACATGATAATGAATCCCACATGCATACTATGCCTGGGATAACAACCAGGACTTTTACAATAATATCTGAGTACATGAGATACAAATACAACCCAAATGCCCCTGTAAATAGGAGAGGGCTCTGAAAATCTGACTGATACATGCAAACAAAAAAGCACGGCAAGCGGCTAAGGCCGACATCATCAAATATATGGAGCTGCATCAAACGCTGTAATGAAGAGGTCATCCAAGCATGTGAGGGGCTACCTGTAGGGCCACCCCCTCATGATGGTTGAAACATCTCACACACACTCGGGAAACGCCGGTATCATTTGCTGTATCAGTCAACCATCAAGTATACGGATCTCGATCATGCTAAAAAGGAACTGGAGCTGAGAAAAAATCAATTCAAAGGGCAATAAGGAGTCCCTTTTCCTGATCCGAGGCACCGAACAAGAGTGGAAGTTGGAACCAAAGTACACCGCGCTCTAGACCTTCTTCTGGAATGAATGATTTGATGTCAACAGAAGGAGGTCCACCATAGGTGAGGCAATAAGGGATCCTCAACTAAGGCATGAGAGAGAATAGTAGAGCGATTGACAGACTGACACTAGGGATGATGATGGAATGGGGGTTACTAAGTAGTGGATGGAAGACTTCCCTTGTTAGAGCATAAAAGGCATGGATGACCTGGCAGCGACTGACTCAATCTCATGAGGGATAGGGGACAGTATGACTGAAGGCCATAATGTGCGACACGAGAGAGGAACTAAGGAAATGAAGGATGGAGGACTATAGTGGGATACAAAGGGACTTGGGATAGACTCTATGAATGCGATGATGACTCAACTCGAATGCTCTAAACAAGGGTGACTCGATGATGTTGCCACACAGAAAATGTCTGGTGGGGACCATAAATACATGAGTACATGATGGTTACTCACGACGAAAATCGACACGAGCATGGACAAGTATGCAAGCAAAGTGGTGCCCCAAGTACAAGTGTTGCAAGTGAAGAAATTTGATTTTGAGGAGTGGTGAAGTGACCCTTCTTGGATGAAATGTTTCCTAGTGAAGTATCACATCACTAAAAACTAACAGATACCCATTTGAGAGCTCGGTGAGAGCTTTCCAATGGTATAGATGGTTTGTAAAACTGAGCTATGGTTTGGCCACAGCAGGCGAAAGAAAAATCAGGGGTTTCTCTTTTAATAAGGCATTTTCCCTCCAATCTCACTCATTTGCAAGTGGAGATGTGGTGAATGTAGAGAGGTGAGAAGGCCCTAAATCTTGTGGCAATCGTAGCAGAAAAACCGACCGTTGGAATTGAGATCCATCAATTGCAGGTAAGAGGCCTAATCCTACTCTTTCATTTCAGTGGATTGAAAGTTCAGTTTAAGTGCCCAGATCTCATGAATAGGCCAGGTCGCACTTTTTGGGATCTATTTTGCGACTTGGGTAACAGGTACTGAGCAGAAAACTGCGACCTATCCCAGGAAATGACCTAAAAAGTGCGACTTGTCAGAGAAAGGGGGTTTCACTATTGTTTTTGGCTGAGATCTAGGATTTTTATGGTTGAGGGGCATAGGTGCCCCCAAGCATGTTGTGGTCATGCCAAAATGCATTTAGAAAAGGGGAATCTAAACACATTTTTATGATGTGGTGTGCCATTCATTTTTCGTTATGGTTATGCAGTTCGAGAAAGGGAATGGAGGATTACCCATCTCTTTTGGTACTGCATATATGAAGCAAATGGACTAAGTTTCTTGGTTGGCATACATGGTGTCACTATCCCAAAGAGAGGATTTGGAGATAATGAACCAGTGTTCTCCTAGAAAACCCACAGGCTGGTCAACAACAATGTCCAGGGGGGCTGGGTTGCTGATGTAAGATGAAGGAATGATGAGGGGTATCATCCCTAGAGTGATCTGAAGTGATATGGGACTCTAGAGGTTCCTCTAAATGGGGAAGAATATTGTTAATAGATTTGACATGACCAGATAAACTAGGAGAGTTGTGGAGAATTGCTTTTCCTGGACTCTCAAATATGGGTGCCCCCTTACCCAAACATTGGGTGTCAATGTAATGGCCACAAGGTGTATGTGGTTCGAATGAATGGGTTCGATGTAAAGGGGGATAGATAAAGTCATGGGTGGTGACTACTTCCATAATGTCGTCATTATGATAGAAGATGGGGTGACTGGTGGAAGAAATACCACTTGATGCGGCGAAGCTACTTGACTCGTCATCATGAGAAGAGAGGTTCACATGCACATCATCACAAGGGGTGATAGAAAAACAATTAGATGAAGGATCCACCGATGTTGAGCCCAAGGTGATCACTGAAGGGAGGTTAAGGAGTGGATGTGTCCTCTGGTTCTGCTAAAGAAAAATGAGCAAATAAGGGAGTGGTGGACTCATTGTGCTTGGCCTTGAATTGGCGAACTGTCGCTAGAGAGGTGCGGAAGTCCTCAAGGTGGGGACACAGGTGGGTATAATGGCCATGGAGATCACACAAAGCACAGGGGTGGTTGGTGTGAATAGTCTTGGGGTTCTTGGCTGTAGTTGAGGAAGGAACATAGATTTATAGGACCATCGATTCAGGGAACGTGACATTAACCATGGGCTTGATATGAGGCAACTTGGGAAAAATATGGGTGGCATGACCGAAACATCACACAAAGCACATTGGATGGTACTCTTTGGCAGCCGAGGAGGGGTAAGGTTTGTCGAGGCGTCCTTGTCTTTCGTTTCCTTCTTGCAAGCTTTGCCCTTCTTACTTGAAGTGGTCACAACAGGAGAAGGTTCCTGTTGAGGTGGCTGAGGCACTGTAGCAGCGGGAGAAGTCATAGGGATAGGTTGAACCGGGGTAAAAGCAAGATAAGGTTTGGGTTGACCAGGCAGGGTAGTGGCTAGGGATTAAGGTACCATACGGGAATCCCCAGGGTCAAGTTAGGAAGAGATAGGGTAGCCATGACAGGTACCAAGAACACTCTAGGAGGGAGAGATAGGAATGGTATCTGACCAGAGGGGTAATGGCCAGGTGGGACGACTCCAAGATGGTTAAGGCCTGGAGGAACTATTCTAGGAGGGTAGAGAGGCTCATGGACACTAGCTGTAGGTGAAGGGCCAGGAGGAGGGGGTCCAGAAGGCTGAATCGAAGGGCTAGGAGTAGGCAGCGGAGGGCGATGCTGCTGACTATCCGAAGCGGGCCACTTAAGGGAAGCCCAAGATGATTGCATCATGCAAACATTCGATGAGCTGGGATCAAAGACAGGAGGAGGAAGACCAGGGAATGTACCAAGAAAAGAGGAGTCTTTGTAAACTCTGGGTGAGACACTGGTCAAAGGATCAATGGTTTTCTTGCTGGCCACCGAAGAAATGATGGTCTCAAGGGAGGTCTCAGACTTCGATTCGTAATATGTCAACTGGTCAATGGTGATTATCTTTCCGTTATGAGGGAAAAACATCTTGCGGCGAAATGCAGATGGGACACAGGACATCGCATAGTTGTAGCTACAACCCAATAGAATGTTGTAATCTAAGGGGGCATCAATGACTTCTACATCAACGCAAACAGTCTTTCCCACAAGAGTAATAGGACAATTGCGGAATATGCCAATGCGCTGGGAAGCGTGGCCATCCCACGCTCGAAGAGTGATTGTGGAAGGAGCCAACTCAGGTGATTCGAGTTGCTTCCAAATGGAAGTGGACATCACATAGGTGGATGCCCCCTCATCAATGATGCACCGGGAAACGTTAGCGTTTCGGATCTTGACAGGGATTTGGAAGGTGACAGAAGTAGGGAGAGGAGGATGTTCTGACTAGTCAACATCGAAGATGATCAAGCGATCATCGAAAGGATCTACAGTGCCCATGGAAGATAGTAGATATTTTCGTTGTGAAGGGCACGATTGGAGGAGTTCCAGCACTGAGATGGCAGTAGAGGATTGCGCCAATTCATCTACTATACTATACGAATGGGGAGCTTTTCCCTAAGCAGCATTTCGGCATAGTGGTCCCTTAGGGATCTTGGTATGAACCTCCACCTTAGGCTGAGGGATATGCAAGGGACCATTAGGTGTCGAAAGAGGCTCTGTAGATATCGAAGGAGGTGGCTCGAGGATAGACGTAGCGGGAGGCTTGTTGTACTAACGGGACCGAGTCTAAAGATTCATATCTACAGTTATAGGTTGGTCAGAATTCATCATGAGAATTTGGTAATCAAAGGTACCATATGGAAGAGGTTGAGTGGCCACCTAACCTTCAGGTGGTTGGGTAGCCACAAATCCTTGCTGAGGGAAAGGATTAGTAAACACAGCCGGCTGACTAAGCGGAGCACTGGGAGGGACGGAAGGGGAAGCTTGTTGTCCTCACAATGTTTCTTGAGACTCCCAAATATGCTTCATATGTGGTAAAAGAGGACAATCATGCATGTAATGACCATAAACACTACAATAAGAACAAGGCTTGTTCGTGCGAACAGGCATGTCTTGCTTGGGCTGAGTGCCCTGTTGCTGGTTAGCAGTGTTAGGTGCATTTTTTTAGGGATTAGGTCCAGGATTACTGGGAGCAGATGGATTTTGAGTGCCTTTCCTATTCTTTTTAGAGGGAGGAGGATTAGTCGTGCCCTGATGTGCATACACCTTCCCCTGAGGGGGCGGTGGTTGCTATTGCGGGGGTTGAGAAGGCAAGGGAGGAGGAGGTGCTAATGTTGGAGGAGCTCGAGCACCAGGTTGTGGATACGGATAATAAGGAGGTTGGATAACATTGTGGTAAACAGGAGGTTGGGAAAAAGGAGGAGGCATGCCATATCCTGGATACATGCTACCGGGAGGGGGAAAAGTGCAGGAGGTGCTAGCCCCCCCTAAGGAAAACCATAGCCCATGAAAGGCTGAGCGTATGGATGAGAGATAGCTCCAACGATACCGTCGGTGGTATGAGATTCCCCCGGTGCATTGGCACCACCGGGTCTAGGAAGATCAGGTAGAATGGTATAAATATAACCTGATTGAGCATAGATCAGGTCATATATTAACGCAATTTTGAGAGTGGCTTCTTCAGTTTGACGGAAATGCGATGCGACATCTTTGCCGATAGCAGGAAAGAGAGATCTAAGGAACCAGTCCATGTAGACACAGTATTCTAAAGTAGGGGCTTGACATAGGCTCTTTCTTCTCCACCATTCCTGGACATGATCGGATAGACGGTTCGCAGACGATTGACGGAAAGAAGTCAAAAGTTCTGTACCAATGTCATAACGAAGGGGAAGCTGGAAATAAGACAGAAAACCCGAGCAAGAGTCGCAAAGGTGGTATGAGAGGATGAGGCCTGATCAACATACCACTTAGAAGCTTCGCCAGTAAGGGTACATTGGAACAACCGAAGACGGACAAATTCATCGGTAATGGAGTTGGACGAACACTACATGTAGAAAGATTGAACATGATTTGTAGGATCTTCTCTAGCAAGACCTTCAAACTTTGGAATTTCATAAGGGAGCTTGGTCAGCATAATAGGGCGGCTAGTGTCATGTTGTATAGGGTCATTGATCAACTGGTTAAAATTGGGAAGACTGAGGCCTACCATATAGGGGAGTGTAGGGTTTGTGTTATATTCTTTCCACGAATAATCACGCGCGGGGGGGTAATAGGGGGGTCGATATCCCCCCCTTTATGTTTTGTTGGGCGCAACATACAGGGGGGTCACAAGGGGGGCAGTAGCCCCCCCTGTCGCGGTTCGGGGCAGCGCCCCACAAAAAAAAAAATTGGTCCTTATTTTCCAGTGGGCGGACCCACCCATGGTATTGTGCATGGGTTTGCCCATGGTTTTGGGGCATGATGGTTTTCGGCCCCTAGTATTTTGTAGATCCGGTCAAGGGAACAACGGTTATGTTCTAATACAGGGTTAATGGATTGGGGTTTATGTATGCTTCGACATGTATATATATGTGTTGTAACACTAAAAGGAATATAATGAAAAATCAAGTTGGTCATCCCAATTTGGGATCTAGGGGAAAATCTCTATGTTTATCTGTTTTATGTTTTATGCTCTCGCTACTGTTTATTTTCTGTCTTTAAGATTATTTTGTACATAAATTTTGTACAGGATTAAAACCTACATTTTTTATCAGAGAATTTCGGCTTCAAGGGGATGCCTTTGCTGCTGAGGGGTTTTTGGCTCGGGCCTGAGGTAGACCCTGTTCAGTGAGAGATCTCCAAGATCGATTCTTGTGGTCAAAGAAGATGGCAAGTGGCGGGAAGATAGAGATTGAGAAATTTAATGGTCAGAATTTTGAGTTTTTGAAGCTCAAGATGGAGGATCTGCTAGTGGATAAAGATCAGTGGATCACGGTAGATTCTGGTACTAAACCAACAGCAATGTCAGATGAAGACTGGAATAAACTGGATCAGAAGGAAAAAAGCACAATACGGTTGTGTGTCTCAGATTCAGTATTGTTGAATGTATCTGGGGAAGCTACAACGAAGACCTTGTGGGACAAGCTAGGGACTTTGTACCAATATAAATCTCTGGTGAATAAATTTTTCCTACGGAAAAAGTTGTATAACCTGAGGATGAAGGATGGAGACTCAGTGACAGAGCATCTGACCACCTTCAATACTATGGTAAGTCAGTTTTCATCTATTGATATTAAAATCTCATATGAATATAATTGCATCAGTTTGTTGTGTTCTCTACCAGACTAGTGGGACAGTCTGGTTATTGCAATAGGTAGCAATACAACTACCTTGAATTTTGATGATATTGTCTTAGCCTTGCTGTCGGAGAAAATGAGACGGAAAAATATGGAGGGTCAGAATGGAGAAGCCTTATCTGTATGAGGAAGGTCCAAAAATAGAAACAAGAATAAGGTTTCAAGTGGGAGATCTAAATCTAGAGGGAGATCTAAATCTCCTCGAAATTTTGTAAAGGTGTGCTGGAAATGCAGAAAGGAAGGGCACTACAAAAAGGACTACAGATCTAAAGCTCCTGGGAAAGGAAAGGGATCTGATGATGCTCCTTCTACAGAAGAAAAAACCACCTCGGATGAAGGTGGGGATGTGTATTTGGCTTCTTCTTCAAATACACATGTATATCATGAGTCATGGTTGATTAACTCAGGTGCGTCCTTTCACTTCACTCCCCATAGGGAGTGGTTCTGTGAGTATGAGAAATATGATGGCAGTGATGTCTTCTTAGGTGATGATAAGAAGGCCAGAAGCATCAGACCTGGAAAATTCAAGTTGAAGCTGCAAGGTGGAAGGATTAGAACACTTCGTGGTGTTCTGCACATTCCTGCATTGGCCATAAATTTGATTTCTATAGCAAGATGGATGATGCAGGTGTAAAAACAGTATTCGAGAAAGGTGCTTGTAAGATGGTTCGCGGAGCACTGGTATTAATGCGGGGAGTTCGTATTGGAACTCTATACAAGCTTCAGGGTAGCACTGTTATTGATGGGTGTAACAGTTCTATGGTTCCTAAAGGTGGAGCAGAAAGCCTAGCGGTCTCTGGAGAAAAGACCATGCTATGGCATCAAAGGCTTGGACATATTGGAGAGAAGGGCCTTTGGATACTGCATGGAAATGGTATGGTAGAAAGTATGTCTAATAGCTCTCTGCATTTTGATTTATGTGAAAATTTTGTATATGAGAAGCAGAATCGGGTGAGTTTTCCTTCTGGTGCTAAGAGGGCGAACAAGATATTAGAGCTTGTGCACAGTGATGTGTTTGGACCTGTGTCGGTTCCATCACTGGGTAAGTCTGTGTACTATGCTTCATTCATAGATGACTTCTCAAGGAATACATGTATATATTTCTTGAGGAAGAAATCTGAAGTCTTTGATAGATTTAAAGAATTTAAGGCTCTGGTGGAAAACCAGACAGAGAAGAAGATAAAGGTGTTGAGGATAGATAATGGTGGGGAGTTCTCAAGAAGAAGTGCAATTTCAAGAAGTTTTGTAAGAAGTGCGTTATATTGTATATCACGGCAGAAGACTACTCCATACACACCTCGTAAAATGGAGTTGCAGAAAGAATGAATAGAACGCTGATGGAAAAGGAAAGAAGCATGCCCGGCACCGGGTTAGGACACACTTCGGGGCGTATGTGCTGAGACTGCATGTTACTTGGTTAATAGATCACCTTCATCAGCGTTGGAGGATAAGACTCCACATGAGGTATGGAGTGGTAAGAAACCCTCTCTTTCACATCTGAGGGTATTTGGATGTGATGCATATGTACATGTTCCAAAGGAGAAAAGGAGCAAGTTGGATAATAAATCTGAATGGTGCATATTTATTGGGTATAAGGATGGTTTAAAGGGTTACAAGCTTTGGAACCCAAAAACAAGGAATTTTGTGTACAGCTGAGATGTGGTGTTTAGAGAGGTGAAAGATATTGTTAAACATGAATTTCTACCAAAGGAACCTGAGAAGATAGATTTTAATCTAAAGGAGGATGAATCGGACTCTACAACAGAAGAAGACTCGAAAGAGGAAGAGCCACAAACTCCAACTGTTAGAAGATCAGTTCAGGAAATAAGACAACTAGAAAGGTATAGACGATATGCTTTCTGTTCAAATTTTCCTTTAACTATAACTGATGATGATCCTAGAACCTTCAGGGAGACAATAGATTCAGAGGATGGAAAACTCTAGAAGTAGGCCATGGTTGATGAAATGGCATCCTTGCATAAAAATGAGGCATGGGATCTAGTGGAGTTGACGGCTGGAAGGAAGCCCATCAAGAGCAAATGGGTGTTTAAGAAGAAGATGAATGTAGAAGGCAAGGTGGAGAAATACAAAGCTTGGTTGGTAGAAAAAGGTTATTCCCAGGTGCCGAGAATTGATTTTGGTGATATTTTTTCTCCTGTTGCCAAAGTTACTTCTATTATATTACTTTTATCTATTGTTGTTGCATTTGATTTTTAGGTAGAACAGATGGATATGAAGACAACATTTCTTCACGGGGATCTGGAAGAGGATATCTACATGAAACAACCTGAAGGCTTTATGATGAAGGGGAAGAAAGAGCTAGTATGCAGGTTAAATAAGTCTCTGTATGGGTTAAAATAGTCACCAATGATGTGGTATCAGAAATTTGATACCTATATAATGTGGAATTGTCTTCACTTAAGAAAGGAGGATCAATGTTTATTTAAATTACCAGACCGTTTTATTTATTTGTTCTTGTATGTGGATGATATGTTGTTGATTGGAAATGACAAAGAAATTATCCAAGATTTGAAGACCCAACTGTTCTCCATATTCGACATGAAGGATATTGGTGCTGCAAACTATATTTTTGGCATGGAAATTAAGAGAGATCAGGCAAAGAGGAAGCTCTATTTAAACCACAGGAAGTATGTCGAGACAATATTGCAGAGGTTCAATATGCAAGATAATAAACCGGTGAAGTTCCTATTCTTGTAGGTGTAAAGCTATGTATTGAAAAATGTCCCAAGACATAAGAAGAAGAGGAGGATAGATCTTGTGTTCCATATGCAAGTGTATTGGCTAGCCTGATGTATGCAACTGTTTGTACTAGACCAGACATTGTACATGCAGTGGGAGTATTAGTAAAAGTCATGTTAAACCCAAATGAAGGAGGAATTGGACAACAAGAAGTTGTGGTTTTCTGGGATATTTACGTGGCACTAGTGATTATGTCTTGTGCTACCAGGGAAGACCAGGATTGGAAAGAATGTTGGACATTCGTGGTTTTGTTGATGCAGACTAGGCTGGAGATCTAGAACAAAGAAGATCTACAAGTGGGTATGTGTTTAGCCTCTTGATAGCAACAGATGGATGAGTAAATACCGTAGTGGTTCTTCAACTACGTATGAAGTAATACATGGCAAATGCATCATGCAAGTAAGGAAGCAAGCTTTGTTGTACACAGGTTCAAGTACAAACGAAGTGCGCAAGCTATAAGGATAGACTCTGATAGCCAAAGTGAAATTTTCTTGGCTAAGAACCCTGCTTATCATTCAAAGAAAAAGCACATTGATGTTCAATATCACTTGTGAGATATATGGTTGAGGCTAAAAGGGTGTTGCTGGTAAAGGTGGACACTTTGAATAATGTTGCAAATGCATTGAAAATTTTTGTGACCACTTAGAATTTATCTTGGTGTAGAGAAACAATGGGTGTTGCAAAGCTGGGCTAATGACTCAGCTCTCCTATGGCCCCCTACAGAAATAAAACAACAAGTGGAGAATGCTGGGTTTGGGTTATATTATTTCCATGACCAATCACGTGCGATGGGGTAATAATGGGGAGATAGTCTCTATACGTTGCGCCGGGCGCAACATAAGGGGTCATAGGGGGGTGGTAGCTCGTCGGGGTCCGGGGCAATGCCTCGGGAAAAAAAATTTGGTCCTTATTTTCTGGGGGGCGGACCCGCCCATGGTTTTGTGCATAGGTTTACACATGGTTTTGGGGAATGATGGTTTTCGGCCCTTGGTATTTTGTAGATCCAGTCAAGGGAACTACGGTTATGTTCTAATCCAGGGTTAATGGATTGGGGTTTATGTATGCTTCGGCATGTATATATATGTGTTGTAACACTAAAAGGAATATAATGAAAAATCAAGTTGGTCGTCCTGATTTGGGATCCAGGGGAAAATCTCTGTGTTTATCTGTTTTATGTTTTATGCTCTCGCTATTGTATATTTTTTGTTTCAAGATTCATTTGTAGATAAATTATGTACAGGGTTAAAACCTACAGGGAGCAAGGGAGCAGCTAGAGTAGTTCCTGTTGCGGTCCCACTAGTAGTATTCCCATCATTAGGGCTAGGGCTACCACCAGCGTTAGGTCCTAAACCAGACATCGTGAAGGTGATAAGAGGAGAACCGGAGGCGGAACCAGAAGGAGAACCCAATGAACCAGAAGAGGAGTTGGAGTGCAGACTCAGTGGAGGACTAACTCGAATCCTATGCATAGGAGTAAGTCTCCCTACCAAAAACTCAGGATGAAGGCCAAGAAGTCTCTGGGATAAATGCCTTGGTGGCGCAATGATGATGGCACAAACACGGCACAAAGTGAAGAGAGACCAACAAGGGCAGAGAGGTGCAGGATCAACTGATTACAATGTTGAAACAAGGGCATAGAGGTGCAGTATCAATTGATTTCAATGTTAAATTCTTTGCTTGGCGGTATTAACCAAGCTCTTCTTCACTTAGGGTGTGTGTGTAAAAGTGTGTAAATTTGAATTTTTAAACCCATATGTTTGTAGAGAAAAATAAAAAGTGTGTTGTATAACTGTAAATAAACCAAAAGATAATAGTATATTAAACTGAAATAACAGATAATAAACAGTTAATAATGCAATAAACTAAACCCAAGGAGGCGGGCCTCTCAACAAGTAGTCTGTATTTGGGAAAAAATCTAGTCAAAAAGATGCTACCCAAAATGGGAAGCTGAATAGATCTATGTGTTGGGAGGGACAGTGGACAACGTCATCATATCTGGCTGAATAGGTGCATAAACAACAAAAATCGGGGGAAAATTGTTGTAAATGAGGTGGAGAAAGGCTATCTCCTAGAGGGAAGTAGAGGGGACCCTAGAGGAAAACTGCCCAAAACAAAACTTAGAAGAGGTGTTTCTGATAGATGAAATGAGCCAATTTGAAGGATCTAAAGGTAAGGCATCGATTCGAAAAATGGCCGAACACTCGAAATAATTTCCAACCCGTAGCACGAAACTCATAAACAAAGTTGATAGTGTATCAAGCCCTAGAGTGTGGCCACTTCCCACTTAGATGAGTAAAACAGAACAATTATAGCTCCAAAACAGACAGAGACGGAGCTCAGACAACCCTAAACAGAGTCCCAAACAAACCCAGAAAACTTTCAGAAAAACTCCCGCAAAAATTCCAGGTCGCAGTTTCTGACCTGTTTTATGCAGAGGTAACAGATTTCAACCTATTTTCTGCGCCTTGGAGGTTCAGTTCGCAGGTTTTGGCCCAAAAAGTGCAACCTGCACTTCCTGTTGAACTCTTAGTTAAACTGAGAGGGGGGGGGTGAATCAGTTTAACACATTCATGGAATTTTAAAACTTTTCCTTTAAAACTTATTTTACTTCATTAACACCTTCATTTCATGATCAACATAATGTGTGAGCAATCTTTATTTATGAGCAGCAATTAATAAGCAGAGTAGATAATGTACCAACAGTCTTAATATGTTAGCAGCAAGTATTATCAGAATAGATATATCATATAAACACATAGACATCATGCACATAGACACCAGATATACATGGAAACCCATAAAGGGAGAAAACCACATCTTATTATTGTTGTGATGCAAAGGCAAGCTCCAACTCCCTCTCACCACTGATTTTTTGTAGGCTCCAACCCACAGGAGGCTCCTACCTCAATTCTGCAAGCTACAACTTGCAAGGAAGATCCAACTCCCATCAATTTTCTACAGGCACCAACCTACAGGAGGCTCCAACCTCGCCTCGGGGCCTACAACGATGTGGAAGCACCAACTCCATTTATTTTCTGCACCAACCTACAGGAGGCTCCAACCTCAGTCAGCTACAAATAACATCTATCAAGCTACAACTTGATAGGGAAGCTCCAACTTCCTTACTCTTTCAAAAGAGAAACACTTGCTGATCTACCTTGGATATCACTGTCTCACTCTTCTTCGGCGTTCATCAACTCTTATATCGCACCCGCATCATCTCGCTTCAACCTCTCTTCTTTCTTCTTTGTCACTTATTCACATTCTTCTTGCAGCTTGCTTATTCTCTTCAACTCTCTTTAATTCTGCTGCACACTCTCTTCTTCTCTCACTCCTTTTTTTCGTCAACATTTCTCCCATTGGATATTACCCTGTTTTATACAAAAACAACTTCATGGCTGTTTGAATTCCACTGGGAATTCTAAATGGATGGCCATGTCTCTTTGCCTTCTACCTTCTCATCTCTTTTATCCGCTCATTCAGAAAATATAACAGTAGGTGCTTATTTTAATATTACAATGGGATATTTGCTCTCTTCCGGAGACTTGCCAATGCATCACAACAATATAAAATTAAATAAAACATTTACATTCAAATTAGAAATGAGAACTCCAGCTCACCCATTTTGTCTCTTGGCTTGCTGCACATTTGTCTTTTCTCTGACTGTGTCTTTGTCCCTTTCTCTTCTCTGTATGCCTTTCTGTTTATGGCTGCTGCGTAACTTCTATATTTGTGTAACACGAGTGTCTTGTTGATGTGGAAAATTTCGCAAGCGGACCGGACATATATCACAGTCGTTGCATATTAATAATCGCCCTCCCATTAAGCCGAGGCCCGTGGGTTCACAGCCCATGCGGCATATTTTAATACAACTGCAACCATGTTTTATATATCTAATAACAATCATTTTATATAAACAATCGCCCTCCACATTAAGCCTTTGGTCTTATATTACAATCCAATAAGTCGAATCACAAACTCTAATATATGAAAGGGTCAGGCCCCACATCTCCGTCGGTGGATTGGTGGTGTCAAATAAAACTTGTGATTGCGATTGATCAAACGGACGCGATGACCACATAAAACATGGCTCATAGCGCAATCGGGTCCAAACTTTGAACAAATGCAATCGGGGCACACAATAGAAAAGTTTCGACTGCGATCAGAACACGGATGTGATTTGCACATATTAACTCCCGCATATAACAAGATCGGGTCCGCCACTTCAATCGCAGCATATTAAAAAAGTCGTGCGATCAATCGGAAAGTTCTGATTGCGATTAAGATCTCGGACGCGATTGAACCTATTAACTCCATCGTATAATGCCATCGGGTCTGCCACTTCAATCGCAGCATATTACAAAAGACGTGCGATCAATCGGAAGGTTCCGATTGCGATTGGGAACTCGGATGCGATTAGCAATAAACTGTGGCATATAACTCGATCGGCTCCAGCTTTTGATCGGAGCACATAAAAAAACTCCGCCGATTGAACCTTTTCTCCGATTGCGATTGGGGAGGGGTCCCACCTTATAAAACTTTGTTTTATGCACTCCGCTTATATAACATAACATATATGCCTTAGACCTCTGGCTCTTTTGTTTTCGGGATTAATAATATGAAACTTATAATAAAGTGCTCCTTATAGATTAATGTACATGCTTTGGACCTTTGCAACATACGTAATGCGCGGCATTTATATGTATCCTCCATCGGGGTAGGCGATTCTTGGAATTTATGTGCCTTGCCGCTTGGGGTTAAGCGATTCCCAGAATAAGGTTTATGTATTATATGTAACGCCCATCGGGTAATGATTCTCAAAATTATACATATGAATGTATCTGCCGGCTTGGGCGATTCTCGAAATTTTATAACGGCTCTGCCTCTGCCTCTGCTGCTCCTGTCGCTCTGCCTCTGCCTCTGCTTCTTTGCTGCCTCCATTGTAGTCGCTGCTTCCTTTGTCTGTCATGCTGCTCCTGTCGCTCTGCCTCTGTATTCGACTGTTACACTCTAGCAGTGTTCTTCCGCCTGTTTCCTTTGCCTATTTCAGCTTCAACGCTGCTCGACCTCTGCCTCTACTGCATGTCCGTTTCATCTCTTCCTTTATATTTTCTGCCTCTGCCTCTACCTTTCTCCTTTGCTGTCTCCTTTGCCTATCTCTACTATCTTTCTATTTCTATCTCTTCTTATTGTCTAATGCTGCTCCTTGCTTCTTCAAATGGTCCTGTCTCTGCTTCTCTTTGCTGCCCTACTTCTTCTTTTTGTTGCTTCTGCTACCTCTTCTTATGCTTTCTCTGCTCCTTGGCTGATGTTTCAAGTGCTCCTCCTTTGTCATCTCCTTTGCCTTGTTGCTGGTTCAGGTGCTGCTCCTTTGTGCTCCTTTGCGATCAATGACAACATTTCCAACAGATCGGTACTCTCGGGGAGTAGGGTTTCGGTAGAATGTATGGTCTCGAGTGCGGTTGATGTCTGTCCTGTACGCAATAGGTCCGAAAACACACGGAAGTTAGAATTTTTATTGTTCTAGGGTTTTATAGGTTAAAAACAACATCAAGAAAATCAAAACAAGAAGCTAAAGAGAAATCCTAGGGTTTGAAGTAGTTGGTCATGCAGGGATCTGAAAAACGAGAGAGGTCGTAATCGTAAACCCTTGTGGAGTCGCCAGTTGTTAGTATGAATCTTAATCGCAAGTGTATGAAAAAAAACTCACTTTAGCTGTGCATAACAAACATCCCTAACATCAAAGATGGCTGCCAATTTATTTAGATCTGCAATTAGTTGACCGAGATAAATGTTGTAAAATCTATATCTATGCAGTAAAAGACATTAAGCAGTAAATAAAAGAAAGAGTTGCTCCATGCATCCAATAGACAAGACAAGAATATGTTGAATGAATTTTGTATTAATGGCACCTAGGAGAAAACAGAAGGATGTTGCAGTTCTCCTCAATGGGATGGGTTCTTGTAAGTCCTCAACACTTTAGATCTAAAATCCCTCTCTCTTGATGGTGTAGAAAACCTAGACAAAAATGGAACTCAAAGGGAGCTCACAAGAAAATGGTAGCAAAATATGACAATGATGGTGGATCAAAGTCAGACCAAAAGTATAGATCCAAAGTGATCTTTAGGCAACAAAAGGTAGTGAATGAATGGAAAAACCCTTCTATTTATAACAAATATTGAGTTAGTCTAGATATTGGTGCATAATTAAAATATTATTAACCAAATCAAGATCCAACTTTTATGGAATATTTTATTATATTTGTTGGAGGGAAAAAGAATTTGACTTGGGTCAAATCCCTTTATTTGTAAATAATAAATAAATAAATGATTTATTTATTATTTTAAGGATGTGGTCGAGTAATAATTAAATAAATAATGATTTATTTAACTATTTATGAGTGATTTAGTCAAATTTAACAAGGAATATTATTTAAACAAGGTTTAAATAATTATTCCTAGAATATAATAAGATAAATATTAATTTATCTAATTAATTTTCCTGTTTTGGGTTAAATATGACCAGGAATATTAATTAAACTATTGTTTAACTAATTATTCCTTAAATAAAATCAAACAAATGTGGATTTATTTAATATTTCCTCATGGGGTTTCCTGTTTAGACCATAAACAACTTAATAAAGGTGGTTTACTAAGTTATTTTTCATAGTGAAAGAAATTACTTATATGGTGTACTTAGGTCCATCTAATAGCAACAGGTTAGATGACCAAAAAATGGTGTAACACATATCAAGACATTTCCATGGGTGATCCACTGCTTCATTAGTCATTTTTTCCACCAACGAATTCGCTTTTTCTTCGAACAGCATACTAAGGTGTCTGGAAATCATCAATGTGACATATGCTAGTCTCCAGTGGATGGTTACCTTAGCTACCGGAGCTCCGTTTTGAATACGTTTTGTAGCGTTGATGGTGAGCATCGAATCCCCTTCTATGATGACATTCGACATATTTTCTCGAACTAAAATAGTTATGCCTCTTTCCATTGCTGCAAATTCAGCCTCTTTGTTGGTGGTTTCGCCTATCGAATCATAGTACCCATGCACGATCTGCCCATGGTGATCTTGGATGATGCCTCCAAGCCCTATCTTACCAAGGTTGCCACGCGCTGCCCCATCAAATTTTAGCTTCAAGAATCCCCTATGCAAAGGAGCCCACGAAAGTTGTTCTGCCTGCAGAATTATTAGTTTCAATCTCCTGCTGCTCAGAATCGGTTGACTGAGGCCGAAGAAAACCAGAATGGAAAGCTCATGGTCCGATAGTCTCTCTTCCTACACCAAGTGCACACAGATAAGGACAATTTCCCTCATTTCATGTTTAATTTGATCCTTGATGGCCTGAGTGGGTCGTTCTCTGTTCTAAAATATCCGACAATTTCGTTCGTTCCAAACATTCCAAACTATACATCTTGGGAGCAAGTTCCATAGTAAATTAACTATCTCGTTGTTGGTGTACTTGTCCCTCCAGTTCTCAATCATCCTTTGGATTGAGGTTCTATTTATATCTTATTGACGAAATATGGCAGCTCCCCAATCCCAAATCTCAGCAGCAAAAATACATGTGTTTAACAAATGGCTGGTAGATTCTCCCATTTCACAACACATAGTACACCTGGCATTAGGGAAATTTTGAGGTCTAAAATGGGCCTCCTAAGGAAATAATAAAATAATAGCTAAATCAATAAAATAATATTTATGAATTTGCAATTAACTTTTTGCATCACAATCCATGTAACCATGGTTAAATTCAATTCAAAAGTTATATCAAAATAAATTAATAAAAAAATTGTATTGATGTGACTATAAATAAGAATGAGTTTTTCAAGAAAATGTCATTATCATTGAACAACTAATGCATTTGTCCTTTGTACTTAAATAAATTAAAATAAAATATAAATTCATAAATTATTAAATATATAATATGTTATTAATTAAAATTTATATTATTTAAATCGTATAATAACTAATGTACTATATAAAAATAATATAATAAATGTAATATATTATTTTATGTATGAATTTTATTCAAAAAGTGTGAAATGACATTTATTATGAGTACTTTACTTTGACTTTAAAATTACTTAGAGCACAACCATGGTTAACTATGAGTTTTTATCCACTATTGAGAATGTGACAAGTAAGTACCTTTAACTCAAGGAATGCCATCTCAACCATTAGGGATGATGTCATCCCCTAAAATTTGATTGGTTCTCATAAAGTGAATTTTGATTTTACATTTTCCTTAGGAGGCCCATTTTATATCTCAAAATTCCCCTAATGAAGGTCTCGTGAAACCTCTTTTAATGAGATTATCCCATGTTATAATCCTCCCTTGCATAACCAGCCAGAGGAAGGTTTTGATTTTCAGCCATAGGCTAGCATCCCAGACCTTTTTCGCCCATGGTACCTTCTCCTCATCCTCCCGGCACTCCAACAAGGACCGCGCTTCCCTGAGACTACTCAAGGCAAAAGGATTATCTTTACATAATGTATGAATTAAAAGAAGAGAACAGAGCCTTTAAGGCTTCCTTCGAAATACTATGATAACCTAGGGTGTATACCCATAATATTTAAGGGCTTGAATGGAATTAAACATTGTAGGTGCCACGGTAACCAAGCAGGTGTGAAGCAATAAATATTTTGTGCATCTTGTAAAGCTATAGAATAACCAATAAAATATATGTGCCAACATAGTTCAAATATAGGACTTTAACTCGGTGTTGCTAGAGTATGGTGAATGACTTATGAATTAGTAATTCTATTGGATTATCCATAATAATTACTTGGTTAACATATTAATATCTTTTGGTTACTAACATAAATTTACCAAGGTAATTTCTTGTATATAGAAAGCAAAGGAAGAATTTGTGAATGGTAAGTTATTTTCAAATGACGAGCAAAAAGGATTTTTTTTTTTATGTAAGTGAATGTCAAAAGTGGTATCAAATCATTATTCATGCTAGGGCCCAAATGGGTCACCTGAATAACAATTGATGTGTGTAAATTGTGCACAGAAACTAGAAAGGATACAATGAGAAGGGGATCAATTCACCAAGTACCCAAAAATATTTAGGAATCTCATCCCCAATCCAACGCTGAAATGAACCCATAAATGTGGCTACAGCTAAGTGTAAATCAGCATCAACATACCAGAAGAATACTAGGAGAACATCAACGTCAGACGAGTATATTGTTAAGTACAGTGCAACAGTTATAGGAAGTAATGGTCCGAGTGAGAAGCGACAATGAAAGACTGATGCAAGGGCAGGAGAGGATTCTCAAAAGCCTCTTTGAAAGGCAGAATCAAGGGATAGCTCCACCAAGCCCTGAAAGAGACACCCGAGAAGAAAGAAAACAACGATGAAATACTAATGACAAGTCAGAAGGAATTCATACATAGAAGAGAAATAAAAACAAAAATTATAATGAAGAAGAATCTAGAAATGTGTCAGAACAACAAGAGATGAAGAAACAGAAATTCGAATTGCAGGGTGAGTTCTAGAAAATCAAACCTCCTACTTTCTATGGAGAGGAAAAAGAGGTGGTTGAAGCATGGCTAATTAATATGAACAAGTATTTTCATGTTTATGAATATAGAAGCAACCTCAAAGCTCGCTAGGCTATCTATCTACTGAGGGAGAAAGCTACTTTATTGTGGGAGGAAGTCAAAAATGTTTGAAGTATTGAAGACCAGAATGTGACCTGGGATGAGTTCCAGCAATACTTCAAGGATAAGTACCTAACGAAGCATTTCTATGATTAAAAATATTGATAATTCCATGATTTGAGATTGGGACAATTGACAACGAATGAATTCATAACTAAGCTCACATCATTGTTAAGATATGTACCTTACCTGAGAGATGAGAAGGCTAAATTTCATCGATTTTTGAGCAGTCTACCTTCCCACATGAAGGAAAGAATCGAATTCGTAAACCCAAAGACTATGGATGAATTGATTCGAAAATCACGAATGTGCTATCAGCAGTCCAAGGCAAAAGGGGAAACAGGCAGAAATTGGCCTCCAAAGAAAGCATAGAAAAATAATTCAAATTTTAATAGTACCAAGCCTGGTAATTTTAAAAATACTGCAAGAAATTCAGCAAGTAGGCATTATGGGAGAAATTAAAAAAAAAAAAAAAAAAAAATCAAAATGACCAACGAAGGAGTGACCCATAGAAGCCTCTAGCAAACTAGAGCATGGGCAGACTCAGAAACCCCCTCTACAATTTTGGGGATGCAGTGAGGCACATTATTACAATTATTGTCCTCATCGTGGGAGAAGCGAAATGGCATCCAACATGCAAGAGGCTTCTATAATGGGGGATGTGGATCGAAATATACCAAGAATTAATGCATCTCTTGAAGACTGACAAGTAGACTACTAGCTGACCATGATAGAACTTGAAGGTAAGCTATTTTCGCAAAATGTTTCTATTTTGGTTGACCCTGGTGCCATTTTAAGCTATTTAAATCCCCGAATAGTAGAAAAGTGTAACTTGCAAAGCCAGAAATTTAAGAACCCCTCACTGGTACAACTAGCACCTAGGGCAAAGAGAAGGGTTAGTGTTAAAGTTTCAAATTTTTCCTTGGAAATTGGAAATAAACATTTAAAGATAGAATTAAATATTTTACCTCTATGACATACTACTGGGTATGGACTGGCTAGAAGGACATGGGTCTCTAGTAGATTGTAACAATAAGATCATTTACTTCAGAGCTGAAGATGGGACACAGTAGGAGATGCAAGGAATCAAGAAACCTATGCCATTACATCCTATCACAACATCCCATATGGGTAAATGTATTAGAAAAGGATGCCAAATTTATTCCATCCAAGTGGGATTCGCTAATTCTAAGGAGAAGACTCCTATGCTGGAAAATATACCAGTGGTAGAGGACTTTATGGATGTATTTCCAGAAAGTATACCAAGAATACCTCCAAAGAGAGATATATTTTCACTATCGAATTAATTCCCGATACTGCACCAGTGTCATGAGCAACATATCGGATGAGTGTACCCGAGTTAACAGAATTAAAAATGAAATTACAAGAATTGTTGGATAAGGGATATTCGACGAAGTCTATTCCCTTGGGGAGCACCAGTGTTGTCCATGAAGAAAAAGGATGGAACCATGTGAATGTTCATGGATTACAAGCAGCTCAATAAATTGACAGTTAAGAATAAATACCCGCTGCCATGTATAGATGATATTTTCGATCAAGTGAAGGGAGCGAATGTATTTTCAAAAATATATTTAAGGTCTGGTTAGCACCAGATCTGAATTAAAGATGAAGACATCTACAAAACAGCATTCCTCACTTGATACGGGCACTATGAGTTCATGGTTTTTCCATTTGGATTAACCAATGCACCAACAGCTTTCATGAGCGTGATGCATGGCATATTTCATCGTTTTTTGGAAAATTTTGTTCTGATATTTATTGACGACATATTGATTTATTCAAGAACCATGGAAGAGAATAAATAACACTTACGACAAGTGCTAGAAATGTTGAGAAAACATCATTTGTATGCCAAGTTCATCAAATGTGATTTATTTAAATATCAAATACTATATTTAGGGCATGTCATTTCTGTTGAGGGCATGGCAATAGATCTTGAGAAAATAAAGACTATCATGGAATGTAGGGTGCCCAAAAATGTAGCAGATATACGTTCTTTTATGGGATTGGAAAAATATTACAAGCACTTCATCGAAGGATTCTCAAAAATTTCCTTTCCCATTACATCTCTACAGCAAAAGGGGAGGATTTTTAAATAGACCAGCGAATTCATACTAGTTTTGAACTATTAAAGCAGTTGTTGACTACTGCCCCTATATTGAGAGTAGCTGACCCAAACAAGGAATTTGAGGTATGCACCAATGCGTGCAAGGAAGGAGTAGGAGCAATATTATCTCAAGATGGAAGGGTCATTGCATATGAGTTAAGAAAGCTAAAATATCATGAACAACATTATTCCACTTACGATCTATAGTTGACAACAATAGTGCATGCACTCAAGGTATGGAGACACTATTTATTGGGAAAAAGGTTTGTGCTGAAAACATATCACAACAGCCTGACCAGCTACTTTAAACAAGCTGATTTGAATTCTCGTGAGGCAAGGTGGAATGCATTCCTAATCGAATTTGATTTTGATATTCATCATGGTAAGGGAAAATAAAATCGTGTTTCCGATGCTTTGAGCAGAAAACTACGTTGCGTGTATGAACTCTACTTTAATAAAGTAGAATTCAAATTTCAGGATCAAATAAAAGAAACAGTCGAGAAGAATCCTGAATACCAATTTTTATGGTAGCAAGCAAGTGAAGCAGAAAAATAGGAAAAGTCATCATATTATGGGATTAATAGAGATCAGTTTTTAAATTTTATAGGAAAGATATAAATCCTGAATGGGATGTTTTTTAAAGAGTTGATCTTGGATGAATATCATCGCAGTACTTATTCTAGACACCCAAGTTACCAGAAAATGCTGACATAAATTAGGAAAGTTTATTTTTGACCTAGTATGCAGAAAAATATTGTTGAATACTTAATCAAGTGTCTGGAATTCCAACAGTTTAAGGTGGAACATCAACATCCAGTAGGATTTTTGCAGCGCATACCTATAATAGAATGGAAATGGGAGGTTATATCATTGGATTTTATTTCTAGTCTATCGAGATTGAAGAGACATAATGATTCTATGATGGTGGTTGTAGATAGACTGAGCAAGGAAACTCACTTTATTCGAGTACGGTCCACTTATAAAATGGTGCAGATTGTAGATATTTTCATGAGGAAATATTTAGGTTGCATGGTATTCCCAAAAAAGTGATCTAAAAGCTTCCCAAGATCAGCAGAAGGTCTATGCGGAAAAAAATAGAACCTATCATCAATTTGAAGTGGGTGATCATGTGTATGTGAGAATTAGGCCTAAGAAAATCATGTTAAGGTGGACTTTGTGTGACAAATTGGCTCCCAGGTTTTGTGGACCTTTCCAAATCTTGAAAAGAGTAGGACCAATGGCCTATCGATTGGCATTACCCAGTTACATACGGGTGCACAATGTGTTTCATGTATCAATACTAAAATGATATGTGCATGATCTAAGGCATGAAATACATTGGCAAAACATTCAGGTAGGAATAAGATTCAGTACAAAATCTCCAAAAGAGATGATTTTTTGGTTAATTAACTTCAGCCTTTGTTGATTGTATGTCGAATTGGGTGGAGAATTTCTAGTAGAACCTAAAATTATTCTCGATCAGAGAGAAATCACGCTCCTGAGGCAAGCCATCACCCAAGTCAAAGTGCAATGGAAGCACTTTGGCCCGGAGAAGGCTACATGGGAAGATGAAGGATTTGTGCATGAGGCATACCAAGAAATATTTGCTGATATGAAATAGAACATTGAGCACGGTGTTTACTTCCAGAGGGAGAAGATGTAACAGATGGATTTAATCCTTAAACTATTTTTTTTTCTTTTAAAAAGGGATTATGTATTTAATTTTTAAATGAGATTAACAAGTAAATTTAATATAGTAATGAACATGATTTATTTATTTCTTTGAATAAAGAATTAATTTTGGTATGTTTTCCATAAAAATTGATGATAAAGTATTCCAAGATTCCATAGTAGTTAGGCCAAAAGCAGTTAAATATAGTTACCTTTTCCTCTGAGGGTAAAGGGAAAATCCCAGTGAGGAAAATGGTTTTTGTGAATTTAGAGGAGAGCCAGGAGGCTTGAGGATGAGAGTAAATATAGACCTGGTTGGAACCAGTGGAAACTTTGCAACCTTAATCTAGAAAGGAAGGTTGGACTGAGGGTCTTGAGGTCTATTCCATATACATTTATATCTAAGTCCTACTCTGGTGTGGAGCACGGGGGGAGTTGAGGACGTAATAGAATCTCTCATGATTGGGAGGCTATCATCGACATTCTAAAGTGAGATAAGTAACCTAAGAATGTGTTAAGGTAGTTTCGTGAATCTTACTGTTTTTTTCCAGATTAGTTAAAAATTTATTTCTGTAATTGAGAAAAAAATAGAAAAAGACAGTAAAGTTGCTTGTGTGATATATTTTCTTCAATAAATAATGAATGACAGTATATAGCCGTGAAAGGATTTAATTAGTTATGATCTCTAAGATAGTTCATCTTCCTGTGCTTTATATTAAAATTTGTGTCGAGTCAAGAATGGTTGTGTTAGGATAGAAGAAGAAATTAAGATATTAAATGTAAAAACTAGAAAAATATTGTGATGGAAACTATTAGACTGTCTAGGGTTGGAAACCCAAGACTGTACAGTTTGTTCCCTATTCAATAAAATAACTATACATAGGCTGTGGGATTATAGAAAGTAATCCAACAAATAAAGATGGTCTGGACATCAACCATGCACAGTATCTGGAAAAAATTTACAAGAGGATAACATATAGAATGAAATACTACTACGTTTTTAAATAAAAGTAGCCTACTTAATTGGAAATGTCAACAAAAAATTAATGTAATACTTGAAAGATAAAACTCTATAGAAAAAAATATTATCACCATGCATTCACTTGCTCCAAAAAAATAAAGTACATGGATAACTTACTACAGAAAAAAGAACAGAAGAACTGCATGCAAGTTATCTGACATAGCTATGAGAATTTAAACATAGTATTAACACAATCCACTAGAATAGATATAAGTTAAATTACATAGTCGGTGCACCATGAAGGCTAGACCGAACTGACAGTGGTACTATACAAAAAAGAGTATTGTGGTAAGTGACATACACGGTAAATTCATATAAGGAGACAAAATAAGTTATCTGTTTCAAAACAACTTCTTATCTATACCATTAATAGTAATTAAAGTAGTTCCAAGACAAAACAAAAATTCAAGTTACTAGTTGAGTAAAAAACCCATAACGCAACTGTAATAAATTGGCATGAATGGAGAAAAACTTATAATAACAGGAAACATTACACATTAATCCATTCTCAAGGCAAAAGGAGTATCTTTACATCATGTATGAATTAAAAGAAGAGAACGGAGCCTTTAAGGCTTCCTTCGAAATACTATGATAACCTAGGGTGTATACCCAGAAGCCTGAAGGGCTTCAATGGATTAAACATTGTAGAGATGGTGGTACTTGTGTGCAGGGAGGTGAAGAAGTCAATGCTTGAGTGCGAAAAGGATATGAAGGAGAGCTCCATGTTATCAAACGGGTGTCGTAAGTTACCTAAAAGGACAATCAAGAAGATATCCATGTTAGTGGCAGTGTAAAACCCTAGGGTAAAATAATAGGTCGAACCCGCAAAGGAATATATAAGTGTACCTTAATTAAAATAGGGTTTGATGTTGAAGACCCGAGAACTAGAAAACTAAACAGAGCAGGTCACACCCAATTTCCCTCAAAAGTCAACTTTGTAAAAAAAATAAAAACCTTTGCAGAATTTAACACTTCAGATGTCGAGAATATTTACCTGTAAACGTTGAGTCGAGGTCTATTTCTATAAACAGTGATTTTAGGTAGAAAAAATCCCTCGTTACTCCTATCCAGGGATAATCGAAAGAACCAATTTAAAAATACTGCCCAAAAAATTGTAAGCGTTATTAAAAGCGACTGGTTAGAGCAAAAGGCCAGAAAATTTGTGCATGTAAGGGAACCATAACCATTCTTAAGTAAACAAGTAAAGAATGATAAGAAAATAAATAATGCAGAATAACTTCAGAAAAGGGGTTGAAGAACAACCATTTTTGTCATCCAATACCTGTGAGTAGCTTTGAATGCCTAATGAGGGCCGAATAATAAACGAATACGTGTAAGTGGCTTAGAAGGTCTGGAGGCCATTCAAACCAGCAATGAAGCAGGGTCATGGTGGCATATAGTTTTAGAGCAACGGCATGAAAAACCCTCACGTAGTCTCACGGAGGAAAAAATAAAACGGTTAGGGTTGAGGGGAAGGTCATTACCCTAACTGTACCCAAATCACATCATATCCATTGATTATACGGTGAATGATCCAACGGTGAATTCCCATAACAAATTTCAAACCCTTAGTTATGAATTAAATCATCAAAAAATCTAGCGGAGATAAGGTTAGAGTACTTGAAAATCTTATCAGACAATAAAGTAGTAATAACATATTTTATGATGACAACGAGATATTTAAATTAAGGTGATACATGAAGGCTGATAGGTCACTAAACTGTCAAGTCAAAAAGGCCACAGAAACCAAGCAAGTGCCACAGTAACCAAGCAGGTGTGAAGTAATAAATATTTGGTGCATCTTGTAAAACTATAGAATAACCAAAAAAATATATGTGCCAACATAGTTAAAATATATGACTTTAAATCAGTGTTGCTAGAGTATGGTGAATGAATTATGAATTAGTAATTCTATTAGATTATCCATAATAATTATTTGGTTAACATATTAATCTCCTTTGGTTATTAACATAAATGTACCAAGGTAATTTCTTGTGTATGGTAAGAAAAGGAAGAATTTGCGAATAGTGAGTTAGCTTAAAATGATGAGTAAAAAGGAATTAATTTATTTTTTTTATCTTAGTGAATGTCACATAGGACACACGAGTTTGTGTGTGGAGCTTGTGTGTGAGAAGGGTGTTCCAAGAATAATCTTGTGCACAAGAATTATAGAGGAGCAGAGATCAATATTCATGCAAGTGTTTTCAAGACTAGTTCAAGGCTCAGAGAGGTTGTATTTCTAAGAGATCAATTTCTCAGTTTCTATCAATAATATTATCAATCAAGCATAGGGTTTTCCTATTTAGGTTACGTAGACTATTCTGTGTTTTTGAATTGTGTATTTTTTATTTTATTTTTGTTCCTATTCTGCTGCAAATTTGAAGTACAGAAATCGAGTGTTTTAGTGAAAAGAAACTAATTTTCAATTTTCAGATGCAAACAACCTCAATCAAACCAATGCAAACATGCCCATATGCACCCACTTGACATGTATAACAAATCATGAATGACCCGTGCATGTTCAACATATGACATCACACAAGCAAGCATACACAGATAACACCAAAGCATGACTAATATGTAACCCTATCATAAGCAAGAAATGTATGTACAATATGTAACCCTATGTAAGCAAGTGTGCACGAACAATACACAAGCACGAGAAACACATAACAAGTCATGAACTCATGAAAACATATTAACAATAAAACCATCAACACTTCCATGGTGAAACCACTTCCGCCATGGGTAAGACAACATGGATGCAACAAGCACATAGGCTACAAGCATAAGGGACACATATGCAACCAATATAAAGCCATGACCAACACATTTCCCATCTATTCCAAGGGTTGAACCATGCTATGACACCACTCTGTAACACCCCCTTCCAACATATACCCAAGTAACCGGCCCAACCAAGGTATACATGCAACGAGAGGCTACTATAATTAGATTCAACCTCCTATGTGACCTTAAGGAAGTGGAAGCTATGGAAAACACAACTTGAAGACCTTGTACAACAACCACTACACCCCCACAAGGTAACCCAACCATTCACGCCTCTTACCCATAGGTCACACTGGCATTTTAACCCCCTTTGATTCATATCCGTAGGTATAACACTACATTCCATGGGCTAGGAGGCTATAACCGCGGGAATAACACTGCATACCAGCGGTTAGGGCCCCAATTTCTTATTTTTACGTCTGCAACTCTAGGATTTGAACCACCTTCTCAAGCCGAGAGAAAAGGTCACTGCCCATAACTTCATGAAACCTTAAGGGATGATAAATAATAATATCACAATGATACAAAAGCAATCAATTCAACAAGAACTCATCTAGACCCCTCCTAGCCATGACATGAATTTTGTCCAACATGTCACAAACATTGAATCTATAGGTGTAAACAACAGATTTAAGCTTAGGGGTCTCATGATTATATGAGAATTGCTAAGCAGCATTGCTCCCTTACATCATTAGCTGAAATACAATATATTTGACCATAGATACATTGTGCATTGATTTACAAATGAAAACATGGATAGACCCATACATCATCACTGATCAAATACATGCTTAAGACCAGCATGATAACTAAAGAAATAAAATGGATACAACAAAAATGGAATCCAGAGAGAAACCAATACATTTGCATACCAAATACCAAAGGAATGAGATCTTCATTATTGAATATAAAAACCAATCGGAGATGATACTTCCACTTTCCACCCAAACATATATTGGCTGAGCCAAATCTCTCTTCATCCAATCCCCCCTATGTCATATTCCAAGCATGAATGTGCGACTCAAACCGAAAGAACCAACCAGGGCATCCCAAGGTTGAACCACATCACCCTCATCAAATATAAATCAAGCTTTACCATGATCTACACCCAATCACTAGGCCAATAGAAGCATGGATATCATTGGATTCTCTCCACATAAACCATGAGGAAATTTCCTATCTCCTAGTCTCTCAGGCTTTATTGCAACCCATTGTCTGAATCAAGGGTCACCAGGCCCTAAACCAATACACCACCCTCTAATATTTACCGTATATCCCACCTTTCACTGGCAAGGATTCCCAAGCATTATCAAGGCAAACCACCTCTCAGTATTTATCGCAATCCAATCCTGGATCACTAGGCCCTAAACTGAGGCAACACCTCTTAGGCTTTACCGCAATCCAAACTCATATCACTAGGCCCTAAAATGAGGCAACTCATAAACCGATTATGTGTGATAATAATAATAATATTTGGAGATCCACCTCACTCAGTTTCGAATCCATCCGGTAATCTAGCTAAACCAAAACATGATATCTGCACAACACCATGGTTATCTGAAAATGGAAAGGCTAGGCTGGAAACACTGTCACACCTTGCAAAACCCATGCCAAGACCGAAACGAACCACATGGAATACCATGCATGTCAAATCTAGCAAGGAAAATACACATGCAAATCGATACCTGTAGAGAATCATGTTGTAGCTTCTTGATCATGTTCTTCCTTTCTTGCTTCCTCCCTCTTCTTGCTTTCTTTCCTTTCTTGGTCCAATGCTAAGAAAACTCTAAGTGTCCAAGAGTGAGAGTGAGAGAGAGAATAATGAGAGAGCTCCAAAAATGCACTGACAAAAGATTTGAGCCAAAATCTTGTCAACAAATCCTCATGCCTTTTTATCAATGAGGCCTCTGTTTTCTTCATTTTCCATTATTTTCCTTCATTTTCCTCCTCACGTGCAACTTGTGGCCTTTCACCTTCATTTTCTCCTATTTTCCTTTATTTTCATAAACAAAATGTCAATTAATGCCTCATGCGTTTCCAAAGCCTTTTCCATTTCCTTTTCCAACTTCCTTTAGCCATAATAACCCAAATTAACACCCAGTAGGATGTTTTTCCCAATATTCACCTTGGAATAAGTGTCTCATCAACCTTGGTTATTATTTTTAATGTTTATTACATGGAATTTTCACGAGGGTTGTTACATAGAAATATCTAGTTTAAATGAAAGTGACTTATTTAATTGATGTGATAAATTTTCCATCACTTGAATGTTAACATGGTTAATAATTTTTTTATTATGCTTTGTTTTTCTTTAATAATGAGTGAGTAAACATTTCCCCCTTTTTCAATTTGAAACGAAAAGTAAACACTCCTCGTCTTGATTTGAAGGACTACCTACTAAGTATATGATATGCAATTATAGTTTGGAAAATTTTCACATTATTGAATCATTTATTTTACATATATTTGTTTTGTATACAATTAAAAATCTCAATTTCATACTAACAAAGTTTAAATATAAAGGAGAGAAATTTAATATATATATACATGTTTAAGAGTATGTGTTTCTTTGGTAAAACATTCAAATTCAAAAAGGATTAAAATATATATACCTTTATAAACTTTAAATGAAAAATCTCATATATCAATTTAATATCTAATTTAGCCTTAATATTAAAATTAAATTATTATTATTATCATTATTCTTTTTTAAAAACATTAAAAATAAATAAATAACAAACTTAATTTTATTTAGATATTAAAAATTAATTAAATATATTTATCCCTACTTTATCATGGAGATTCTCAATTTGTAAATATGCTTTGTTATAATATCATGGACCATTACTACGGCTTATCAATATTACATGTCCAAAAAACCATAATTCATCTCATATGACATTTGTTCATATAACATTTTTTTAATCAATTAATTTAATTAAAAGGAGAAAAAAGGAAACTATTTTGGAGATAAATCTCAATCATTGATTTTTATATACTACTATGAAAATTATATAATATTTCATGGTGGTTAAATCTTTACCATCCACCTAATAATTATTGATAAGAATTCATAACTAGTTAATGTGGACCTCTAAGCAACTCACTGTCAGAACATGGGTGTTTTGATCTTGTCAACACAATATTAAAACCAAGAAATATCAAACTATTGCATTTATGAATTTGGGGTTGATTTCTTCTTATGGTTTTTTTGTTTCTATTTTACTTTTAGCTCACTATGTGTGTATTTGTATGTTGATTAGTGTTCATATCTTATTTATTTTTTAGCTCATATATGCAAATAGATATATTTATTATTCTTTTTGAGTAAGCATATACATATGCACTTCTTTATGTATGTAAACTTATTCCTTCATCAGTGAGGTGGTGAAATGTTTATCAATGGTTGTAGTGTATTACAGACTTTGTTAGGTTGTATTGAATTTTAATAAATTTAAAAAATAATATTCATGCCAAGTGCTCCCCACCCACCAATTTCCTAGGGATTTGAGATTATTCCATTCTAATGAGTTCCTCCATGATAAGTTCCTCATTATTATTTATAACATTCATTTATATATAAGCAAATTTTATTTAGCTAAATGGTCCATTTTATAATAAGATGTGTAATTTCTTTTTTTTCTTAAAGTTAAAGTTGACCCATGTCAAAAGAGTCAAGGGTAGACAATCCTAGTCTGACCAAATGATAATTTCCTGACCCATGTCAAAACAGTAGACAGATAAATGCCAAATGGAGATGAAAATTGTTTGAGATTATTCCAATTCTAAGTTACTCGTTATTATTTATAACATTCATTTATATACAGGAAAATTTTATTTAGAAAAATTGTCCATTACTCTTAATAAATTTAAAAAATTATATTCGTGACAAGTGGCTCCCCACCCACCAATTTCTTAGGGATTTGAGAATATTCCAATTCTAATAAGTTCATAATAAGTTCCTCATTATTATTTATAACATTCATATATGTGAAAATTTTATTTAACAAAATGGTCCATTTTATAATAAGATGTTTAATTCTTTTTTTTTCTTAAGTTAAAGTTGATAAATATAAATATTTAATATATTATATTTTAATTTTAAATTACAATTGCATATTTTATATTTTTGAGTTATTTTAAATTGGTCATAATTCAAAATTTGGTTGAAGTTATAAAGTGTTTAACGTTGAGCACTTTAATTTTCTTAATAAAATCTAATTATATCTATGATAATAATATGTGATTTAGTTTATATTTAATTAATATTATTATTATTATTATTATTATTATTATTATGTGTGTGTCATATAATAATAAGGATGGTAATGTTAATATTGGTTAACATTCATTGAGATCAAAATTGATTTATTAGATATTAAGAAAGGTAAAAGATTATTTGGATTGTTTTAAAATTTTATCTATATAGTTGAAAAATAATAAGCAAAGTGTTCTAATATCATCATTGTTTTTATGAATCAAAAGATTAAGAAGGTTGGTATTATGACAAATATTTTGAAATTGAGATTTAATTTGGATACACAAAAGAAATTCTAAGAGAAATTGTTTTTTATTCTCAACCTTATTAGTATCACAAAGATAACATTCTCTCATCCCATGGCATTTTGGGAATTGTCTAATACCCAGTTCTACTATGAAGTTCATGAGAATGTTTATTTTCATTTTTACACTACACAAAACAAAGAGATACTTTTGATCTTATAGATTAGGGTTTATGAACATTTTATATTATCTTAATTTTCTTTTTTCCTCTAATTCCTTCTTGCACCACATTTTCACTTTAAATTTATATCTAATAGTATTTTCAATATGATTGTTATTTTAAAAAATGATCTCCTTTTTTATTATGCAATGATCTTCAAGCCAATCTCACTTAAGCCATAGGTGATTTTGGCTATAGTTTGAAGCAATTTTGGGAAGTCTCTTATTTTCCATGTTATTTATCGTGTTCTTGTACATTATGCAACTGGTCATAATTGTGCTCTCAATTGGAGAAAGACTCACTTCCATGAGGAGGATGGGATAGGATAGGTTTTTAATCCTTTATTTTTTTAGATTATTAATGGTAACATTTTTTGGAACATATTTATATTTATCGATGTCCTCTCGAGATGTTACATCCCTAAACTTCACATCCATATAGTATAAAATGAGACTTGACACACTCTCAAAGAGGAGTTTTTTCTAGTCCCATATTGTAATATCTCATCATTATATAATTGTTTTAAAGCCCATATTAAGCTTTACACCCTCCATTTACCCTTTTCCCATTTCTATAATTCTAGTTGAGCTTGTAGTGGCTATTGATTCCAAGATATTTGTATGAATGCACTTACTCCAAGTTGTTTTTGTCATATACAAAAGTATCATAAGTGGTATTTTTGGATTTAATTTTCTTAAATTTCATTTTGTAAGTGTTAACATGTATACTCATGCTAGAGTAGAAATCTTGGAGAATTCTTAGTTTCTTGTTGAAAATATTAGCGATAAAAGAGCTCCTTGATTTGTACCTTAATCATAGGAGCTAGAATGACTTCCTTCATGTGCATGACTCAAGTTCCTATAAGTTATGAATTAGTCCCTAAAAAATAGGATGAGTTAGGATGTAGTTAACTAATGTATTGAAATTGAAAGTCGAGTTCTTGAATTTCTAGTGTGATTTGATTGAGGAAAAACAAAATTGATTGAGTTTCAAATTGATGACTTGAAATAAGACAAGTTGCATGAGCACTTAACTCATGCTAACTCAATCAATTAAAAAATCAATTCTTAATTAGAACACTCACTAATTTTAAAAATTTGAATTTCCTTTAAAAGGAGGAATGAAGGCACAAGTTTAATTCTTGTTTTGGTGAGCGCATGTTGGTCAGACCAAGGAATAGGAAACATGAGTTTGTGCATGGAGCTTATGTGTGAGAAGGGTGTTCCAAGAAGAAGCTTGTGCACAATATTGATAGAGGAGCAGAGATGAATATTCGTTTAGGTGTTTTTCAAGCCTAGTTCAAGGCTGAGAGAGGTTGTATTTGTAAGAGATCAATTTCTCAGTTTCTATAGATAATATTATTAATCAAGCATATGGTATTCCTAGTTGGGTTACATAGACAATTCTATGTTTTTAAATTTTGTATTTGTGATTTATTTTTGCTCCTATTCCATTGCAAATTTGAAGTAGATAAATTGAGTGTTTTAGTTAAAAGAAACTAATTTTCATTTTTCAGATTGTTCACTATAGTAGATCATAATTGCATGGATTTTCTACATGGTTTTAGAGTAGAGAATATAATAAGACATGCACATCACATGTGCAATTTTTCTTAAAGGAATATCTATGGAATTCGTAGTCTCTAGGATTCTATCCAAAGTGGAGAAAAAGGTTATTTTGTATCTCTCTTGTGACAGGACTAGGCCAAGTTGAAGAAAAGGGCTAAAAGACGAATTCTGGGAAATTTTGCGCATAGTTTGGAGTGTTATTTTTCTTATGAACAGGCCGCAGAAATATGTGAAGTTTTAGAAGGAATCCAAGCTCTTATGCCCTATATTGAGAGGGTTTTAAGGCCTAACAGTTGGCTGGCATTGAGGGTTGAGTAGTCTCAAAAGTACAACGCAGGAGTGGACCTACTAGAAGAGAGAGGAGCAAAGTTTTCGTGGCAATTTAAAGTCGAGTAAGAGTGTTGTAGCAGCTACTACGGGAAGCCCTAACCAGGAGTCAAAGGTTGCAGTTCTGATGCATGCACAATTCTAGCAAACTGCAGGGACATCTCAAGGTATGGTGTTTCTCCTTCCATGTTTGATGATTGCAGGGACATGTGGAGGATTTTTTAATGTGTTTTAGACAACAGATAATGGCCCTAAGTTATAGTGGAATTGTTTGAGGATTAATTTTTGTGTGGGATAATAGAAGATGCCCCAAGTACAGTGATAAAGTGGGTATAATTTTTAATGTTAGTGGGAATATTGATTGTGTTCCCTAGGCACAACATTCTGGAGCAGTCGAAATCTTGACAAGTGGGAAATCCTTGAAGTCCTCATTTACAATGACCATTTAAGGACTAATGAGTTGTTAGGAGGTAGATTTGTGGAGCCTTATTTCAGTGGGTTGTAAATGAACAAACCACTAATAAAAGGGAATAACCAAAAGACACAATGAGAATATTTCCTAATGGAGCCAAAGGCCTACTAGTGGATAGACCAGTGATTCAAAGTTTATTGACACAAAAGGAATTTGGATCATCGATAGTGGGAGATTGTGGACATGCAAGGCATGGTGGGAAAGAACATGTCTTCAAAACGGTTTCCACATAAGAAAGAAGGGAAGTATTCTAGTTTAGAGGGAGACGTTTCAGCAGCAGAGAATGTGGTAGTGTTGGAGATAGATCCAAGTGGATGAGGTTCTTCTAGGAATACCTTCCTTTCCAAGAGGGAGTGTTCAAAATATTAGCAAGAAAATGGTTCCTAGATTTGTTCCTTAATAATAGGAGCTAGAACAAGTTCATTCGTGTGCATGACTCGAGGTCCTATAATTTAGGAATTAGTCTCTAAAAATTAGGATGATTTAGGATGCAGGTAACATATGTGTTGAAAGTCAAAGTTGAGTTCTTGATTTTTTAGTGTGAGTTGATTGGGGAAAAACACAAGTGAGTGAGTTTCAAGTGGTTGAATTGAAGTAGGACAAGTTTCATGATCAATTAACTCATGCTAACTCAATCAATAACAAAATCATTTCTTAATTAGAAAACTCATTAATTTTAACCATTCGAATTTCCTTTTAAAGGAGGAACAAAGGCACAAGTTTAATTAGTGTTTTGGTGAGCACGTGTTGGGGAGACCAAGCAATAGGAACAATGAGTTTGTGCATGGATCTTGTGTGTGATAAGGCCATTCCAAGAATAAAATTGTGCATAATATTTTTTTTTTTTTTAACAGAAACGGGTAGAGAGAGATATTAATTCTGGCCAAAAGGCCTCAAAACTGAATACAAAATGATAAGCAGAGACCAGTTGTCTCCATGGCCAGGACCAATGCATCTTTTTCTTTGCACCCCCAGAGATTTTTACATTCTATTTTTCGGACAACCGCCTCAATCTTTCCCACTTTAAATATGCAGACAAACTGCTTCAATAACAGGCAGTAATACATAATCCAGTCAATTAAGGAATAGGATCCCAACTTTCAACTCCATCTCTGACGATGACTCCGAGAGGGAGGGAGACCGCTTTATTAGCTTCAGCGTCAGCATCTTTATTATTGTCTCTCTCAACATGATAGAAATTCAGGCACTGAAAGGAGTTTGACAGAGTCCTTATTCTTCTAATCAATCTGGACAGTCTTAGATCAGAGGGGGAAGCACTATCTACCATGATTTTTATGATGGACTGGGAATCTCCCAACACCAAAGCCACTAGAATACCAAGAGTTTTAAGTTGTTTAAGGCCTTGAAGAAGCGCTAGGGCTTCAGCCTGGATGCTGGTGTTGAAGCCCACACCCCAGGCATATCTAAGAATAGTGCCCCCATCAGCTTGTTTGACCACACCACCGGCTCTGGAACTGCCCGGGTTTCCTTTCGCTGCCCCGTCAAAGGAAAGGATACTGTACGCCTTCTTTGAGCAGAAGGACAAGAACTCAGATGCGTCAAGTCTGATTTGCCAGTCATTCAAAGGAATGAGAGGCCTGTCAATAACAGTGAAGCAGAGATCAAGATGTTCGCTCCAATCAGCATCGTGATCCCTCAAACCAGCCCCATCGAGATGATCCCCAATGCATTCCTTTAACTGAGCTTTGATTTTAACCCAGATAATCTTGTGATCGCACCTCTTATCGCTGAAGATCCTCCGATTTCTTTCCAACTAGGTATGCCAGCTAATTAGTTTAGGAAGGATGCACCAAGCATATTTGAGATGCGAATTCTGAGGAGGGCCTCCCTGAAAGGAGCGCAACCAGTTAGAGAACAGATCCGGAATGCAATTTGGGAGGACAAAGTCCAGACCCCAAGAGCCTAAGGCCTCAGCCCATAAATCAGTCACAAAATTACAGTGGAGCATCAAATGCGCAGCAGATTCTACATTTTCTCCACACATCGAGCAATGGGAGGGACCATAGAATCCTCTTTTCTGTAATCTATCCTCAGTTAAAATCCTCTGGTGGCATAGAAGCCAATAGAAGGAGTCTATTTTAGGCAGCGAAGGTTGAGACCAGATTCCTTTCCATGGTTTCGGATCAGGAGGGACGTGGGGGATTGATAAGATCTGCCTGTAGCCCTGAGAGACTGTGTAGTGCCCTGGAGTCGGACCCTAGCCCCAGACATCCAAATTCCTGCTGCGCAAGGGAGCCTTACCGTTTAAGAAATCTAAGAAAGTAGCAAGCTCACTGGACAGGTTCAGAGGCACCTCGAAGTTGATCCAACTATGCCAATCTCCGTTGTCCCAGATAGAAATATCCCACAGAGTGAAGTAACCGGCTCTATGCATCCAGTCTTTCAACAAGTGCAGGGATCGATCATCATCCAGAGGATCACATCCCATTATACGATCCTCCCAAATTCTAATTTGCTTGCCATTACCCGGAATCCAATGGGCATATTGGCTGATTAGGGAAGAGGATTTTGCACAGAGCTTTTGAATTAACGAGCTAGGTTTGACTATGGGCTGTTCCAAGCACCTTTTCCTCTTTCCACGAAAATATTTCTTCCATAGGGCACACTGCGCCCACCCCGGATTAGGGGCAATAATCCTCCAGATCATCTTTGCTCCCAATGCAATATTCTGAGTGCTAATATTCTTAAAATTCAAACCTCCTTCCAATCTAGGCATGGAGATTTTGGCCCAGCTTATTAAAGGAATTTTCTTGGTGTTAGCTTTCCCACCTTTCCAAAAGAATTTTCTTGTAAGGTCCTCCATTTTCTTTATTATTCCAGCTGGGGCCAGCAACACAGCAAACTGAAATATGGGGAGGCTATTTAAGACAGCTTTTATAAGCACCGACTTCCCAGCCAGGTTTAGCCAATTGAAGCCCCAGGAATGTATCTTAGATTCAAACTTATCCAGCAGGGGTAACCAATCTCTGCTAGCAACACTTTTTTGGAAAATTGGGAGGCCCAAATACTTGAAGGAAGACCAGGATGAGGAGGAAACGAAGCCCAAGCAGCTGGAAATGGCTTGAAGCGTGGAGGTAGGAGTGTTCCAGCAGTAGATTTGGCATTTACCTTTGTTGATACTTCTTCCAGAATCATGGCAATAATCATCAATCACATCTTTAAATCTTTTAGCAGAGGGCACTGAGGCAGCACCCAACAAAAGGGAATCGTCTGCGAACAAAGCATGATTTATATTCTTAACTCCTCTAGCGATGCTCAGGCCCATTAAGTCTTGATCCTGTAGTTTTTTGTTCAAGAGGAAGCTGAGGACAGAGGCTTGGAGGACAAAGAGAAGAGGGGATAAAGGACACCCTTGTCTCAAACCACGAGAAGCTTTGAAAAAATCAGTGGCCCTACCGTTCACCAGAGGGGCAATCCAAGGCTCGCTGATACAGGCCTTGATCCAATTAATGAATTTGGAACCAAACCCAAATTTATGCAAAACATCCAGCATAAATCTATGTCTCACTCTGTCGAAGGCGCTTTCCAGGTCTAACTTGACAGCCATACCTTTCTCTTTGCGGACCACACTGGAGTGAATCGCCTCTTGGACCAAAATGAAGGTATCTACAATCTGTATTCCCTGAATAAAGCCTCCCTGATTCTCAGGGATGATTCCAGGAAGGATTGTATTTAGTCTATTGGCAATAACTTTCGTGATCAGCTTATAGCCTATATTGCATAGAGAGATAGGGCGAAATCTGCTGAAGGAGTTGGCGCCTTTCTCCTTGGGGATGAGGGCCAAAAAGGCTGAATTAGTGCTACCCCCAATTTTCTGGCACCCTTGGGATTTCCGAATCATTCTACATAGGTCCTTCTCCACAATGTGCCAGCAGGACTGCAAGAAACTGGCGGTAAACCATCAGGTCCCGGGGCCTTATCCGGTTCCATAGCAAAGAAAGTGCTTTTTATTCATTATTGGAAATCTCAGCTTCCAGGAAATGGTTTTGGCTGTCGGAAATCAGGGAGGGAACCTCGTTCACAAGACAAGAATACAGTTCCAAGGCCTCCTCTTCGTTAAAGAGGTTTTTGAAATGAGTGAAGGCAGCGGTTTTGATACTATGGGTATCTCTATACGTAGTGGTCTCAACTAAAATTTCAGAGATGGAGTTGCGGCAGTTTCGGGCTTGAGCTTGCTTATGGAAGAATGATGTATTCCTATCTCCCGCCTTGAGCCAGAGACTGCAGGATTTCAATCTCCAGTGTTCTTCCTCTGCCAAGCTAGCCTTGAGGAACAAATGCTGAAGAGTAGCCTCCTCATCAAGAATATCTTTGGTGATCTCTACGTATTCCGAAACCAGTTGGTGCTTCTCCAGTCGTTCCTGAATCGTTTTCCTTTCCACAGCCGGATTGGGTAAGGATCTAACCCAGGCTTTTATAGTAGCTTTAACTCTCCTTAATTTCTCCTCCCAGAAAAAAAAGGATGAGCCATTTACTGGGATCTTCCAACTCTCTTTTATCAGAGGCAAGAATGTCTGCTCCTTGACCCAGTGAGAGCTGAATTTAAAGGGAATGGGACCTTGATTCAAATGCGCCACTAGCTCAAGTTTGATAGGGCGATGGTCAGAAATACTACAAGGAATGATATGCATTCTAGACTCAAAACCATGAAGAAGAAAAGAACTATGGACAAGTAATCTGTCTAACCTTGCAGCGATATGGCCCGGGCCGATTCTTTTGTTTGTCCAAGTGTACTTCCTGGACAGAGGCTTAACATCGATCAGATCCCAATCATAAATCAGCTCTTCAACCCATTCCCGCGCAGGGTCTCTTACAATGCTTCCACCACGTTTTTCTGACGAGGATAAGGTGAGATTGAGATCACCTGCTATTATTATATTATCCAAGACTTCGGACTCTGCCAGACTTCTAATAGTATCCCAGCAAATTTTTTTCTCCCCTACGCCGACAGGAGAATACACATTAAGGAGAGAAAGAGTCAGATTTGATTCTACATGACGGAGCTTTGTGAACAACCAGTGAATATTATTAGCTTCTTTGATCCTTATGAATTTATTGGCATCCAAGATAGTGCCCAGACCACCTGAAGCACCTCGAGCTGAGACAGCTTGACCTTCGCTATTCTTCCACAGTTTTTTACCGATCTGGAGGAAGGAAGGGTCCTCCATTTTAGTCTCCTGGATAAGGAGTAGATCTGGGGATTCTGTTCGTATCAGACTTCTTAAGGCTTCTTCTTTTATTCTGCTCCCCAACCCCCTACAGTTCCAGGAGACGATCTTCATCACTTGCTTTTTGAATGGTGAGCTCCTCTAGAGCTCTGGGACTGATTTCTATTCTTCTTCGGAGTATTTTCCAGGAGTTTCTCGAGGGTAGGTTGACTTCCCTGAAGTTTGTCCTTGTAAGTCTCTTGCTCTCTTTTTTCCCAAGCAGATTTTCGGCCTCTTAAAGATCTTCTGGCCGAAGTTTGCGAAATCCCTATTTCGCCTTATTCTTCTGAGTCATCCGAATCTTGCCCTTCCTCTGTCTCTTCTATGAGGACCTATTTTGATCTATCTTCATTGCTATCCACATGCTTTGGTCCCGAGGGGGACTCTATGGGGATCGAGCCATCCTTCTGCTTCTCCGGTTCTTGAGAGCCTTCTATGACAGAGCTTAACTGCACAAATTTGTTGCCTTGCTCTTCCATGTTTGGAGTCTGGACTCTAGGGGCTGCCTGAGTACCGTTTCCATTTGTATTTCCAGTGCGAGGGGCTCTGTGAGCATTTTTAGATCTTTTAACCTGAGTCCATCCTTCCTCCTTACCTTTCTCCGCTTCACAGTTTTTTGGGCAGCTTCGGGCAAAGTGGCCATAAACATGGCATTTCCGACACTTGAACGGTAGCTGCTCATAATCCAGCTTTTGCAAATGAGTCCAGCTTCCAACCCTGATCTTAACAGCCTCGGGCAATCCAATCTCCAAGTCGACTTCAACACAGATTCTCGCACAGTCATATTGATCTTTGTTACTTGCTCGATCAATGTACTTGCCTAAGGTGTTTCCAATATGTTTTAGAGATTCCCCATTCCAACAATGCACAGGAAAATTGGGAAGCCTAACCCACACGGGAACCGCAGTGGGCACATCAACTGCAGGGTCAAAGTCGGGCGTCCACTTGTTCAGGTACAGCCCCTGAGGACCCATGAAGTAGGGGCCGTTCCAGAATATTACATCCTTATCATCTTTTTCAGAGAGCTCAAACAGAAAGAAACCCTTTCCTAGGAAGTACGAGGTGACTCTATCTTTGATCAGCGGTGCCCAATTTAGAGCAACCCAACTTTCTGTCGATTTGGGGGAGGGCCAGAGGCCAGTGAACTGGCCAACCAAGGCCCGCTCTGCCAATGAGAGGGATACCTTTATCGGGCCTTCGGGAGGGAGAGATATCTCAGGGATATCCTCCACACGTTTCACGAACTTTTCCATCTCCGAGACTTTCTTCTTCGGCAGGGAATCCAGGAGCTTGAGAAAAGCAGCGGCATCGGACGGGGGGGGCGGAGGGGGCGGATCCATAGTAGCAGAGACTACAGAAGCCCGCGAACAAAAACAAACCCCTCAAGCCATCGCAGATGGGAACGACCAGGAAGGGAGTAAGAACCCCAACGAAACCATGATCAGGACCAAGGGAACAAAGCGCCGAGCAGAGGGAGGCGAAGCGCCGCAATACACCCCGTCGACCAATGCGCTGAGGCACTCAGATGTGCCAAGCAACACCGGGACACACCGGGAGGGACGACCACAGCCCACAGAAGAACAGAAGGCTAGCCAAGGGCGAAGCCTGGCCGAGCCAAAGGCATCAGGTGCAGAGGAGGAGCCGAGCGGCGGCCTAGGTCAGGAGAGTTTCTCGGATCAAAATTGTGCATAATATTGATAGGGGAACAAATATCAATATTCTTGCAGGTGTTTTCAACCCTCGTTCAATGTTGAGAGAAGGTTGTATTCTCTATTGAAACAATTGTATTTGTAAGAGATCAATTTTTTAGTTTATATGAATACTATTCCGAATCAAACATAGGGTTTTCTCGATTGGGTTTCATAGATAATTCTGTGTTTTTAAATTTTCTATTTGTGCTTTTATTTCTGTTCCTATTCTATTTCAAATTTGAATTAGAGAAATCAAGTGTTTTAGTGAAATGAAGCTAGTTTTCAGTGTTTAGATTATTCACTATAGCATATCAGAATTTAGTGGATTTTCTACGTGGTCTCAGAGCTGGAAATAAAATAAGACATGCACATCATATATGCAATTCGTCATAAAGGAAGATCTATGGAAGCTGTAGTCTCTAGGATTTTGGCCAAAGTGGGGAAGAAGGTTATTTTGTATCTCTCTTGCAACGAGACTAGGCCAAGATGAGGAAGAGGGTTGAAAGACGAATTCCTGGTAGTTTTGTGCATAAATTGAAGTTGTATTTCTCTTATAAAAAAGGGAAAAAAATTTGTATTTTGAGAAGGAGGTCAAGCTCTTGTAGCCTATATTTAAATGGTCGTAAGGCCTAACAGGTGGCTGAAATTGAGGGTTGAGTAGTCTCAAAATTACAATGCAGGACTGAACCTGTTAGAAGTGGGAGAAGAAAAGTTTTAAGAGGAGGTTTGATCTAGAATTATGCAGGAATGAAATAAAATATATAAATAACATTAATGCAAATATGCAGCAGGAAGTACACTTCATTTCATTAATATCAAGTATTGAAACATTTGTAGGTTTTAACCCTGAACAGAAATTATCTACGCACGAATATTATAACAGAAAATAAACAATAGCGAGAGCATAAAACATAAAACAGATAAACACAGAGATTTTCCCCTGGATCCCAAATCGGGACGACCAACTTGATTTTTCATTATATTCCTTTTAGTGTTACAACACATATATATACATGCCGAAACATACATGAACCCTAATCTATTAACCCTGGATTAGAACATAACCGTAGTTCCCTTGACTGGATCTACAAAAATACCAAGGGCCAAAAACCATCGTACCCCAAAACCGTGTGCAAAACCATGGGCGCGGACTACCCACCGGAAATTAAGGACCAAAAAAATTTCGCTGGGGCGCTGCCCCGGACCCCTTGCGCCCAATGCAAAGGGGGGGCTATCGCATACCCAACATTCTCCCACTTATTTTCTTTCCACAGGGGGCTACAGAAGAGCTTATTCATTAGCCCAATTATTCAACACCCATTGTTTATCTACACCAAGAGAACTTTTGAGTGCTCCTGAAGGACTTATTGATATAGCCCATTCTGTGTCACCTTCTTGTGTACACTGATGCTTTCTCAGCAGTGACAACCCAGACATCAATGTGCTTTGTCTTTGGATGATAAGCGGGGTTCTTAGCCAAGAGAATTGCACTTTGTCAGTCTAATATTATAATATTCCTTTAACCCACTGAACCACCAATATGCATGCCCACATGCATACATGAAGTGGCTACTATGTATTACCTCATGACTGAAAAACACTACGGACTCTCTTTCTCATCAACTATTTGCGCCTCCAAATAAGTAACACATACCCAACTGTGAATATTCTTTGGTCTGAATCTCCTTGATTACCTTCAAAAAAACCACGAATTTCCAACATTCTTTCCAATCCTGGTCTTCCCTGGTAGCACAAGCCATAATCACTAGTGCCACGTAAATATCTGAAAACCCGCTTCACTACTGTCCAATGCTCCTTCCCTGGGTTTGACATAAAACTGCTCAATACTCCCACTGCATGTGCAATGTCTGGTCTAGTACAGACCATTGCATACATCAGGCTACCCACTGCACTTGCATATGGAACACGGGACATATACTCCTCTTCTTCTTGTGTCTTAGGACACTGTTCAACAGACAGCTTTACACCTACAGGAATAGGAACATTCACCGGTTTACTATCCTGCATATTGAACCTCTACAATATAGTCTCGACATGCTTCCTCTGGTTTAACCAGAGCTTCCTCTTTGCCCGATCTCTCTTAATTTCCATGCCCAAAATATAGTTTGCAGCACCAAGATCCTTCATGTCGAATTTGGAGAATAGTTGGGTCTTCAAATCTTGGATATTTTCTTTGTCATTTCCAATCAACAACATATCATCCACATACAAGACCAAATAAATAACACGGTCACCAATTAATTTAAAATAAACACAGTGATCCTCCTTGCTTCTGGTGAAGCCAAGTCCCCGTATATAGGTATCAAATTTCTGATACAACATCCTTGGTGACTGTTTTAACCCATACAGAGACTTCTTCAACCTGCATACCAGTTCTTTCTTACCCTTCACCATAAAGCCTTCAGGTTGCTTCATGTAGATCTCCTCTTCTAGATCCCCATGAAAAAATGTTGTCTTCACATCCATCTGTTCTATCTCAAAATCAAATGCAGCAGCAACAGATAAAAGTAATCTAATAGAAGTAACTTTGGCAACAGGAGAAAAAATATCACCAAAATCAATTCCCGGCACCTGGGAATAACCTTTGCTACCAACCGAGCTTTGTATTTCTCCACCTTGCCTTCTACATTCATCTTCTTCTTAAACACCCATTTGCTCCCAATGGGCTTCCTTCCAGCCGGCAACTCCACCAGATCCCATGCATCATTTTTTTGCAAGGATGCCATTTCATCAACCATGGCCTCCTTCCAGAGTTTTCCATCCTCTGAATCTACTGCCTCCCTGACAGTTCTGGGTTCATCATCAGTTATAGTTAAGGCAAAACCTGAACAGAAAGCGGATGGACTATACCTTTCTGGTTGCCTTCTTTCCCGAACTGATCTTCTCAAAGCTGGAGTTTGTGGCTCTTCATCTTCTGAGTCTTCTTCTATTGTAGAGTCTGATTCATCCTCTTTTAGCTCAAACTCTATCTTCTCAGGTTCCTTTGGTAGGACTTCATGTGTAACAACATCTTTCACCTCTCTAAACACCACATCTCGGTTGTACACAACCTTCCTTGTTTCTGGGTTCCAAAGCTTGTAACCCTTTAAACCATCCTTATACCCGATAAAGATGCACCTTTCAGATTTATTATCCAACTTGGTCCTTTTCTCCTTTGGAACATGTACATATGCATCACATCCAAATACCCTTAGATGTGAAAGAGAGGGTTTCTTACCAGTCCATCCCTCATGTGGAGTCTTATCCTCCAACGCTGATGAAGGTGATCTGTTAACCCGAGATAGCATGCGATCTCTACTCCTCGCATTCTTTCCTAACCCTAAACCAACATTTCTTCCCTTTTCCATCTGAGTTTCTTTTTCATTATGTAACTCTGTTGCAAATTAATAACTGATTCATTATTTGTCATGTATACCACTTCTTCTGAACTCTTCAAATTCCCTTCTTGCAGGCTGCCATTATCTTGTCCTCAGGCGCCTTTATCTTCTTCTCTGTCTGGTTTTCCATCAGAGCCTTAAATTCTTTAAATCTGTCAAAGACTTCAGATTTCTTCCTCAAGAAATATATCCATGTATTCCTTGAGAATTCATCTATGAATGAAACATAGTACACAGAATTTCCCAGTGATGGAACTGACACAGGTCCAAACACATCATTGTGCACAAGTTATAATATCTTGTTTGCCCTCTTAGCACCAGAAGGAAAACTCACCCGATTCTGCTTCCCATATACACAATGTTCACAGAAATCGAAATCCAGAGAACAATTAGACATACCTTCTACCATACCATCTCTATGCAGTATCCGAAGGCCCTTCTCTCCAATATGTCCAAGCCTTTGATTTTTTATAGCCTGGTGCTATCAGAATGTACTGACATAGCTCCACTGAGTTAACAGAGATTATGCTACCCATCAATAACAGTGCTACCTTGTAGCTTGTACAGAGTTCCAGTCCGAACTCCCCACATTAATACCAGTGCTCCCCGAACCATCTTGCGGGCATCTTTCTTGAACACTTTTTTTACACCTGCATCATCCATCTTGCTTACAGAAATCATATTTCTGGCCAATGCAGGAATATGTAGAACACCAGGAAGTGTTCTAATCCTTCCACCTCGCAACTTCAGCTTGACCTTTCCATGTCACGGCCGGTCACGGCCTTCCTATCATCCCCTAGGAAGACATCACCACCATCATATTCTCTTTCGAGAACCACTCCCGGAGTAAGTGAAGTTAAGGATACCACGAGTCAATAAACCATGACTCATGATCTACATGTTTATTTGAAGAAGAAGCCATCTGCGTCCCCACCAGCTAAACCGGTGGTTTTATACGGAAAGACATCATCGGATCACCTGCCCCTTGAGGGCACCGTCACCTTCCCCTTTTGTAGTGCCCTTCCTTTCCGCATTTCCAGCATACCTTTACAAACTTTCCAGGAGATTTAGATCTCCCTCTAGATTTGGATCTCCCACTTGAAATCTTACTCTTGTTTCTGTTTTGGGACCTTCCTCGTACAGATAAGGCATCTCCATTCTGGCCCTCCATATTTCTCCATCTCATTTCCTCCAACAACAAGGCTGAGACAATTTCGTCAAAATGCAAGGTAGTTGTATTGCTACCTATTGAAATAACCAGACTGTCCCACGAGTCTGGTAGAGAACACAAAAAACTGATGCACTTATCTTCATCTGAGATTTTAATATCAACATATGATAGCTGACTTACCATAGTATTGAAGGTGTTTAGATGCTCTGTCACCGAGTCTCCATCCATCATCCTCAGGTTATACAACTTTTTCCGCAGGAAAAAATTACTCACCATAGACTTAGATTGGTACAAAGTCCCAAGTTTTTCCCACAAATTTTTCATCGTAGCTTCCCCATATACATTCAACAATACTGAATCTAAGACAGACAACCACATTGTGCTCTTAGCCTTTCGACCCAGTTTCTTCCAGTCTTCATTTGACATTGTCGTTGGTTTAGTACCTAGATCTACTGCAATCCACTGATCTTATCCACCAGCAGATCCTCCATCTTGAGCTTCCATAACTCAAAACTCTGACCATTAAATTTCTTTATCTCTATCTTCCCGCCGCTCGTCATCTTCTTTCACCGCAAGAATCGATCCTGTGGATCTCCCACTGAATAGGGTCTACCTTAGGCCCGAGCAAAAAACCCTCAGCATCAAAGGCATCCCCTTGAAGCTGAAACAGCTCTGATACCAAATGTAGGTTTTAACCCTAAACAAAAATTATCTACACATGAATCTTATAACATAAAATAAACAATAGAGAGAGCATAAAACATAAAACAGATAAACACAAAGATTTTCCCCTGGATCCCAAATCGGGACGACCAACTTGATTTTTCATTATATTCCTTTTAGTGTTACAACACATATATATACATGCTGAAGCATACATGAACCCTAATCCATTAACCCTGGATTAGAACATAACCGTAGTTCCTTTGACCAAATCTACAAAAATACCAGGGGCCGAAAACCATCATACCCCAAAACCATGTGCAAAACCATGCACAAAACCATGGGCGCAGACTACCCACCGGAAATTAAGGACCAAAAAATTTTCGTTGGGGCGCTGCCTCGGACCCCTTGCACCCAGCACAAAGGGGGGGCTATCGCCCCCCCTCTTACCCCCCTGCGCATGCTTATTCATGGAAATAATATAACACATACCCAACATAATTCTTACAGATAGAATGGAAAATAAACTAGCTCAGGCAATGGTAGCTTATCTCTAGGAACAGATGTGGTGGCTACATGCCTCTGAACTATGTTAAAATGAGGCTCGAAGGCCTATTTATTATTGAGAAACAATTGAAACCCCTACAAATCCAAAAACCTTACCATAGGAGATGAAGCGCAAAAGCTATGGGCCTCGTTTGGGTAAATTGGTACATCAACTTCCCTGGGATGTAAATTTGGCATACGATCTCTGTTTGACACGCACAACACCTCCTTAGAAATATATATCCAAGGAATACAACTTTTGAGTGACCAAAATTATTCAAAAACTCATGTTGTTCCTTTTTTTCATAAAAAACATCATTCACGACCTCAAAATGGCTCAAGTTTAGGACCCGAAAAACTGCCAAAAATAGTAAATTGTGCTACACTTAAGGAAACTGAAAAATTGAAAGAAACAATGGTGGGGGTTCAAGTTGAATAGGAAGGTGGCCACCAATATCCACCTAGATCATTCATCCCCCATTAAGAAGTAATGGTCCCCATTGCATTGATTTCCTCCATGATATGAGGTAACTTTTGTTGAACTTGGTCCCTCGTGAACCACTTGCCTTGGTGCAGGAGTTGGCCAACTTCGAAAACCCAATAAAACTGGATCTCTATTGGCGAGTGTTCTTGATATGCATTTCCATGATTCGATCATTTATGGAATTTTCCATGCAGTCAAGGTTTAGCTCTGTTGGTGTGATTTTTTCTGCAATGTCTGATGTGTCTAATAATGGCGGAAAGTATGGTCGAAGGTGGTCCACATTGAACACTGGGTGCAGGCCAAGGAATGGGGGAATGTTGAGCTCAAAATAATTGTCTCTCACAACCTTGATAATGGTGTAAGGCCCATATCGGAGTGGTCTTAGCTTCTGATCAGCTCTAGTTAGGCATTCTTTCTGCAAATGCAACCAAATATTATCTCCCACCTGAAACTTTTTTGGCACTCGATATCAAGTCGCTTCTTGCACTTAGAATTGGAATTCTCTAGGATGTCGTGAACCTACTAGTGGATTTTTTGAATGTGATCAATTAATTTTTTTGCCTTATCATCTTCGGATCGTACATGAGTTGAATCTTCCTGATTAGCTACAAATGGTATAGCCACACCAATGGGAAATATTAGTTGGAATCCCAAGCCCACCTTAAAGGGGTTGTGGCCCGTTCAGATGTGGAGAGCCTAGTTATAGTTGTGTTGGACATAGGGGAGGCTTTCATCACATGTGTGTGGATGCTTTGAGCCGTGCATGCACAGAATGTGTACGATAATCCTATTGACAAGCTCCGTTTGGCCATCAGTTTGGGGGTGGAAAGTTGTGGACTTAATGAGCTTGGTGTCCAACATCGACCAGAGACTTGACCAAAATGTACTGAGGAACTTACTATCCCGATATGAGATAATGGAATGTGGGATCCCAAAGTGTACCCACACTCATTCAAAGAAGGGTTTAGCAGTGGCTTATGTTGTGATATTCTTCTTGCAGGCCACCATAATGGCCATTTTAGAGAATTTGTCGACGACCAAAAAAACAGAGTCATAGCCATGATTGGTGGAAGGAAGGCCTGACATGTATTCCATGGAGATGGGTACCCAAGGTCGACTAGGGGTAGGTAGTAGAGTATATAGGCCTTGCTTCTCAATGGTGAGTTTGAAAATGGCATAGCTAATGCAAGATATGGTGTACTTCCCAACATCATGTTGAAGGTTTGGCCAATAGAAATACTTTTACAGTACTTCCACTATTTTCTTGACGTTGAAATGTCCAGTGACCCGACTATAGTGTGCTTCCCAAGTCATCTTAGCATGCTCGCTTGAAGGACACAGAGGTGTCCTAGGTGGCATAACATTGCATCCTGGAGGTGAAAATTTGGAACTTGCTTACCCTCTAAGAGCGTCTAGTATGTGTTGCCGAATTATGGATCACTTTGGTAGAGATGAAAACAACCCGAAGTCTCGTGCCTACAAGATTCAAGCATTGTGGTTAGCACCATGGTCGACGGTCAACTGAGGAAATCTAAAATGTTAATTTTGCTTCCCTTCTTGTGCTTGATGTTCAAATGGAATTTTTTTAGGTATGTGGAAAATTTCTAATGGCAATCATTCTGCAACTTCCCTTGTTTTTTTATGAACTATAGGGGTTGGTGATCTCTGTGGATGATCGTTTCCTTCCCCAAAATGAAATTCTTCCATTTTCAGCATTCCTGCACAATGAAATACATTTCTTTGTCATAGGTGGGATACTTTCAGACTGTGTCTGAAATTTTCTCCCTCTGATATGCCATGGGATGCCCCTACTAAGTAACTACTGCCCCAATAGAATATTCAAAAGCATCTGTCTCGATCTCAAATGGTTTCTGCAAGTCTGGTAATTTGAGCACTGGTGCAGAGCAGAGGTGATGCTTCAGCTATGTTAACGCCTTCTGTTGAGATACAGAAAAAAATATTTTTTCTTTCACTCCTCCCTTAGTGAATTGACTCAAATTCCAAGTGATGTGATATAACCCAAACATAAACCAGCAGTAGAAATTGGCAAGACCTAGAAAGTTGTAGAGCTCTCAGTAGAGTGGTTGGGGTTGGACAATCCCGAATGACCTGGATCTTGGTTGGGTCCACATGCACCTCCCATTCATCAATAATGTATCCAAAATATTGAACCTAGGTCATGCCAAAAGTGAATTTCTCAAAATTGGAAAACAACTTGTGTTATCGTGGGGTTTGGAGGACCTGTTGAATGTGGTGGAGGTGTTCTTCGCAACTCTGGTTGAAGATTAGGATGTCATGCAAATACACCACCACAAATGAGTTGGTGAATGGTTGCAATATGTCATACATTAGCCTCATGAAGGTTGTGGGATCATTCATCAACCAGAAAGGCATGACCAACCACTCAAAAAGGCCCTCCTTAGCTTTGAAAGTAGTCTTCCGCACATTAGAGGGTTCGATTAGTACTTGGTGATACCCTAACTTCAAGTCAATCTTGCTGAAATATTTTTTCTGTTTGAGGTTGTCAAGAAGGTCATAAATCCAAAAGATCAAATACTTATTCCGGATAGTGATCTTGTTCATCGCCCGATATTCAATACAATCTCCAAGTCCCATCCTTCTTCTGCACCAACACGACCGGGCTCCCACAGGGCGATGAACTCGGCCAGATGTGACCTTTCTGCAGCAACTCCTGAATATACATCTTGATTTTGTCATTCTCCAGAAAAGAGCGCTGATACATTGGTCCATTGGGTAGCGACGCACCCAGGGTCAGATTTGATGGAGTGCTTGACCTAACAATGCAGAGGTACCCCTGCGGCTAAGGTGAATATGTCCTCATACTCCTCCACGACATTTTCCATCTATTTTTACCTTGCGAAGGAGCCCTGTCTAAAGGTCATGGCTACAGTCTTCTTCTTGTCCTGAGGGTAGATCATCAGGAAAACAAATTTCCTATTTTTGGAAATGAGCTTATTACATTGTTTTGTAGTGATCAAATAGATGGTCGCAGGCGGTGCTACCTTCGATATCTTGTACAACTTATTGCCCAAACTAACAATAACATAGTGAGGCCTAGACTCATACATATCATGTTGCTTCCACAAGTATGGTTGGCCTAATAATACATCACAAACATCAAGAGGAGCAATATCGCATATTACATCATTCATGAAGGGCTTGATGTTGTGAGGAAGGTGACACTATTGGCTAACACGGAGATCTCCTCCTTGGTGAAGCCATCCGATGGTGTATGGATGTGGGTGTGTTGTGGTATTCAGGCCCATCCGCTTGATGACCTCTGCTGAAATGAGGTTCTTTCGGCTCCCGTCGTTGACAATGAACTGTAGCACAGAACCCTTCACTCATAGTTGGGATTGGAAAAGGTTCTCCCCCTCCTATGGATCTTGGGGTTCCTCCTTCTAGATTTTGGTGTCGCAACAATGGAGTTGGGATCTGCATCAATAATATAGCTCCCTTTTTCATTCCCCTTTCAAGCTCTAACTCAGATTCGGAACATACATCTTATTTGGAAGCCTTCAGCTCAACCATCAGTGTTTGCTTGGCCCGACACTCACTTGTGTTGTGAGTGGAGCTCTTATGGAACTCACACCACTTTCATGTGTCCTTATTTGGATTTTCGGTCTTGTTCTTCACTTGTGGCTTTGTTGGTTTGTCCTAGGTCACCCCGCCTTGGATTTTTCCTTTCTTCTGCGGTTTGGGGATGCCTTTCGCTTTCTTATGACTCACAGATCCAAATTCTCACTTCTTTTGTTTTAAGTTTTGCTCAATCTTGGCAACATACCAGTGTGTTGCACCAAGCGAGGAGATGTAGAGGAAATCCATTTCCTCCTGAATGTATCTGTGAAGGCACTATGGTACTTCAACACCAAATGTTTCTCTGAATCTTTGACATCCAACTTTGTGCATAAGGTATGGAATAGATTTGTCAGCTCATGCACATCTTGATCCCTTTGTTGCCACAACATATTCCATTATATGTACTTGTCCTCATAGCTCCCCATGACATAATATTGCTCCTTGATAGTGCCATGAAAATAATTCCAAGTGGGTGCCGCCAAGAACAGGGAGTTTTCCCTCTCATACTTTTTCTCACAGTAGGTTTCCCACCAGCCCTTGACATGTGGGGCAGCTTTGAGGAGTGAAAAAGTAATCTTTTCTCGATTCGAAAATTCATGAACCAAGAATATCATTCTAATCAATTCATCCATCAATCTACGACGTCTACATCTATTTTCCCCTCAAATATGGGAATTTCAATCTTTATTTGTACCTTAAAAGGAATGGTGCCTCCAAATTGGTTGTTGGATGAAGGTGCATCGTCGATGGGTAATCGTTGAAGGATCTAGGCAAAGCTATCCATCATCACATTTATTTGTTTCTCGAGGGCCTCCTTGAGAAATATTTTGATAGGATATCTTGCTCCCTCATCTTTTTTTTCTTCCGCCATGGGAGGTCGTCGGGTTTTGCAAGGCTGATCTTGCAAATGTTCAACCAAATTGAGCCCTAACTCCTTATACCCCGAGCTTGTTGGGGACTTGCAAAGAAATATCGAGAAATAGTTTACTTCTATGATACCATTGATCCATACTTATGTAGGAATGCAATAAAATACATAAATAAACATCAACATAGAGATGTAGTAGGAATGACACTTCATTTCATTAATATCAAATACTGAAAAATGCTTACAGATATAATGGAAATAAACTAGCTCGGGAAATGGTAGCTTATATCTGAGAATACATGTGGTAGCTACATGCCTATGAACTGTGTTACAATGAGGCTCGAAGGCTTATTTATTATTTATAAATAATGTAAAACCATAAACATCCAAAAACCTAACCCTAGGAGATGAAGTGCCAAAACTATGGGTCCCGTGTGGGTAAATTGGTACATCAACTTCTTGGGGACGTAACCTTGGCATACGATATTCATTTGATGTGAACAATACCTCATTAGAAATATATATATGGGGACTACAAATTTCAAAATTTTAGGGCCTCAAAATCGCTTTGGAAGTTCAAGACCTGGAAAACTACCAAAAATAGTAAATTTTACTACAATTAAGGAAACTGAAAAACGGAAAGAAACAATGGTGGGGGTCCAAGTGGAATAGGTGGGTGGCCACCAATATCCACCTGGATCAAGTTTGAGGTCGAGTAAGAAGGTTGTAGCAGCTGCTACAGACGGTCCTAACCAGGGACCAAAAGTTGCAGGTTTGATGCACACACAAGTCTAGTGAATTAGGATATAAGTTGACATCTCAAGGTATGGCGTTTATCCTTCCATGTTTGATGATTGCAGGGACATGTGGAGGGTTTTGTAGTGTGTTTTGGACAACAAATAGCGGCCCTAAGTTAAAGTGGAATCGTGTGAGGATTCACTGTTGTGTGGGATGTTATAAGATGTCCCAAGTATAGTGAACAAGTGAAAACTTGTTACTATTAGTGGCCAAATAGATTATTTTCCCTAGGAGAAGCATTCTCGAGCAACCAAAATCTTAAAAAGTGGGTAGTCCTTGCATTCCTCATGTACATTAATAATTTAATGAATAATGAGTTTTTAGGAGGCAGAGTTTGTTATGGCAGACTAATTTCTAATGCAGGCTTTTATCTCCCTAGATTTAATCACTGAATCTAGTAACAAACATAGAAGCAAGCAAAAATTTCCCTGAATTTATCTATATTGAATCATAAACTAGTATGGTAAGATATGGAATCCATACCTTTCACGACATGTTGGATGAAGATCCCCGCTATGATTTGATGTAGATCCTCAATGCTTAGGAACCATATCTGCAAACATATAAACAACAAGAGATCAAAGTCATATGCAGGATAAATGATTCAATGCAACTCATACCAGTGATCAAGGAAACTAGCACCTGATATCGTTTCAATGGACAAATGGAAGAAAAATAAAACATACATCAATTCCATTGAACAAGTCAATGGGAATAAAAAACCATTTGTATTAATCTCATAAATAAAGGAGTTACAAAACCTTGGCCTTGATGAAGTGTGGCTCCTCCCAATGATCTATAATCTTCTCCTTGGATGACAAGCCTTCCAACCTTATTTCAGCAACATAAGTCTACCTTCATTAATCCTTCCCAACCCTCTAGCATCTATTTGATTTATAGGCCAAGAGAAGGAGGTTTCATATCCTCATCTCAAGCATGAGATCCTCTAAAGGTGGGAGTAGGGTTCCTTAAATAATGGGAATTAGCTCCATGATCAGATGGGTCAGGATCGAATAAGCATCACCTCGAAGCTTTCAGTTGGGAAATATTCACCCAACAAAGCTTCTATATTTCACTTTTTATTTTTACTTTTCAGTGAGTCATGTGCATAGTTTATGATGGAATACATAACACACTTATGCGTTGGATTTAATGTTCAAAGTTGTGTATGCATAGAAATTGGCTAGGAAAATGCACAGGTGACCAAAAGTAGGTTTTTGGACCATGTTACCCAGAATTTTAATTTTCTTCGGGATGTTTAAGTTCTAGACTTGAAAGGTAATGCTTTGGAACACATTTATAGATAGTGAAAGATCTAGTTTGATGGTAATTTTCCATGGTGACAAAATGACGTGTAACAGATTTCCCCCTAAAGTGAAAATTCATAAAGGATATTTGACTGAAGTGCTTTATCATACCAAAGGTTGGATCATAGAACATGGTTGGAGACCTGCAAAAATCAATCAAGGGTTACAATGAAATATATAATCATCACTGAGGTAGGCATTCCCATAATCAGAGTAAACATAACTCGATGAACCATTAGGGAAATACATAAAGATCCACATCAATAGTGGAAATAGTATGGATGTGGCCATAAAAAAAAGTATCTATCTCCACAATCATGAATACAAAACTCTACACAACCTGCATGGATGAAACTAAATCCAAGATCTTATTATCCATCTCTATCAATCCATAGTACGAATATAACCATACAAGTGAATTTATCGAAGTCAAACATGGTAGAAACCACTTGATTACGAGTCAATGATGTGAACTGTTAACAAGTGCGAGAGAAACCACCAATAATGACAATGGTCCTCAAGGTACTTCCAGTAAAATATATGAAGTGTGAAAAAATGTCTTGAATTCAAACACACAGAGAATCATTTGATCAAAGGTCAGTGATGAGAACCTGTCGTCGAAGGCTAGAAACCTGCCATTAGGGCATGCAGGCCTCAAGGTACTAAAGAAGGTTTCTAGATCAAATTCCTAGATAGTGAGCTTAAGTCGATAGGAAGTGATCCATTGCAGGAGGGCCTACGACATGAAACTCATTTGAAGTGTTGAAGAAAAAATTTGGAGTGATTCAATAATAACGCATGGATGGCCGACGTGATTGAAGGCTACAAATGCAAGGTAATTTTGACTGAGGTTGGACTTCTCTTGAACATATCGGTGACTTAAAACTTTGACTTGGCAGCATTTGACTTAATGATAATACCCAAAACTGACTGAAGACCTTCAATGAGGCTCGATTAACTGTGAGACAAATGGATTTCCCAACCGAGACACAAATTTGATGGAGCATCATGTTCAAGAGCGACATATTTCCTTTAATGAAATAAATAAAAAAATAAATGTTTCTTCCCAATTTCCACCCACCATTACTAGAAAGTACCTCTTTATTTTTGTTCAAACTTGAGGAGGATAACATTTTCTTATTTTTTAACCTCATCCTTCAGATGATTCCTTCGAGTTGTTTTAACGAACCTTAGGAAGAAGTGGTTCAGTCTCGTCATGATTGACGAGTCCTGCATTATTTATGTTTTACGAGCCTAGTGAAGGAATAAATCGATGTAATTTTCAAGTTTAAAGAGTTTTAAAAACAAAAAAAGAAAACTCATTCAACTCTTTAGTCTCTCAAGCTCAAAATAGGGTAAAATGACGCAAGAGAGATCTCTATTAACCATGATTACTCAGTGTATACCTTTTTCGTAAATAGTCTAGTTTAGTACGGAAAAGGGGTAAACTTATATTAAATAGGTGATTGTTCATTTATTTTTTCATGTTTTAATAGTCAAGTACTCACCAATATTTTCTTATTTAGAGATTCTGAAAAGGGCTTAAAAGAGAACTCCATGGTTTTGCTTTTTTGTAAATTTAAAGAGCCTGAAAAAGTGATAAAAGTTTGCTCATCACCAAAATGATTCATTTTTATGGTTTAACCTCTGTTCTGCACATTAAACTCAAAAAATCATCATAACTACTCAAAAATATAATAAAAACATTAAAATTTTGAATTTTCAAAGATCAAAGGCATAAAATAATATTTAAAATGACCTAAAATTCTTATAAAAATCCAAAAAGTAAAAACATTTTCACAATTTGAGAGAAATTTAGAGGGCTTTTAACCAAAACAATTAGAGGTGGATTTTGAGCAAACCGATGGACCAAATCATGAACAATATTCTTTGTGTAAGATATCTTTCTGTTATCTTCGTTTTCATTGCTTTTATTTTTCATTTGACTGTGAATCCAAAATATTTGAGAGTGTTTTTAAATTTGAAATATGCCTTCAGGGGTGTCTGGCTACCCTTCATCGGCTCCGTGCACCCCGACTCTTTTTTACATAGAAAAATGTGATATGCATGGTTTTTCCTCATGGAAACGACACAAATGTGCTATTTCCATCAAAGGTGGTCACGTACAATGCCGAGGGTTTTGAAAAAATAGATAAAACTCTCAAATTTTTATGCAAAACTTGTCACATTATTTTTTAATCCTCCTCTACTACTATTTTCAGGGTTTTTGACTTGCCAAGATGGAGTGGAGGGAAAGAGAACACGAGGATCAATATGTGGAAGCTCTCAATGATCCGGCAACACTACAAGCCCTAATAAACTTTGGTATACAAATTTTGGATGATCCAGGACATGAAGGCTCAGTTAGATCTACTAACATGGATGGTAAGAGAATGGGACATTTAGGAGAATTTCTTCATGATAGGAGACAAAATACTTACCATAGATGCAGATGAGATCTATTTTTTGACTAGGCTTTCCCATAGAGGGATTGACATCTCATTGTATGGGAACACGCTAGGTGGAGAAACAACTGAAACTTATCTAAGGCAACATTGTTTTGCAGGGTCTCAACTCAAAGATGGGAGAATTAATATAAAAAACATTGAGAGGCTTCCACTGAGAACCATTTCCTTCACAATATCATGATGAATAGTTCTTCATTTTCTGACTAAGGCTTAAATTCATATTTCAATAGAGTGTTTGCAACCTACCATATTCAACTGGTGTGAATGGGTAGTTTCCAATATGAAAGGGAAAATAACTAGAGAAAATACTGGAAAATAAAAAACTTTGGGTATGGTTCCATTTTGATCTTGTTTTCTCTAGATAGAATTCCCCTTCTTTCCCCACAATAGGTTCTGGTAGATGCAGGAGGACCTAGGGATCCTCATATGATTTTGTGAGTTTCGTTGATGGCACGCCACGGAGGTGATTAGCCAATTGTGAGATACACTCCTGATTTTCTTAGGTCGTTGGAACGTCAGATAATTATGATCGAGGGCTTTCCATATGCAGGCATGGATTACAGCAGTGATCCAAATATCCTCCTTCCAACAAGGATGCAGTGGGGTGACATAGGTAAAATTTCACATTTTGGTTATTTTTGTATTCTCAATTTTTTTTGTTTTTTGACATCCAAGACTAAATATATGAAATGATAATGCAGATTTGGGCCCAATCAGGCCAGTAGGATTACAACGCTTTGACAAACAGGGTGATCAACCAACACCTCTTTTGGTACCAAACCCTGATGCAGTAGATGCTTTGACTTGTTGAAGTTTGCAACAAGAAACAGTGAAGGAGGCTTCCTGAAACATCATCCTTGATCCTAGTTGGAAAATAATCACCTAAACTAGGTGGGGCCCACATAGGCTATTTTTAGGTGTATGTCTATTTTTAGACATGGTGAGCATATTCTATATGTAGCAGGAGGATATTTGTAGGTGGTTGGTCAAATGTGAAAAATAGATGAAATTCTATTTTTAGAAGATCAGGTGAAGTCTATTATAGATCGCTGATCTAAAAATAGATGCATGTCGATTATTATTATCCCTTAATAATAATCAGACTCTAAGTATCAACTTATTCTCTTGGAGCACTTTATTTCAGTGAACAAATTTGTTAAATCAGTGGGCTGAAGGAATTATTCAATTCCTAAGGGTTTACTGGAGTTCATGCATGGAGGACTCAGTTAAAACTGAAGTGGAAAAGTTATGACAGAGTTGGAAGAGTAGTCCATGGAGTTGTATTTAGTTTAACTCAGTTAGACTCAATTGAGCTAGTTGTATCTAATCTAACTTAATGATACACTAGTGAGAGTGGAGTGAATTAATTAGTTAATTAATTCACAAATAATAACTCATTAATCAAATGAACAATATAGCAGTTAACTACAGTGCATGTCAGATCCAGTGGAGACCCAGTGCAGATATAGGTGAAAGGGCAAGATGGACTATCTGTTGTGACCATATTGATGCATGGATTGCATCTATATATATGTTGGAGTTGCCAATGATAATCACGTAGTCAAGGAGAGTGGGATTGCATCGAATTGGTCTTTGTAATAAGCTTGGATTTCACAGTGGAGGTAGGCTATCAGGAGGCAGAAATCAGTGCATGGATTTGCAGATTTCTTCATGATAGTGTGTGACGATTGATTGTACTGAGAGCTTGATGTTCTAAGCTTTGTATGAGATTGTTACATGATCTCCATGATACATAATATATGATAGTTGGGGCTTTCAGGTTCAGGCTTTCCCGTTAAAAAACTGTGTTATGTGCGATTGTTTTTATTTATGCTTCACATGTGTGTGCAATTAATTTTCCGCAAAAGATTAATAGTGGAATGATTATGTATTTTGCAAGAAGTTAAATATTGTGAGATTATGGGAATCTAGGACATATGCATGCTTAATCTATATAATTTCTACATGGTATCGGAGCTGTGTTATATATTTTCTACATGGTATCAGAGCGAGGTTAATTCTTGAAGATTGCAATTGTGAAGCGGTGCTGAGTTTTTGTGCTGGTGGAGAAATTCGAATTTTCTGCAGGAGTTTCTTGGTGTGACAGTTGAGTATACATTGAAATGTATTTCAATGGGTTGCAGTTGGAGTATGCACTCGAGGGAAACTCTAACTACATATCCTGGAAGGACAAGATGGAGGCGGTTCTTGAAGATAATGGCTTGAAGGAATTCATCGAGAGAGATGTTCCTAAGCCCACTTCGGCGGATGCTACAGTACTTGACGCATGGCAAAAGAAAGTAGTAAGGGTGAGGAGGATTATGTTGGAAGGTCTAAAAGACCATATTGTCTCAATCCTTCATGGGAAAGCCACTCCATATGCTATGTGGAAGGCGTTGACAGATCTTTTCCAAAGCAGTAGCGACCAGAGGAAGTTGGCGCTGAAAGATAAGCTCAAAAAAATAAAAATGGAGAAGAATCTCTACAGACTTGAAGTAGACGGGATTTCTACAGAGCTTCCTACTATTGGGAAGTGCAAGAAAGACATGTAATTGAAGGTTGAGAGGGAGCAGGATTTTCATGTAGGTAAGAGTGAACCTCGGGATGTGGATCAGCCACAAGATGAGGATCATGGAGTGGGAGAAACCACTCATGCAGAGAAATTCCGTGCCAGATGGGCAGAGGGAGTGCATGCAGATATACCACCAGGTAAGAGGTGGGGTGACATGCATGAGTAATCCCAAGAGGATATTTCTGGGAAGGATTCATTGAGATGGTGTGGATCTCATGAATTGAACCTTGCTACGAGGTGTCCACAGAGCAGCACTAGCATGATCAGTTGGATTGATGCAGGTAGATCAAAGTGATAGTGTCGGATACTGGAGCGTGGTTCAGAGTTGAAAGTAAGTGTAGAGTGAATGGGTGTAGAGTTCAACAGCGCAGTGGTTCCTGAAGACATGTGCAGTTGGTACCAACATAATTCAAATACTTTGATGATAGATGCATTAGACTGATTGAGTTGTTTGGGGGCTATTCAGTTTCGGAAGTGTTGCAGTAAGAGTTGTAGGACGAATGCATGGAGTTGCATGTCGCATGCAAGGATATTCCTTTCTTGTTGAGAGGGAGTGTTGAAGTTTGTAACAAGAAACAGTGAAGGAGGCTTCCTGAAACATCATCCTTCATCCTAGTTGGAAAATAATCACCTAAACTAGGTGGGGCCCACATAGGTTATTTTTAGGTGTATGTCTATTTTTAGACATGGTGAGCATATTCTATATGTAGCAAGAGGCTATTTGTAGATGGTTGATCAAATGTGAAAAATAGATGAAATTCTATTTTTAGAAGATCGGACGAAGTCTATTTATAGATTGTTGATCTAAAAATAGATGCATGCCAATTATTATTAGCCCTTAATAATAATCAGACTCTAAGTATCAACTTATTCTCTTGGAGCACTTTATTTCAGTGAACAGATTTGTTAAATCAGTGGGTTGAAGGAATTACACAATTCATAAGGGTTTACTGGAGTTCATTCATGGAGGACTTAGTTAGAACTGAAGTGGCAAAGTTATGACAGAGTTGGAAGAGTAGTTCATGGAGTTGTATTCAGTTTAACTCAGTTAGACTCAGTTGAGCTAGTTGTATCTAATATAACTGAATGATACACTAGTGAGAGTGGAGTGAATTTATTATTCAATTAATTCACAAATAATAACTCATTAATCAACTGAACAATACAGCAGTTAACTACAGTGCATGTCAGATCCAGTGGAGACCCAATGTAGAGATAGGTGAAAGGGAAAGATGGACTATCTGCTATGACCATAGTGATGCATGGATTGCATCTATATATACATTGGAGTTTCCAATGATAATCACGCAGTCAAGGAGAGTGGGATTGCATAAAATTGGTCTTTGTAATCAGCTTGGATTGCACAGTGAAGGCAGGCTATCAGGAGGCAGAAATCAGTGCATGGATTTGCAGATTTCTTCATGATAGTGTGTGACGATTGATTGTACTGAGAGCTTGATGTACTAAGCTTTGTATGAGATTGTTACATGATCTCCATGATGCATAATATATGATATTTGGGGTTTTCAGCTTCAGCCTTTCCCGTTAAACAACTGTGTTATGTGTGATTGTTTTTATTTATGCTTTAAATGTGTGTGCAATTAATATTATGCAAAATATTAACAGTGGAATGATTATGTATTTTGCAAGAAGTTAAATATTGTGAGATCAGGGGAATCTAGGACATATGCATGCTTAATGTATAAAATTTCTACATGACCGAGCTTGAGCACAACCTGGAGAAGTTGACTCTAGACATCCTAGAGATTGGGATTCATGATTTTCCTCTCTGGTACCATAGGCATGTCATGGGAGTTCCTAGACCAATAAGTATCTTTCTACAACGAGTAGCTCGCATTGTTTTCTACTACCATCATCATCACCCTACTTAGCTGTTAGCCATAGGGCTAGCTTCTTCTTCTTTTTTCATATCTCCATGTTCGGATAATAAATGCCATGGTTCCTCATATATTTTGCATGGAATTTTGTAAATACAAAATTTTATAGACATTTGGATTAATGGAAACTACTACTATTATCTCATTTTATCTTGTTCAATATGTAATATTCCCAATTAGCCCAAGCTAATGGGAATATACAATTTTTTTTCATTTTCCTATTGCATGAATAAATGTGTAAAGGAGGACAATAAAAACTCCTAAAACAGTGAATAAATCAATGCCTCATGTGAACAAAGATAAATCTGGGCCATCTTAATAAAACACCCTTATTGTGAAAGGGATTGAGACATTTGACTGGGTCAACCATGACCAAATCAACAACGTTGTCTAGAGGGGATGAACCTCATTGATGCACAACGCAGTCTTAGTTGGAGGTGGCACATGTGAAAGAAGCTAAATCATTGAGATGGTTTAGGGTTTTGCAAGACTTATATCTTATAAAAGGAAGAGGAGGAAAATAGAAGAAGGTTGTTGAACATGTTATATTTCTGAATATATTGTCTGTTTAGACATATATCATTCTCTTGTTGTTTAGCTGAGAATAGTGTTGTTCAGCACTGGGTGTTCATGGTCGGGAATCCCACCTCCTTCCTTGAGAGGCCTCTTGGAGGAGTCTTGTTGATCTTGTCCACTATCAAGCATTTGGCCAAGCTTCATCTTCCAACTACAACGCAGATCCTGTTGAGGGTTTGGTTTTCCTTGTAAGCTGCAGCAAGTGGAGGCTAGATCTACTCAGATCTAGGCCATTATAGTGCCTCTTTTCAGTGGGAAAGTCTTCTATCCCATTGGAAAGAGTGTATTGGATCATTGGAGCTTCAGATCCACATCTTGGCATCAAGACAAACTGATCCTGAACCCTACAACGTAGTCCATCTTCCAAATCTGCATTTTTCTGTAGGTGTTGTTGTGAGGGCTTTTGGCATAAATTTGGAGGAGTGATCTCTAGTGTTGGGAATCTGCCTTTCACTATGGTGATACATGGATTTAATATCTAATCCATGTTATATTCAAATCTGATCTATATTCTTCTGTATTTATTGCATATTTTTTGAATATTTCTGCAGGTCTGCAGGTTTAGATCTCAGATCTACTCATTGTGCTTCATGTATTGTTGAAAACCCCAAGGGGTATGTAAATTAGATACTCTATAGTGGATGGATCTGTCATATATCTGACTGTTCATGCATTATTTGTCTCTAGATCTAAGTTGTAATCAACATTTTTTGCAGCATAATAAAAATAATGTTGTCAAGGTAGTTTCTGCTCATTTGTATGGTTGCTGCACCTCTTTTTGAGGATATTTCTTCATTGGAGACTCTTATTTCCTGTTATACATTGTATGGGCCTCATTGTAAATATGATTTGTTGATGTATATGTGGATTTTGAGCCTTCATATTGGCCTCCTACTGTTTTTCAGTTAAACTGTGTTATTTTGCTGCAGTATTGTCTACATATTGCTACAGTCCCTTTTTGGGTGATTTTCAGTTATACTAGGTGTGGGAGGTTTTTTTACCTCATCTAGAATGATTTGTTTCTGATATCCTCTTGGATTTAGATTTCATATTGTCAGATCTAAGGGATCCAAGGTTGATTTTGATTTATGTAGCATATATTTCTGAAAATACTTTTTTCATGCATGCATTGCTAAGCAGTCCCAATTTGGGATATTACAGTGGTATCGAAGCAATCATCTTGGCATAGCCTGTAAGAAGCCAATATGTCTTCAGAAGAAGATGAGCCTATTACTGACAGAGAGAAGAGGTATCTAAAGAGAAGATGAAATAAATTTTATTACACCAATGATGATCAAGACATGGGAAAAGCCCCTGAATCTGGAAGTGATGTAGAAGGAAAGGACTTTGCAAAGATCCTTTTCAAAACCATGCAAGATCTTTCTAGAGAGATCAAAGAGATGAGGATGGAAAGAATCAAGGAATCTCCTAAGATATCTCATCTTGGAGAAATCTTTGGCATGTCTCATCACTGGAATGATCAACCAGTGAACCAACCACAAGCTCCACAACGCTCTACCATGCCTACTTTTTTGGATGTGGAAAATGAAGGGCCTGAAGAGCAAGCATCCCTTGAATACTACTTTGAATAATATGAGTCTTAAAATCAGAGATTCAAGGATAACTTGAGTTTTCAAGATTTTTGTCACCTCAAGGACAAAAGAAGACCAAGGCATCAGCATAGAGATGGCGGATTCACTCAGAATCATGATCGACGTCACTCTATGGGCATATTATTTTTACCCAAATTTGATGGGTCATCGACTTGTTCTGCCAAAGCATGGGTAGAAAAACTTGACATCTACTTTCAGTTGAACAAAGTCCCTGAGATGGAAGCTATCAATATTGCAGCACTGCACTTTGAAGGCGAATCACACAACTGGTGGTTCCATGGCTTATCTACATTGGGTCATGCCAATGTGACTACTTATTCTGAGTTCACTAGAAGGATGGTGGAATTTTTTTACGGAAAGGATCTAGAGGCCCCTTTCATGAGCCTTGCAAAGTTGAAGCAATCAGGTAATACAGAGTTATATTTCTGAATTTCTAAGATTATCTGTTATGGTTGGTGATTTGTCTGCAGCAATAAGGGTCTACATGTTAATTGATGCTCTAGATGAACCTCTTCATGGGTTGGTAAAATCTACCAAGCCCACTACCTTGCATGATGCCATTGAGAGGGCTATAGACCTTCAAGATGCCTTGCAAAAAGCAAAGGCAAAATTTCAGCAAAAGCCCTCTTTTCCTTCTAAAAGAAAGGAAAAGAAAGCTGCTCCTTCAAAGGAGAGCTCTTACAAGAAGCCTCTTGATGATGAAGTCTAGAGAGATCTAAGAAAGAAGAAGCTATGCTTCACTTACCAAGAACCATGGGTACCTGGACATAGATGTGCTGCTAGTAAAGCACATTATATAGAGGTCTTCTCAGATCTTGAAGAAGATGAAGATGATGAACCAAGAAGGGGTCACAGCGCTAACAATGTTGAATGAGATCCAGCACCATCGGGAGATGAGAATGGAGCATTTTCTCCTATCGAGGGAACTCTTGCATCTTTGAGAGGAGTGTTGGCAATCAGTAAATTTTGACTGAGCAAATGATGGCTAAAAATAAGTCCTAAGACTTCAAGAGATTTTTTTTATGCAAAACTGCTCACTCTTGAAGACTTCTTGTGTTGCCTAAACTCAGCAAGCAATCTTCACTGTTGTTTCATTAAGAAAACCCACCAAGGAGCCATGCTGGTGTCCAAAATCACTGCTTTTAGACCTTTTTTCCATCATTATCTAAACCTATTTTTCACTCATTTTCCAGCCCTCATTTCCCCTTATCTCTCCTCATTTTCCCAAAAAAACCCTCTTTAAATCATTAAAAATCCCTTGTAATGATTTAAATACCCTCATTCTTCCTATCGGAACACCTAAAAACACCTAAAAAGGATTCATTTTAAGCCTTTCTTACACTCAGGCTTAAGCCCCTTCGGGTTTGAGCCCTAATCCCTTCCACCATATAACCTGGCCCTGCAACCAGGTGCCTAAAAGTATTTAAACCCTTCATCGCATCGGCCTTTCCTTTTATAAACCCGCTTTTTCTTTACAAATTTTCCCCCGATGCGATAGACCCATGTCTCTTTAACCCCTGGTCGCTTCTCCCCCATAAGACCGCGCCCCTACCCAATCTATAACCCCTTCCCCTTATCTTTTGTTACCCCATGCCCCTAACAAAAAACCCTTTCCTTTGATTTTTCCCCGCACTACCTGGCGGATTCCCGATCAAATTAAGACCATCGATCTTAAAAAAATCAATGGCCACAACTGTTTCCGCATCTCTTCCCTTACCTTTCCTCTGCCACCTTTGTAACAACCCTGATGATAGATCTAGGCCATAGATCTGGGAAATCTAACGGTGGTAGTTCACCCTACCACCTTTCCCTTCCTTCCCCTTCTTTCTCCTTTCCCCCCGCTTTATCGCCCCATCATGCGATCTTCGTCGTCGATGTATCAAAATCCGACGGCCCTCGCTAATCCCAACAGCCCAACTCCATCAGGTCCTACCATCCACTATGCAAAATACCCTTCCTATCACGTCCCGAAACCTGTCCCTCACTTCAAACTCCCACTGTGCAATTTGTTCACCGCACCCAACCCGCACCGCAGGATCTCCTCCCCCTCATCTGACGGTATGTATTTCATATCGCACAATTTTTTCATCCAGAGTTTAAAAATCCAAAGTCATGGGATACCAGCGGTATCGAAAAAGCCACGTGGCGAGCGATAAATGGAATCGCATTCCCTCCGGGAAAAACCACTTACCGCCCGAGGGTCGTGCGAAAACCACCCGTGGTATTTTGAAAACCACTTTTGTCCAAGTCACGCCAAATACAGTTTGAACTGGGTTTTCACCGGTTTTTCTCAATAGAACTCCTCCGCCTGCATAATCACCCCCCCTCTGCATCGCTCCTCCACTCCGTCATCCTCCTAAGAAATCAAAAACCCAATCGCATGTTTTTTATAACGATTTTTGTGGTTTGTTGCAGGTTTTTACCATAGTTTTTGGAGCAAAAACTCTGTCCGGAACTCACAAAAATATAGTGCCAAAGTCTTCCATGTTTGGAAGCTAAATCACGAAAGGAAGGAGGTTGTATGGTTTCACCCAAGGGTTTGGACCGTGCTGTGTAAATACTGGTCATACCCTTAAAACTCTCCACCGCGCTAAGAACCTCTGGTCCACAATAATAAAGGAAAAGACAATAAAGGTTGAAGATTAAAATATTGAATAAATTCTGGCGCGAAAGATCGAATCTTGAAAGCTTCAAATCTTATGTTTTGAAGGTTAAAATAGGTTTTAAAGATAAAAAATTCAGGCAGATCAAATAAAGCAAAAGCCAATGAACAGTCGAAATTAAAAGGGTTTTTTGAATAACTATGAAGGATTAAAGAGTTAAACCCTGTTGTGTTAAGGTTAAAACACAGTGCAAATATCAACACAGTCAGCAGGTCAGGATTAAAGGCTCTGAGATGATTATGAGGACATAAAGCAGAATCATAGCTATAATAGTGTTTAAAGCCACTAGTTCAGCACAAAAATAGTGAAGGAGCCTCCGAATGCCACATCATGGAGGCTATAACTCCTCAAACTGCCACCTGGGGACTTATTTCATTAAAAGAGTGCATATTTATTAAACAGTCAGGGATATTTTTTTTTAAAAGGCAGCTCAACATTAAATACCAACCTACCTAAAACCCTCAAAGTCAACAAAGGCAACTGAAGGTGATGAAACTTAATGCAAAATTGATTCAAACAGAGATGAGCATTCGAAATCTTCTCTCTTAGGCCTCCCAAAGGTCAATAAACCATTACTCTGTATTAATTGAACTAATGATCCCTTCTTACACTCCACCTCCTCATTCTTCTATAAATACTTATGTAGAAGGCAGTTTAGAGGTTGGTCTCTGGATATCTATTGCATGTAAATAGCTTTTGAAGTTGATGTAGCTTTGTTTTGTAATTGAAGACACATAAGCTGAGATGAGAAGTTTGAAGTTGTAGAGACCCACTGGACTTGAATATTGTAACTGGTTTGAACATCAAATACAAATAGCTTATTTATGGGATCCTGGTCTATTTCAATGGTGATGTGTTTCTCGCTGTAATTTTCATTTTTCTTTATGTTTTCATTCTGTCCACTTTTCTCTGGTAAAGAACAACAAGTATAGATTAGGATTTACTTCAGAAGTATCCTAAATGTCACTGATAAATCTGTATCCTTTATGTTTTCTTCTGATTGTTAATTTGAAGGTAATTCAATAGAGTATAACTAGTGAAGTGTTGGTAAGCCCATATTTCCTGAGTACAAATTGAGATATTGTCTTTGAATGTTCTTGATAAGTTTTCTAATTAAGGATTGAGCTAGAGAAGTCTATGGTTAGCCATGTCCTCTGGTTTCTTCTCCAACATTTGCTCTGAAAAGTTCCCTTAAGAGTATGTTGAAAGCAGGCTAGTTTAGAAGTACTTACTTGATCTTAGACTAATTTTTATGTTTATCATGAATGTTTTCCCTTTGAATATGCTAAAAGCAGGCTAAGTTAAAAGTCTTTACTTGATCTTAAGCTATTCTATGTTTTTTAAATGTTTTCTCTTGAAAGTACATCAAAAGCAGTCTAGTTTAAAAGTAATTACCTGATCTTAGGTTACTTTTGTGTTTTTCCTCAAGTGCATGTCAAAATCAGGCTAGTTTCAAAGTACTTACCTGATCTTAGGCAGTCCTTTGTTCCCTCATCTGTTTGATTTCCCTCACTCCATTTCTTAGTGTTTCATTCCATAAAATAAACTTAAAGAGATCCTTTGACATATATGACTTGCCCCATGGACCACTCTTGAACCTTGTTGTTCAATTAAATCCTATTATGACTCCATAGCCCAATGGATTTATGTTGCTCCTTGCCTATCTTATCAGCTGACCCATTCTTTCATTTACTTACACCTTCACCCTTCATATAGAATTCCTTAATCTTCATGTTATCCTGCCCAACCAAACAAAAAACAAACAACCTTGTTCTTCATAACTAGCCTAAAATTATACTTCAAACCTTAAAGATCATATCTTTAAACACATACATAGAGAGATCCCTCTCTAAATCTAGGATGGCTAGATCCTCAGATTCCAAAGTGTTTTTGATGTAGGCTCTGCAGCGTTTGTACTTGCCAATCTTGCAAACTACATAGACACAACATATTGGCGACCATACTGGGGATCTCTGAGTAAAATCCTTAAAACAAAACACTCAGTATTCAGTGCAGAATGAATAGCTTTCTTCAAGCACTACCAAGCATATTGGTGATCATGATAGGACTTGTCTAAATCAATGGAAATCTAAGTACTTCTTAGATTCTAACAGACCCTTATCAAACCTTGGATAAATCAGGTAGTAAGCCACAGAGTGAACTCTGTTTGTCTCATCACCGTAGCTAAGTGTTGAAACAGATATAGGACACTCTCATAACCCACAGGACTACTAAAAACTCAGAAAACCCTAAAACATTTCATATTGGTTTTCAAACCTATTAGTGGTGGTGGACCATAAAGCATTTTACCTTTTAAAAGCTAAAAATTTCCACCTGGTGACTCCACAATCCTGAGTAGATCTAAAGACTCCACTAGGAAACCCTTTTTCTATCATAACATCATACAAATTCATCTAAGGAAACTTTGATGATTAATTTTTCTTTTTAAAAGATCAGTGAGCCTACTAAAGATTGTCATACTTGGTTAAACTTTTCTTATCATTGGGTTCGAAAACATAGCATAGTGGCTTCTAGAAGAGTTCATACTAGAGCTTATCCTAACCCAAACCCCCCTGAGATAGTTGATAATCCAGAAAGTATACTTAGGAAATATCCTAAGTCTAAAATTTCAACTGTTGTCAGGCCAGTACATAGAGCTAATTCCATTCCTGAAAACCTTACAGCTCTACAAGATTCACAAGTTGACTTAAGAAACCCATTTATTACTAGGTCACTTGATGATATAGATCAGATAGACTTTGAGTCTCCACCTTCATCCCAAGATAGAGGTGAACACCCTGGTAGCAGAGAAACCAACCCACCTGATTTTCATATCATTCATAATTTTGGTTTCTCTCATCCTAGATCTGCTCAAAAGTATCTTGCTAGTCCATCCATTTCTGTTATCCATACACCCACTGTTCCAACTACCCCATTCCATCAACCCCCTTCCATCTTACATCCTCCACCTGTAAACCCCCCATTTTTTCCACAACCTCCTATCATGGAAACATGGTATGCCCCTCTAATCCTGTTAGTATGAATTCTTCGTTGAAGTGTACGAAAAAGAACCACTTTAGCTACGCATAACTAATAGCCCTAACAACAATAGAGGCTGCCAAACATCTTCAGATCTGCGATTAGTAGTTAAAATGCTGCAACAAACAGATCTATAAATGAAAAGACATTAAGCAGTAAAGTAAAGAGTTTGCTCCATGCATCCAACAGACAAGACAAGAACACGATTTTTGAATGAATTTTTATATTACAGGGCACCTGGGAGGAAACAAGAAGGTGTATCCAGATCTCCTCAATGGGATGGGTTCTTCGTAGTCCTCAGCACTTCAGATCTAAGCTTTCTCTCTCTTGTAGATGTAGAAAACCCAATGTAGAAGATAGAGCTCAATGGGAGCAAAATGGTAGAAATGAGACCAACTGTATAGATCCAGAGTGATCTAATAGGCAACAAAAGGTGAAGAATGATGGGGAAAACCCTCCTATTTATAACAAAATATTGGGTCATTCTAGATCTTGGTGCATGATTAAAATAATGTTAATCAAATCTAGATCCACCTCTATGGAATATTTTATTATTATTTGTTGGAGGGAAAGGGTGTTTTGACATGGGTCAAATCCCTTGATTAGTGAAGAATAAATAAATAAATGATTTATTTATCTTTTTAAGGAAGTGGTTGGGATATAATCAAATAAATAATGATTTATTTAATTAATGGTGGTTGATTTGGTCATATTTAACAAGGAATATTATTTAAATAACTATTCCTAGAAAATAATAAGATAACTATGGGTTTATCTCATTAATTTCTTTGTTTTTGGGTTAAACATGACTGGGAATAATAATTAAATTATGGTTTAATTAATTATTCCTTTTGGGGTTTCCTAATTAACATAGTGAAAGCAGTTTCACTTGAGGTAAAACTGGTCTTACATGGTGTACTTGGGTCCATCTAATGATGAAAGGTTAGATGACCAAAAAATGGTGTAACAAATCCTTCCTTTACCTTTAGTCAATCTGCCACAGGACTATCAGTCCAAGATACCATTATATGATGCCATTGGTGTTACTACTGCTTCACAACATGTGGACAAGATGAATGACTATTTTTATAGAAATGAGATTGATGATGAAACTGTCAAACTTAGATTGTTTGCTCAAAGCTTAGGGGGAGAAGCAACAAAATGGTTCAAAGTCTTAACCCCTCACAGTATTAATGATCTTCAAGCTCTCCATCAATCATTCCTAAACAAGTGGGAAGTTAGAAAAAATACTCTCCAAATACTTTCAGATTACAACAATCTCAAAAGAAACAAAGGGGAAAGTGTTCAAAATTATTGCACTAGATTCAATAGTGTTTATAATGCACTAGCCCCAGACTTAAAACCTCCACAAGAATCAAATTTGGCCAAATTTCTTGAAGGATTTGATCTTGAAATGGCCTATCAGCTAAGAGAGAGAGATCCTTTGACTTTAGAAGATATGGAGAAAGGAGCTCTTGCTGTGGAAGTAAATATGATTGAAAAAAGGGCTAGGATGAGGAATGAAAAGAAAGTATCATTTAGGGAAGAAACTACACCCTCCACATCCAGCTCAAAAATGGAGAGAATGATGTAGGAAATGATGAAGAATATGAGCATACCTAAAAGAGCGCAATCTATAGAAAACCAATCAGCTCCCCAAAATAGAAATCAATCTCAAAATAAAAATCAGAACTTCAGGAGAAATCAACCTCAAAACAGACAAAGACAATATGATCAACAAATCAAACCTCCATTCCAAGAAAAATATGTAAATGAGGATGAGGAAATAAATGAACAAATAGAGGATGACAACATGAACATGTTGGGAGTAAGCAATGATGATTCTGATTTCCTCTATGAAAGAAAACAAAGTCTATATACACATTATGATGACAGAAGACCACAAACAGATTATTATGAACAATACTCTAAAAATTCCATCATAGGATCACCTAAAAAATATGACCTCAGAAGCAAAAGGAATCAAGAAACTCCCAAGAACAAAACCTCTGATAGATCTGCCAAAAACAACCCTGATAATACACCCAAAAAGGCAGTTGAAACTCACAAAACAGTGGCTGTAAATTTTGATTTAAACAAAGCGAAGAACACTCTAACCAATGAAAAAAAGAGTGTTAACCCCAGTAGCACTAGCATCTCAACCAGTGCTCTTGAAAAAATCATTCTAACTGTTGTAAATAATAAAGATTTGCAGGCTGATTTTGCTGATGAAATAGTGACTAAGAAGGCTGAACTAAACATGTTAAAAAACCAGATTCCTTTTAGCCTAGAAAATGAAATATCTAAAATCAAAATATTTGTTCCACTCACTGAATTAGTCACTCAGAATGTATATATAGGTCATATTTTGAAGGCTTTAAACATAGAAGACATTCATGACACAGTTAACTTAAATGATGATACCCCAGAGCTCATTTTTGGACAAAAAATTGAAGGAAAATTTCAAAAAGGAACTACCCCTCCATTTTACATCAGCTTAAACATTCATGAAAATATCTTGCCCAATGCCATGCTTGATTCAGGAGCATCACACAACCTCATGCCCAAGGTAATAATGGAAAGATTAGGCTTAGAGGTGACTAGACCCTACAAAGATTTGTATTCTTTTGATTCAAGTAGGGTGAGATTCCTAGGCTTAATAAAAGACCTGTGTGTTAACTTAGCCCAAATTCCAGCCAAGAGTTTAGTGATGGACATTGTAGTGGCTGATATACCCCCCAAATATGGCATGCTCCTTTCAAGATCATGGGGTGCTAAATTACAAGGCAATATGAAAATGGATATGACTTATGCCACCATCCTTGTCTTCAGCCAACCCAGAAGACTTTATAGAGAAACCCACATGAAATACATGGTGAGTAGCGAAGAAAGACCGGAAAACTCTCCTCTTTACTCCATACACACTAACCTTGACTCTTTCATTCTTTTTAATGATGATATTTCTAAAGAGAAAGAGTTAGTCAATGAAAAATCATCAAATACTAACACACTTACAGTAATGGATGAAGAGGAAAATAGAGAGGAAACAAAAAAGCAGTCTGCTGATTTAGAAATTTACATCAAACATTTAAAAAGCCTTAGGGTCCAAAATAGTCATATAAATAATGCAGATCATGAAATTCAAGGAGTGAAACCTCAAAACATTGAAAACTTTGAGGAACAAAACTCAGAAAAACGTAGTGCAGACCCTTGTATAGAACAGAATGAGGAAGAAGACAGAGAGGACAGTAATGAAATTAATCTCAAATCTGAAAACAGTCCTCTTTAGAACATGAATTTTGATGGTTCTTGCACTAAAAATGACGCAGGAGCTGGCATATGGTTACACAATACTCAAAACAATCATGCTGAGGGGCACTCTTATCAAATTAAACTTTCAATGTACCAACAATATAGCTGAGTATAAAGCTCTCCTTTTAGGCCTTCATTTATTGAAAAAATTAGGGGCTGTTAGTCATCAGTATTTTTTCATGTTTTTATGACTAGATTACTTGGTTGAGTTTTCTAGAAGCTAATCTCAATCTGTCAATTTGTCATCCAGAAAACACCTCAAACAAATTTTTGTCTTCCTACCCCTCCTTTTTCAGCCTATGATGAGAATAGTCCTCAGTTCCCCTACCTATCACAATTCAGCAAAGCCACTCTGTCTATAGCTGTCATAAGTTGGTCTCTCTACCATAAAAATCCCTTGTTTTTCATACAACCCACTGTCCAACATTTGACAAAGTGACTACCCCTCAATCCCTGATCATCTTGTCATGGGATAACCTACTCATGCCTAAGAAGCCATTCAAGAGCTGTGACAAAGTCTGTAGGTCTAGGTGGTGGTGTTTTAGGGAAAAATCCTTGGCAAGAATGTTTTAAGCCAAAAACCCTGTTTGTCATCATCATGTTAGCCATCATTTTCGTCTCACCCAAAAAACAAAACCCTTATCTATCCTTAGGTCACATACCACTAAATCTTGCTTTTTCTCTTTTAAGCAGAGCTCACAAGTGTTCAAATTAGGAAAAGAGAAAGAGTTTCCCTGTCTAAAGAAAGATGATTAAGCGAACTTTCAAGCATTATCATCATGTTTTATCAGCAAAGTTCAGTGATCAAATTCATTTCATGCATCTCTACAGGATTGCTAGGATAAATGGCACAAATCAGTTTTGAGCAAGGGAACATTCCAAAGAATAGCTTCAAGTAAAAAGAACAGTTGACTATTTTGAAGACTAAGGGAAATATAGAGTTTAGAGAGAAGAAGACATACTAAATTCATCCCTGTAATACAAAATACCAAGAATGTCAAAAAACCTCCATCGGGGAAAAAAGAGTACAAAAGTTAGAAAAATACTGCCTCCAGTGCTTCAGGTCAATTACAATGGAATTTGTTCCCAAACATATGGCCCAGCTCTCAAAATTAGTCTCATAAAACCAAGAATGGAAGTTTCTTGGCAAAAAGCCTCTAGCAGACTAGGCATCAAAATGAAAGGTGTGAAAGGAGTTGCCTTTGTATCCTACTTTAGCCTAGCCTCTAAAAACATTCAAGGACAACTTCATCATCAAAAAAGCTAAAATCCAATACCAAGAAGATGTTATTTCCAAGATAGGCACCATAAACATTTATTAGTTGGAAATGCATTACCTGCTCTTGGTTTTTCACAGTGAGTTCTGCAAGAAGTCATGTCTTAAAAGAAGAACAGGCACATGGCGCAGAATTTGGTTTTCAAAAATAGCCTCCTTCATAACAAGCAGAGGAGCCACAGAAAACTGGTTCAAAAGACAAATCTTCAAATGATGTAGCAGTGTTAGATGAAAGAATATTTTTTGCATGGCCTCCTTCATAACAAGAAGAGGGCCCAACAGTGGTTTTGAATGACCTGAGTGGTTACATTGGCATGACCTCCTTCATGATAAGAAGAGGGTCAAATCATCAAGTGTTAACTCTGTATTTGAGAAAAAAATTTCATTAATAGACAGAGTTGAGAGACCTTATTTAAAAGAGTTCATTAAATGATAAACAAAGATAACAAGCAGTTGGTGCTTGATGCCTCCATCAGATTAAAATTACAAGGTTAAAGTGTTAAGGAGAACCTTCTTCAATTGATAAACAAAGTTAGGCAAGGTTCTGTTTAAGGGAAATTTTGTAAATGATAAAGAAGAGAAGTTACACAGTTGATTTGTTTAAAGACATTTTTTCATTTGCAAAACAGAGACAGGTCCTCAAAAAATTGTAAGAATTTGAAGCCTAAGGTATACATAGAGTGCACAGATGGTGTTTCTAAAAAGCCTTTTAATTACAGACAGAGGTTTCAAAGAACAAGCTGGTTCAAAGGGACAAATTCATTTTGTTTCAATACAAATTAAAAGGCAAAAAGGTGGGTTTTCGAATTGGCAAAAAAGGAGGGAAAAGGGCACTTTCCAACCCCCTCTCAAACATAAAAGGCCTTCTCGAGTTTTTTTACTTTTCATTATGTTTTGTGCAAACATTTGGCAAACAAGAAAGGGCATTTTTCAAAACCTCCGCAATGTTATCAACACGCGACACGCTTGTAGGTGTTCGTAGAAGAAATTAACACTAGACGCGACGCGCCTGTCGGGCGACGCGACGCGCCTGTGCAAGCACTCGACATTCAGTCATCAACACGCAGCACGTTTGCCCAGGGGACTTCTGAATGGCCCACCGCCCGGCATTCAGTCACCAACACATGACGTGTTTTTCCCCGAGCCACCTCTAAACGGAATTTTGACCGCCCGGACCCATGCTAAAGGGAGGTGGCTTCCATCCTCATAAACCCTCAAAATTTCAAAAAAATAGACTTTTGCATAGGGGATTCATCTCCAAAAGCAACTAACATGTCTTCAAGAGGTATTTCTTGTTTTCCTCGCCTAATTCTTTGATTTTAAAAGTGTTAGAATCAAAATTATTAAGAAAAATACACAGTCTATCAAGGGGGAAAACACAGTTTTTTCTATAAACTATCATGTTTACTAAGAGACAGAAAGACAGTGGTTGTTGAGAAAGGAGGCCTATTCACAGTTTAAAGACCTGTTTTAAATGAATAGATGAAAGAGGACACAGTCTCATAAAGGAAAAGGACAGATTCATTTTGAAGGCCTTTCCACTCAGTAACAAGGAAAAAACACAGTTCTTGAGAAGGGAACTTATTTTCATTGAAAAAGGAACTTTTTTGCTAGCTAAGATAGAAATACAGTACTTAAAGAAGAAATCTAATTTCAGCTCATTTAAAAGACCTGTTTTGATAAGAGATTGAAGGAAATTCTAAACAACTATGCCTCCAAAGAAGGGCAACAAAGGGGGGTATCACAACAGATTTGAACCTATAACTGTGAAAGAGTTAAATGATTCCCCTTCAATCCTTTTCAACTTTCATGAGGTAGGGTGCCTTGATTTTTGCCAAAAAGTCCAGGAGATCACCAATCACCCCCCCTTAACACAATTTTTTTCCCTGAGGCTGCAAGGAAAACATGTTCACATAGCAGGCCTTGATTTTGTTCTCACTCCTAGGTCAGTGTCGAGGGCCACCAAGATTCCCTATCTTGGTGAGAAATGGTTCAAACAAACCTATGTGGACCTAGACCACTACAAACCCTTCTTGAAACCAGCTTACCAAAATGAATGCAAGGCTATTTTCCCCTTTTCTCATCTATTGAACAGTTATGCACACCTTATGAAAACCATCATGAGATATTTCACATGTGAGGGGAGATATTCCCGAGTTTATTCCTATCACATCAGGCTTCTCATGCATTTCACAAGAACTCAGTTGCTAAATCTCCCTTTCTTCCTCTGCAAAATCACAGACAAGATTTCCTCCCTTGTCCAAAAGAGACCTCCTGCTCAGCAAAAGGCTAGTCTTTTCCATAATTCTCTCATTAAAATCATCATCCTTCACCAGCTTGAAAAGAAAGGAGTTTCTTAGGAGACTTTCATTTCTCATCCGGATTTTACTACTACCTCTTCATCTCATGGCCCATCTCATATGTCCTCCTCACCCTCCACTCACTATGTCTCCCCTTCACCTAGTCAATCTACCCCTCAAAAGCAAACATCACCCATGATTGATAGTGAAAAAGAGCAGTCTTATGAAAGCAGGCATGAAGTTAGTGATGATGAGGAACATAGTGATACTCAGCAAAGTAGTGAGCATGAACCAAGTGACAAACCATAGAACAGTGACCATGAGTATACTTGTTGGTATGCTATGTTTTGATAGATTGGCTTACCAAAAGACAAGGCAACATCAGAACCAATCCTTAGAGTTCCAGGATCTAGTCCTCCTGTTCTCAGAGAGGCATCTCTCAAATTATTTTTTTTGCGAAGGTTTAACTTGTGTGCTTTTTAGTATGGATTTTAGACTAGTTATTAAGTGCAAATGTTTGTTTGTTTATTTGGTTGAATTGGTATAGAAGAATGTGAAAGGTCTGGGAAAGGCAGGTAGAAAGAAGGAGTGTCAGTTTCATTGGGAAATGGAGTCAAAATAAAGTTGATAACAAGCTCATAAGTGGATATGGGATATCAAAGGGAAAATATAACTTGGCCATACGATCCTTTGGTTTTTGGAATGAGATGGACATTAATGGTTTAGAAAGAGAGTTTGAATTCTCAACAAAGGGAATTTGAAAACATAACTTGAACAATAAAGAGGTATTTGATAGACAGGGCTAACCATAAATTCTACAAACCACACTTTAAGAAAATAATAACTTCAAGACAACTTTTAAAATGAAATCTAAGATTCGGGGAACACCCTATTTCCTCAAAGATTTTATTTCAAATGACTTTGAAAACATAAAATATTCACTGATAATTACGGTCATAGAAGAGGGAACACCTAAATACATCTATGATCACAACTATAAATACCTTCCAAAACAATTTTTCAAGCAAGGACAAAGGGCATGATCAAAACAGACCTCCTTTACTAACTTAAAACAATGGTACTTCAAAGGGAGACTTCAATAACAGCTTTCAAGTGATCGCAGACAAGCAAGGAAAACCATAAATCATGCTGAAATCCACTTTTCGAACTATTATAGAAATAAACAAGCATGAGGACTAAAGAGAGAGATTGAAGACTCTAAAATACCTCAGCAGAAGAAAACATAAAACAGTGAAGGATGAACAGGTCTAAGGTGCTTCTAGGAGGCATTTCTTAGCCTAAAACTTTCATCCTACTGTAGTAAGAAATTATGGAACAAATTGAAAATAGGAGAAAACATTAAATAGTTCAGAATACTTCACTGATAGCCAAGCTCATGGATCTAATGATAGAGCCTTCTCAAGAACAAGCATGCAACATCATCATCAGGCTTCCAAGACTTCAATTTCTTCTTCAACTTCAACAGACTATGTATTATTTCAGAGATTTTTCAGTATTACAACTAGTGACCAACCAACAAATTCTCATCTTCTTCAGAAGTATTTATAGAAGAAATGAGGAGGTGGATGGGCTTTAAGATCGAAGTGTAATTAATTCTACACTAAATGCAACTCCAGACCTCGAAAACCATGCAAGGCCTAGGGCAGGAGAGCATTGAATTATGATTATGTTTATTTACTCTGTTTCTATCTTTTAAACTCAAAGGGAAAAAATATTGACTTTGATGCCTATTTCTTATCTTTGTAATAACTCTACTGACAGTTTGAGAATTTATTCTTTCTTTGGTAATAACTGTCCAGCTGTCTTTAGATAAATATCTTCTGTTCTGGCAATAACTAGGCCTTCTTTGATTTCTTTTGAGTTTGTAGGTGTCTTTTGGTAGCAGGTGAGAATTCAATTAGCCTCTGATGTGGCAGTGGAGGCTTCTCGGACTGGTAGATATTATTGTTTTAACCTAAAACACCTTTAATTTACTTGAGTTCTATGTTTTAGGCTTAATAAAGCCTAATTTCTGTCTTCTGGTCTTCAAACTTTCTTCAATTGTGGATCAGGTCTTTGATTAATCGAATTAATGCCTTAATCCTTCAAAAACTGTGTTAAAACCTTAAATTTCTTCACTTCTGCTTTGATTTCATACTTTCAAACTGATACTCTTCAGCTGTGGTGTTTTCTGTGTTTCCATTGTTGTTGCAAGCACGCAGAGGTTGTATAAAGGCATCAGTGCTTATGAGGCACTAATAAAATATAATTTGGAACCCTGCAGAATGATTTCCTTTGTAAAATAAAGGCCTGGGGGATCGTCATCCCTGACCTTTGATCTCTTTTCAAACAACTAAGAAACCTTTAAAACCTGCAAAAACATAGAAAATTTATAAAAATCCTGCGGGGAAAAGGTTTAAACTGCTTTGGAGGTTTAGGTTTGAGCGTGGCCGTTGGATGAACAAAACCAATGGTCAATATTTCTTGTTGGGGGTCAAAGGAGAGGCGGTTGGATAAACGGTGGTTGGATTAAGTCCGATCTGGTAGATCATATTGATCAACGGTGAAGAATAATCGGGTTAGTATGATGCAAAGGGGGTAATATTATGATAAAATCGAAGAAATCACAAAGAAAATGGAAGAAAAACTTTATCGGCAACGAAAAAGGGCTTTAATGAAAATAGGGGTCGCAGAATAATTCTGGGTCGTCGGATGAGACTAACCCACAGAGATCAATGGCAGAGATTGATTTAAGAAGTCCTTTGGGGGATGGGTGGAGGGCGATGAACTAAAAGGCGAGATTAAATTGGGACTGTTAGATCACAGAGATCAACGATGGAGATTAAAAACGAGGGGATGTAATGGAAATGGGGTAAGGTGGTTTCGGTGATAAAAACCACTAGCATCGCGCGGTGAAAAGAGGGAAAGGTAGTTTTGCCTTTTGCAACGCGATATGCGTTGGCGGCTGACACGTGGCTTTTTAAAACCACCCATATCACGTAATTTTAAAACATTAACCTCCGGACTCAAAATTACGCGAAACCGCGTGCTGGCCGTTATATCTGGGGCATTAGATCGAGCGGTCGTGAGGAGAGCGCGATGGAGATAAGATGCACGGGCGAAAAAAGGTGGGGCAGGGTCGAGGTGGTTTTAATCTTGACCGTCGGATCAGGGAATGAATGGCTATGATTGATCAATGGGGGTGGTAGGTCCCAAATGAGTTGGGCCTACTGGGTTAAATATGGACCGTTGGATGAAACAGATCAATGGCTCAGATTTAATCTTGGGGTTAATGAAATAAAATATAAGGCAAGGGTCGGGTAGAGTTTGGGTCAATGTGGGTCGTTGATTTGCAGAGATCAACGATGGGCATTCACCGAAAAATTTATACAGCGGGTTTTAATGAATTTAACAAAGGGAGTCAAGCTTGAAACTAGACCGTCGGATCTATGAAATGGACGGCCCAGATCCAATCGCGAGATTGCCAATTGGCGAGGGAGAGAGTAAAGGCGCAATGGTTTTTTACGATGCGATTACATGAGGGCCATTAGATCTTAGAGAGATCTACGGTCGGGATTAATCTATGGGTTTTAATATCAGAGGGCTGTGGCAAAGGGCGATCAAGCTTGCCATCGGATTTACAGGAACGGATGGCGGATATCAAATCACATCGAAGAAAGGCAAGGGCCGAAACTCTGATGGTTGAAGATGCGATTAAATCTTGACTGTTGGATCGGTGGGGAATCAACGGTTGCGATTGGATCGAAGATCGGCAATCAGGGAAAACAGGAAGTGATACATTAAGACCTTCCGATTAGCGATTTGCGATTTTTGTGATGGTCGTCGGATTATTAAGGACCAACGATGGAGATCGCATTCAAAGGTTTAACAAAGGGATGAGGTAGGCGCGGTGAAAGGTTAGCGCTGGCCGTCAGATCTTGGAAGATCAATGGCTGAGATTGCAGCGCGATTCTATAGACCAAATTACAATCGCATCGGAACTTTTAAGTTTAACAAAGGAAAGGGCGCACATTGGAAGTCCCAATTGCGATTAGCGCCTACGGGCTTTAGTGCCTGGTCTCGGGCGTGGGTTATATGGTGGGGAAGTGGTTAGGGGCTTAGCCGAAAGGGGCTAAAGGCCTTAGTTCAAAAGACTGTTTTTTCTGATTTTTCAATGATTTCCAAAGGATTTTGGGGGTTCCAATAAGGTTTAAAAAAGGAGTTTTAAACCTAATTAAAGGGGATTTATGAAGGGAAGGAAGGAAAAAGAGGGAAAACAGAGGAATTTCATGAGGAAAAAGGGAATACAATGGAGGTTAAGTATGAGTGAAAAGAGGGGTAAAATGAAGGGGAAAAATGGGTTTTTGGCAGTCTTTTTCTTCAGGAAAACAACATATTTTTCAGGGTAATAATGGAAACAGCAGTGAAGATTAACTTAAGGAAAGGAAAATATCATAAGACTTCAAAAGATGATAGGTTTTCAAAGGAAAATATCTCTTGAAGGCTTGAAGACAAAAGTCTAGCCACCTCTTGGTATAACAAAAGTTATAGGTGGCTAACAGTGGCTCCATTTGGGGAAGACAGCTAGTTCTTTAGGTGTCTAGAACCTCAGCTATTGATCTCTGGTTTTTCAGTAAACCAGTGCTTTAATCCATTGGGCAACAACCTTTCTCTTTGATAATCTTTGCAACAATTTGAAATAATGGAATCTATCAAAACAATCATGTTTACCTACCCATTCCTAATGATCCTAACATTTTTTCTTCTTTCCAGAGTGCATTTAGACTGGAAAACTCTCTTCAACAATATTTTATTATTTTGAAAAGTAAAAAACCAATCTAAGTCTACTCTTATTCCTCCATGAAATCAGATTAAGCAGTTGAGTTCATAAGCTTCTCTACCTATCTAATATCATTTAGGATTAGACTGTCTAACATATTTTTATTCTCTAAGTTCTAAGACAAGAGATTTAAAAGCAAACAAGTCATGATTAAACAGTCTAACTTGTTGCTGATCTATGGCATAAAAAAAAGCTGCACATAGATAATTATTTACAGAAAATTAAATAAAAATGGTGAAGGCTTAAGATCTAAAAGTAGAAGAACATCCTTCTCTTTTCTTCAGCTCTATTTTTTACCTTTGTTTGAGTTGTCTTACATTCTTTTCTGGTTCAAGTTTTGAGCATATCAGAACCATTTTATTTCTATCCTTGGCTCAGGATTTAAACAGATTAGAGCCATGCATATTTTTTGAAACTCATAGGTTCATATTTTTAGCTTGTTTGAACCCTTATTTTCTATCCTAATCTATCTAACTGATAAGCCAAGATTAAACTGTTTGGAAAATCTATTTCACTAACCTGTCAACAGTAAATTAAAAAGACAACTAGTAATGTTTAAACTGTATGGCTAATTAGAAGTGTCTTTTTTAGGAGTGGCATTTGAGCTTGCACACTTTCAGAATTTGTCTCTCTTTTTGGTATGGGGTTGTACCTTTCTTGTTTTACAATCTGCCCTCTTTTCTCTTTTCTATTGTTTTTTGTATTTTTCTTTTTCTTTCAAGACAAAAATCAACAACTAACTAAATGCTCAAAGCTGAGCGTTATTGACATTCCTATCTAACCTAATCTAACTTGGAATATTTACATGTTTATATAATGAACTCTCTTTTCCAGTACAACCAATCTAGTAAATGATTCCATGATTGGTCCTTCTTCATTTCTTTAGGCAGGCTGGATAAACAGGGCCACTCCCATTCTTTTTGTTTTTTAGCAGCAGTGCTAAATAATCTTCTTGCTTTTGGTAATACACTACTCCTAATAACCTTTATCCCTTCTTCAAATGCCTTCAAGAAGTGAGCATAGGGATCTTGAAATAATGCCTGGCTAAGAGTATTCAGAAGACATGGTTCTACCAGAATCACCTCTTCTTTCTCCACTGGACCAAGGCAAAGGTTCTCTTGAGAAAGAACCTTTTCTTCATCTTCATTATTATCTGAACTGGAGGAATCATCATATATTGCAGTGTTGTCCTCTTGTAGTCCTGGTATTCTCTGATTCAGTGGAATGTATTCTGTGAAGAGATCATCATGTTCTTGAGCAGGGGTATCTTTTATCACCTCAATCCTCTCAAGAGAAGGCCCCTTATCTTCATCCTGCTCAAGAAATTCCTCTTCCTTTTTAATCTCAACCTTACAACTAATAGATTGCTAATTCCCAATTATGTGAAAGCTATTTCTGATGGATTGGATTGGCTAATTGCTGCTTTCAAGATGATGATAATGAAATTCATGACACCAACTCACTGTTGGTTGCCCTGCATGATTAGTTTCTGTTTGGAGCTCATCATCATCATCAGATTGATCAAAAGTTTAAATTTCATTAGTATACACAATCTCACCAATCAAACATATTGGATTATCAGTTTGTTTCTCTTTGAGCTTTTCTATAATTGTATTTTCTGATTTAAGACAACAAGGTTCAGTAAGTAGATGAGCAGAAGTGTTTTGTTCAAATGAAGGTTTGGAGGCTGGTTGTCTGTTTAATATTAGATCAATCTCTTCTTCTGTTAAGAGAGAAGGAATTTTATTTTTTCTTAGGACAGATGTACAGCAGTCTTCTTTCTCTTGTGTTGGCTGATTTTGAGGCCTGATGTCTTCTTGAGCCTCTTCTAATGGATCTCCATTTGTGTTTGCAGGAGAAATTTGAGGATTCTCTTGTTTTTCCTGGTCTACCTCAGTTTTGAACAACTCCTCATAATTTTTGTGACAATTATTTAGAATATGGGATTTAGGAGTTGGTTCTAATAGATTATCAGGATGCCATTCTTCTTTAATAATCTGAAATGAGTCATGACATAAAGGCAGAGACTCTGGTTGTGTTGTCTCTTCTCCTATTTCAGATTTTGTGGGTTCAAAATGGCTTATGTTTTCCTCAAGGCACTGCTCACTATTAGTTTTTGCAATTTGGTCATGAAGTTCTCTTAATAGCATTGTACAAGATATAGGTAGGAAATCAGGAATTTCCTGACAACCTTCTTCATTGCTTTCTTTGTGATCTTTTTCATCATACATATCTTGTAGATTTCGGGTTTGTTATTGATTTGAAAGGAGTATGGGCTGCTCTAGATCATCAATATTTAAATTAGCCTCATTCCTTTCAATTCTTTTCCCAAGCATGTACACCATCTTCTCCATCGTGTTCAGTATTTTTTCTTTATTGTTTTCTCTATAATCTTGCTCACCTTATTGTATAAGGGCTTGATCATCATCTATACATTTCTCATTGTCTAGGTCTTGTAATGGTTGAGTTTGTGTTTGATCTGGGAAAAGCATAGGTTTCTCTGGATAATCAACATCCATATCATCCTCATGTCTTTCCAATCTTTTATCAAGTATGTACACTATTTTCCTAATTATGTTCAATAATGTGTTTATTTTAGCTTCTCTATCCATACTTGGATCCATGTTTGTAATAAGAGGTCGTTGTATCTTTCTAATCAGTTCATATTCCTTTACTACTAGAGTCATTAAGTCTTTTGGAAGGTGTGGAGTCACCAGGTGGAATATTTTGAACTTTTTTATCCACCAACAGCATGATTTGGTCTGCTCAATGCATTTCCAAGGAGTTTACAAAGACTGGAAGGGTAATAGGCCTATTGGAGGCCAGTGGAGTCACCAGGTGGAAATTTTTTAGCTCTTATGAAGTTAAAATGTTTTATGGTTCCACCACCATGTTTATTAGGAAGACAATCTGAAATATTTTTGGGTTTTTCTGAGTTTCTATGGTTGGTCTAAAGACTAATGAGTCTATAAGAGCTTTCTAGGCAACTATGAACTCAGTGGTCCCACCGTGATCGCCATTATGTTGGTGTGAGCGGTGGGATTAGTCCACAAGGTGTTCTTTATCAAGTTAACGGTCTAAAGAGTTTTAAGAAGTTTTTTCAAGCAACTGTATACTCAGTAGTTCCCATTGTGATCGCCATTATGTTGGTATCTTGTGTTTTGATAGATTGGCTTACCAAAAGACAAGGCAACATCAGAACCAATTTTTAGAGTTCCAAGATCTAGTCCTTCTGTTCTCAGAGAGGGATCTCTCAAATCATTTTTTTTGAAAAGGTTTAAATTGTGTGCTTTTTAGTATGGATTTTAGACTATTTATTAAGTGCAAATTTTTTTTTGTTTATTTGGTTGAATTGGTATACCAGAATGTGAAAGGTTGGGAAAGGCAGGTAGAAAGAAGGAGTGTCAGTTTCATTGGGCAATGGAGTCAAAATAAAGTTGATAACAAGCTCATAAGTGGATATGGGATATCAAAGGGCAAATCTAACTTGGCCACGAGATCCTTTGGTTTTTGGAATGAGATGGACATTAATGGTTTAGAAAGAGAGTTTGAATTCTCAACAAAGGGAATTTGAAAACATAACTTGAACAATAAAGAGGTATTTGATAGACAGGGCTAACCATAAATTCTACAAACCACACTTTAAGCAAATAATGACTTCAAGAAAACATTCAATATGAAATCTAAGATTCGGGGAACACCCTATTTCCTCAAAGATTTTATTTCAAATGACTTTGAAAACATAAAAGATTCACTAATAATTATGGTCATAGAAGAGGGAACACCTAAATACATCTATGATCACAACTCTAAAGACCTTCCAAAACAATTGTTCAAGAAAGGATAAAGGGCACGATCAAAACAGACCTCCTTTACTAACTTAAAACAATGGTACTTCAAAGGGAGACTTCAATAACAGCTTTCAAGTGATAGTAGACAAGCAGGGAAAACCATAAATCATGCTGAAATCCACTTTTCAAACTATTATAGAAATAAACAAGCATGAGGACTAAAGAGAGAGATTGAAGACTCTAAAATACCTCAGCAGAAGAAAACATAAAACAGTGAAGGACGAACAGGTCTAAGGTGCTTCTAGGAGTCATTTCTTAGCCTAAAACTTTCATCCTACTGTAGCAAGAAATTATGGAACAAAATGAAAATAGGAGAAAACATTAAACAGTTCAGAATACTTCACCAACAGCGAAGCTCATGGATCCAATGATAGAGCCTTCTCAAGAACAAGCATGCAACATCATCATCAGGCTTCCAAGACTTCAATTTCTTCTTCAACTTCAACAAACTATGTATTATTTCAGAGAGTTTTCAATATTACAACTAGTGACCAACCAAAAAATTATCATCTTCTTCAGAAGTATTTATAGAAGAAATGATGAGGTGGATGGGCTTTAAGATCAAAGTGTAATTAATTCTACACTAAATGTAACTCCAGACCTCGAAAACCATGCAAGAAAGAGAGTCTGACATCATACAAATAGACAGTGATGCTAGAGATGATGAAGCTAGAATCCTTGAGTCACTTTTGCAAAATAGAGAAGCCCAAATCCAGGACTTATAAACTGATCTAGAAAGGTCAAAGGAACTCATACGCTTTCTACAAATTCAAAATAGGTAGATGAGTGGGCTAATGGAAATCTATGAGGGCCGGGCATTCAAAAACCAAAGGGAAGCATACAAAGCACAAGTCAATATTGAAGAGTATATGGGTGAATTTGATGATATTGAGGAAGAAGAGCAGCCAGTAAGAAAAAGGCCTAGGACTATGGGTCTTAGGAAAGCTTTGGAGAAACAGAGGGAAGAAGAAGCAGCCCTTGCTCGATCATATCATCTCACACAATTGCTTGCCCAAGAGATAGAAAATGATAAAGAATCATGGCTTGAAAGAGCCAACAAGAATTTGGAGGAAAAATTAGACAAGGAAAACAAAGACTTGGGTTTGCAAAGGAAGATGACTGGGCATTACAAGAAATTGAACCAATTTTCCCGAAGAAAACTCAAAATTGCTCAAGAAAGGCTCAAAACTGCCCAAAGGAGGCGCCCCATGAAAAAGGGGGAAAAATACATATCTAGGCTTGAAATCTTGGCTTCAGCTTCTTGCATACTTCTAGGAACCCATAAGGGGTTTTCTCACCAAAATTGAGCAAATTTTGACATGATCTTGTTTTTTGTGTTTTTTGGCCCTAATTGCACATTTTTCTAGGTGCTTCCATGTTTGCTAGGAGCATCCTCAGCTCATGAAAGTCATTTTTTTGGATGTATTAAATTTGGGGGCATGTACGTACAAATTTTTAGATAAAAAGGAGGTGTTTTGGTCCCCGAAAGAAGCAAAAATCGGTCAAAATTCACCTTTTTGCCTCACATATCAGCAGATGAGACCCTCCAGGGTTTTTTCACTTAGTCCACTTTTTTATAGACTTATATGGATCCATTTGAGAAAACTCAAGTAGTTCCAGAAACTAGACATCTACGGCTTTCCAACGAGCTATCATGGGCCTTGTTTTGATATCAAGAAGTCCCTCAAAAGTTATCTACAAAACATGATTGTTTCTACTGCTACGCTCCTAAAGAATTTTGGCTAAAAAGGCAGTTTTCTGAAGGTGTCCATTCAAATGTGTGTTAAGCTATTTTTAACTCCATTTCAGAGATTAAAAGTCAATTTTATTTCTATTATTATCTTAAATAGATATTTTTGAAGATATTTTGTGCCTTGGGCTTTGCAAAGCCTCAAGGACAAAATCAGATATTTGTATTAGGCCAATGGCCTTCTAGTTGCTCTACGAGGGTTTCTTCCTCTTTGGCCTATATAATCCAAGAGGATTCATTGTAACCAGAGGCTGAACTTGATGTTATAGAGAAATACATAGCATTATGAGCTTTGAAAAAATACTTGTTTTATGAAGTGGATGATCTCTTGCTTGACTTTGATGGTGGAGGAGGATTGTATGTAGGATTCCATGGCTTGGTGAATGGTATTGTGTTCCTTATCTGTTATTTTTTCTTAGTTTATCATACATGTTTTCATGCTTCTTTCTTGTTGTAGTTCAGTAAAGAATATGTTTGAGATATGCCTGTTGGCCGAATAAATCGTTCTTGCGGACAAGACCGATCTCCCTAGTGTCAGAAGACAATCTAGCAACAAAAGAACAACTAAGTTTGTCTTTCTCTAAATATATTCGTTTTACAAATAAATGCTATGAAGGTGTCTATCTTACCTTAGATCCAAATGCTTATTTGTGGTCGTAGTGCTTCCGTCGCAACAAGAGTTCTTTCGTCACAAGAAAGTGTCGTCTTTCATCGAACTGCAATCACAAACAAGAAAATATCAGTAGCACCTGTATAACAAATAACTATAAAACATACCTATCATAGTGATCAAGGAATCTATGAAATAGATGATCAAACGAAAGCTTATTTAAATAAACAATCGAACGAAAATTTATTGAGAAAAACAAAACTTGATTGTATTAATCTTAAAATATACAGAAGAACCTTACAACCTTAGCCTTGATGTTCGAAAGGCCTTCCCGGGGTCCGAAGCAGGAGTCTCCTCTACTTTTATAGGTCTTGCACTCTTCCTCCAAGAGCACAAAATGTATGTGATCTTTCCTCTCAAAAGCTCAGCAGAAAGAAGTCTAAATCTCAATAGCACTTCAACTCAATCACATCTGAAGCTTGAACTCTAATTCTCCATCTCCAAAATCTCAATCTCCAAAAGCTTAACCTTTTGAGGCTACCCAATGCCTCCTTTTATAGAGCATATGAGGAGGTTAGGATTCCACCTTTAAAGGGATAGAATCCTCCTTCAAAGGGATAGGCTCCTCACATCAAGGGATTAGTTCCTTAAGGTGTGGGATACATGCACCTTACTAAAGCGTACTCATCCCCAAAAAATCTCATCTAGAACCTTCTAGAATTGACCAAAATTAAACTTTTTCAGTTTAATTTCGCGCTTTTTTTTATCTTACAGGGGTTCCACAGGCATAACACTGGAAAAATGCGTTCTAGAACGCAGTTCCTCTTCACATTACCTGCATACCCTAGCCAGGAACGCAGGTAGGCTTAATATTACCTGTGTACCCAAAGTTTTTGAGCTTTTTAGGGTTTTTTCTCCATGTTTCAGGGCTTGGAATGAGGAACCAAGGTTGTAAGACTTGCAGAGGAGGTAAGTATGAGTGTCAATGAGCTCATACCATTAGCAGAATGTCAGGGTGACATTTTTTAGTGTTACAGATTTCCCCCTAAAGTGTGAAGTCTGAAATAGATGAAGATGAAGTCTGTCATATATGAAGAGTGAAGTACTTTATCATTTCAAGGATCATCCTGTGGACACCCCAGTCGGAACCTGTAAAAACATTCAATGCAAAATATATATATATATCATCGCTGAGGTAGGCATTCCCATACTCAGATCAAAAACTAACTAAACTTGTTCTGATACAGAAATGATTTTAATATTACATCAATAATGTAGACACAGCATGGGCGCAGCCATCTGTAATGAATAGTCTACTGTATAATAATAAAACTCCTCGCAGCCTGGATGGTGGAAACTAGATCCAGGGTCTTGATTTCTGCTTCCCGAACTAGTACGATTCTATCCATGCAATTAAATGTGTTGAAGTCGAACATGGTAGAAACCACTTGATTACCAATCAATGATGTGAACTGTTAACAAGTGTGAGAGAAACCACCAGTAATTTCAATGGCTCTCAAAGTACTCAGTACAATCCATGAAATGTGAATGAATGAGCTGAATTCGAACATGTCACGGAATCATTCGATCGAAGGTCAATGATGCAACCTGTCGTCGAAGGCGAGAAACCTGCCATTGAGGCATGCAGATTTCAAGGTACTGATGATTTCTGGATCAACTTCCTAGATAATGTGTTGATGTCGATAGAAAGCGATCTGTCGTAGGCAAGCCCACAACACGAAATCATAGATCAAGTTTTGAAAATATATTGGCAAGGATTGACTCAGGGATGGTCAAAATGGATGACAGATATTTTGCAGATGAATGGTTTATTTGAACTGTCCTCTTGAACACATAACGACACTGCAGATGGTTTGGTACAATTGACCCAAAGCTAATACCCAGAAACCGGCTGAAGACTTTCAATATGGTTTGATTAACTGTTAGGCAAAGGATTTCCCAACCCAGGTGAACAAAAAGTGTCGTGTTCAAGAGTGGTTAATGGTTTTCTGATGTAACAAACAGGTTCATTTTTCTCTCTTTTCCCCCACCATTTCTGGCAAGTACCTCTTTATTTTTGACAAGCTTGAGGAGGATAACATTTGCTTGTTTATAAGCTCATCCTTAGGATGAGTCCAACTTAGTTTAAGATTCAAACCCTAAGAAGGAGTGGTTCGTTCCTGTTTGAAAATTGAACAGGTCCTTTACTGTTAAATTTTAACGAGTCCAGTATAGGAGAAACTCGGTGTTTTTCAATTTTAGGGAGTCAGAAGAAAAAACTTAAGAAAACTCCATGGGTGTACTTTTTCATAAATTTAGTCTCTCGAGCCCATAAAAGGATAAAATAATGCGGGAGAGAACTCTATTGACCGTATTTAGTCAACGTATACATTTTTCGTAAATAGTCCATTTCAGTCCGTAAAAGGGGTAAACTTATACTGAAAGGACGATCATTCATTTACTTTAATGAGTTCGAATAGTTAAGTACTCGGCAATCTTTTCATGTTTAGAGAGTCTGAAAAGGGCTTAAAAGAGAACTCCAAGGTTTCGCTTTTTCGTAATTTTCAAGAGTCCGAAAAAGTGATAAAAGTATACTAAGTAGTTTCACTTTTTCTATAAATTTTAACGAGTTTGAAAAAGGGATAAAAATGTACTCATGGTTTTCACTTTTTCGTAAGTTTTAACGAGTTTGAAAAAGGGATAAAAATGTACTCCTCTGGCCGACTTTCAATTTTATTTACGAGCAGGAAAAGAGGGAAAGAACTCGGCATTTTCATGTGTTTTACGAGAATGAAAGATAGCAAAATAATCTCGGGATTTTCATGAGTTTAACGAGTCTTGAAAATAACTGAAATTGACTCAAGATAGGTTTCATTTTTACAAAATCTTGAAACAGAGAAAAACTATGCTTCAGAGTGGTTTCATTTTTACACAAGCTTGAAACAGAAAGAAAACTGTGCTTGATGCCCCCTAAGCGTAACTGCTAGAGCGCATATTTGTTGGCTGGATAAATCGTTCTTGCGGACAAGACCGATCTCCCTAGTGTCAGAAGACAATCTAGCAACAAACGAACAACTAAGTTTGTCTTTCTCTAAATATATTCGTTTTACAAATAAATGCTATGAAGGTGTCGATCTTACCTAGAACGTGGATGAAATGTTGCGTCGTAGTGCTTCCGTCCGCAACAAGAGTTCTTTTCTTTCTTTCGTCGCAAGAAAGTGTCGTCTTTCATCGACCTGTATTCACAAACAAGCAAATATTATATAGCACCTGTATAACAAATAATTATAAAACATACCTATCATAGTGATCAAGGAATCTATGAAATAAATGATCAAACGACAGCTTATTGAAATAAACAATCGAACGAAAATTTATTGAGAAAAACAAAACTTGATTGTATTAATCTTAAAATATACAGAAGAACCTTACAACCTTAGCCTTGATGTTCGAAAGGCCTTCCCGGGGTCCGAAGCAGGAGTCTCCTCTACTTTGATAAGTCTTGCACTCTTCCTCCAGGAGCACAAAGAGGTATGTGATCTTTCCTCTCAAAAGCTCAGCAGAAAGAAATCTAAATCTCAATAGCACTTCAGCGCAATCACACATAAAGCTTGAACTCCAATTCTCAATCTCCAAAATCTTAACCTTAACCCCTTTTTGAGGCTACCCAATGCCTCCTTTTATAGAGCAGATGACGAGGTTAGGATTCCACCTTTAAAGGGATAGAACCCTCCTTCAAAGGGATAGGCTCCTCACATCAAGGGATTAGTTCCTTAAGGTGTGGGATACATGCACCTTACTAAAGTGTACTCATCCCCAAAAAATCTCATCTAGAACCTTCTAGAATTGACCAAAATTCAACTTTTTCAGTTTAATTTCGTGCTTTTTTTATCTTACAGGGGTTCCGTAGGCATAACACTGGAAAACTGCGTTCTAGAATGCAGTTCCTCTTCACATTACCTGCATACCCTAGCCAGGAACGCAGGTAGGCTTCATGTTACCTGCGTACCCATGTTTTTGAGCTTTTTAGGGTTTTTTTCTCCATGTTTCAGGGCTTGGAATGAGGAAACAAGGTTGTAAGACTTGCAGAGGAGGTAAGTATGAGTGTCAATGAGCTCATACAGTCAGCAGAATGTCAAGGTGACATTTTTTAGTGTAACAGATTGCCCCCTAAAGTGCGAAGTCTGAAATAGATGAAGATGAAGTCTGTCATATATGAAGAGTGAAGTACTTTATCATTTCAAGGATCATCCTGTGGACACCCCGGTCGGAACCTGTAAAAACATTCAATTCAAAATATATATATGTAAACATATCATCGCTGAGGTAGGCATTCCCATACTCAGATAAAAAACTAACTAAACTTTTTTTGATACAGAAATGATTTTAATATTACATCAATAGTGTATACATAGCATGGGCGCAACCATCTGTAATGAATAGTCTACTGTATAATAATAAAACTCCTCGCAGCCTAGATGGTGGAAACTAGATCCAGGGTCTTGATTTCTGCTTCTCAAACCAGTATGATTATATCCATGTGATTAAATGTGTTGAAGTCGAACATGGTAGAAACCACTTGATTACCAGTCAATGATGTGAACTGTTAACAAGTGTGAGAGAAACCACCAGTAATGTCAATGGCTCTCAAAGTACCCAGTACAATCCATGAAATGTGAATGAATGAGCTGAAGTCAAACATGTCACGGAATCATTCGATCAAAGGTCAATGATGTAACCTGTCGTCGAAGGCGAGAAACCTGCCATTGAGGCATGCAGATTTCAAGGTACTGACGATTTCTAGATCAACTTCCTAGATAATGAGTTTTCGTTGATAGAAAGTGATCTGTCATAGGCAAGCCCACAACACGAAATCATAGATCAAGTTTTGAAAATATATTGGCAAGGACTGACTCAGGGATGGTCAAAATGGATGACAGATATTTTGCAGATGAATGGTTTATTTGAACTGTCCTCTTGAACACATAACGACACTGCAGATGGCTTGGTGACAATTTACCCAAAGCTAATACCCAGAAACCGGCTGAAGACTTTCAATATGGTTTTTATTAATTGTTGGACAAAGGATTTCCCAACCCAGGTGAACAAAAAGTGTCGTGTTCAAGAGTGGTTAACGGTTTTCCGAATAATCAAAATGTAACAAACAGGCTCGTTTTTCTCTCTTTTCCCCCACCATTTCTGGCAAGTACCTCTTTATTTTTGACAAGCTTGAGGAGGATAACATTTTATTGTTTATAAGCTCATCCTTCGGATGAGTCCAACTTAGTTTAAGATTCGAACCCTAAGAAGGAGTGGTCTGTTCCTGTTTGAAATTGAACAGGTCCTTTACTGTTAAATTTTAACGAGTCCAGTATAGGAGAAACTCGGTGTTTTTCAATTTTAGGGAGTCAGAAGAAAAAACTTAAGAAAATTCCATGGGTGTACTTTTTCGTAAATTTAGTCTCTCGAGCCCGAAAAAAGGATAAAATAATGCGGGAGAGAACTCTATTGACCGTATTTAGTCAACATATACCTTTTTCGTAAATAGTCCATTTCAGTCCATAAAAGGGGTAAACTTATACTGAAAGGACAATCATTCATTTACTTTAACGAGTTCAAATAGTCAAGTACTCGGCAATCTTTTCATGTTTAGAGAGTCTGAAAAGGGCTTAAAAGAGAACTCCAAGGTTTCACTTTTTCGTAATTTTCAAGAGTCCGAAAAAGTGATAAAAGTATACTCGGTAGTTTCACTTTTTCTGTAAATTTTAACAAGTCTGAAAAAGGGATAAAAATGTACTCATGGTTTTCACTTTTTCGTAAGTTTTAACGAGTTTAAAAAAGGGATAAAAATGTACTCCTATGGCCGACTTTCAATTTTATTTACGAGCAGGAAAAGAGGGAAAGAAATCGGCATTTTCATGTGTTTTACGAGAATGAAAGATAGCAAAATAATCTCGGGATTTTCATGAGTTTAACGAGTCTTGAAAATAACTGAAATTGACTCAAGATAGGTTTCATGTTTACAAAATCTTGAAACAGAGAAAAACTATGCTTCAGAGTGGTTTCATTTTTACACAAGCTTGAAACAGAAAGAAAATTGTGCTTGATGCCCCCTAAGCGTAACTGCTAGAGCGCATGCCCCCCCAGCTTCATTTCATTCAACTAAGTACACTACTGGTAATTAATAGCTGGATGGAATGAAGGTTAATTTACGAGATCATATGAAAGACTCGACCTAAAACTATAAGAAAATTTATTCAAAAACTGAAATAACTAACCTAAATGTACGACTTAACATTTACGAGATCTATTCAAAGACTCGACTCAATTAGGGGAGGATTTGTTTCATTTTTTAACAAGCTTGACACAGGAAAATAACTATGCTCATGGCAACGTGTTTCATTTTTTAATGAGGTTGACACAGTAAAAGGAACTTTCCTCTTCTACATGTTTCATTTTTTAACAAGGTTGACACCGTAAAAGAAACTATCCTCGTATCTACTTTCTACAATCTACCTACATAACCTACTGATTCATTTTTTAATGAGGTTGACATAGGAAAAGAACTGTCCTCATACCTAATTCATTTTTTAATGAGGTTGACTCAGTAGAAGGAACTATCCTCTGACCAACTGATTCATTTTTTAACGAGGTTGACACAGGAAAAGAAACTGTCCTCAGACAGTAAAAGGAACTATCCTCAGAAACTACTGATTCATTTTTTAACGAGGTTGACACAGTAAAAGGAACTATCCTCACACTCACTGATTCATTTTTTTAACGAGGTTGACACAGTAAAAGGAACTCTCCTCAGACTCACTGATTCATTTTTTAATGAGGTTGACACAGTAAAAGGAACTCTCCTCACTCACTGATTCATTTTTTAACGAGGTTGACACAGTAAAAGGAACCTTCCTCACTCACTGATTCATTTTTTAACGAGGTTGACACAGTAAAAGGAACTCTCCTCGCCAACTTGATCATGGCTTCCAACTGGAAGAAACACATGTCAATGGACACACCTTGATCATGGCTTCCAAGAGGTCTTCATCAGAAGGAAGAATAGTTCTCTGGAAGGAAAACATGTCAAGGGACTCAAAAGGGATAATAACATCACGTTCAAATAATCCCATAGAGTTTTCCATGTCAATTACCAGATATAAGTCATAAGAAGACGAGCAAACAGTGAGAGGCTCGCTTACCTCGGTAACTGAAAACATGGGACTAGTTGCCACATAATTAACCCGTGGCGGGGTATATACCACTTTCGTATGAAGAACATTCAGGGATGTCAGATTATTGGTAGTTGAAACAAAACTAGGGAACGAAAGCTGGTCTACAGTCACAACATTTCCATTGTGAGGGAAAGACATCACGCGAAAGAGTGTCGATACGACAGCTTTCATTGCATAGACATAGTCTCGCCCAAGGAGTAAATTGAAATCCAAGGGGCCTCGAACTACCATAAGATCAATACAAACAGTTTTACCTTCCAAAGTAATAGAAAACTTAGGAAGGATCCCTAAAGGTTCACTAATGGTTCTATTAAAATCTTTCAGATTCTGCGTAATAGGCACAAGCTGAGGGGAACCCAAAGCTTTCCAAGCAGTTGAGGATAAAATACTAACAGAAGCACCTTCATCTACCTATGTGCGATGTATGTCCCTACCACCAAACTTCACAGTGATTTGGAAAGGGATAGAGGAAGGAAGACGAGGTTCTATCAGTCTACCCCAATCAAAAGAAAAGACCTCAGTACTTGGAGGGGGTTTTGTAGAAACAGGTGAAATGCCCCCCGGCGTAGAAGAATCTGATGTAACAAGAAGAACCTGAGCAGTATGAAGTTCACTCTCTACAGGGAGAGTGGGATCGACCGAATGTGAAATCGAATCGACCACTTCATCAACTAATGGATCATCAACCTGAGTGATATGAGTTTCAATCTCCAATGGAAGAGTGGGATCGACTGTATTTGAAATTAGATCAATCACTCCGTTAGTTGACGGTAGGTTGGGAGAAAGTTTATGATAACCAGTTGGAAATTCTTGTTGTGGAACAGTAAGGTTTTCCAACAATTTTGAGGCTTCATCCATGTGAGGGAAAATGTGAGTTTGATGACTCCCTTTGCATAACTTGCAAGGAAACCTAACTTTACCCTTTTTCTCAGGAACCTGACTATCACTGGTTGATGGATCAATGGAAAGTTGATGGGATTTTTCTAACCATACTTCCAAGACCTTTGGAATACCAGGACAATTGATAAGGAAGTGGTCACCCTTACAAAGCTTGCAATGGTATTTTGGTTTACGATGCATGTTGGAGGTTTCCTCAACATAACTAACACTTACATCCATGGTTGGTTGGTTGACTTCTTTCTTATCTTGCTTCTTCTTCTTCTTCTTCTTCTTCTTAGCCACCTGGTTACTAGCGTCAAGGCTTTTACCAGGTGAAGAAGAAGAAATGGAGGAAGAAATATTAGGCGAAGAAGGTAAAGGTCAACAGAAGGTTGGTGATGTTGAGATGGTGAACTCTGTTGAGGTGAAGCATCCGGTTGATGTGGAACAATTGGAGTATTCGGGGCCAACGAAGTTGAAAATAACCATATTGGTAAACCTATTGTAAATCCAGGTAATGACAAAGTAGCCATATAAGGAGGACCAACATTTCCAAAGCAAGGAAAAGTACTATGATTCTCATTAAGAGGGGTTCCTTGGTTGGTAAATTCCGGAACAGTTGCCATTATATTCAACTTCAGTGAATTTTATTAACAATTTAAAACTAAAATTAACAATTCACAATTCACACCTAAAAATTAAAATTCACAATTCACACCTATGGTCTCTAAAAGTAAAAACAAACAAATTAACATGCGCTATCAAATCTAGGAGTCAAACCACACACAAACAGTAGATTCCCGCACTAAAAACACTAGTTGGTGATGAAATCCAACATCGTAGAATTTTAATGCAGAAATGGCGGTTGGAACAGTTACCCCGACAACCTGCTTAATGAAACAGACCGGTGCAAGTTTCTCCACTATGCCATCTCGAGTGAAGATAACCCTCCAAAGAGTCCAAGTGAGTCTAATCGACGTCTGCTCCAGGTACACTGGGATCTTCCCTCCACCGTCACCTTAGGAAAGAATAGATTATGGCCACTAAGGTTACCAACAGAAACAAATATACCTGGGGGAACATTCTATGATCCGATACACACGCAAGGGTAGAGTAACAAAGCTCAATCCCCTTGAAGGCTCCTTGACATAATCCAAGTTTTACCAACAAGTGACCCCAGGCTCCTCGACAATGGTCAATCTGAGGTTTACCGTTTTTAATATGTGTATATCTACTATCGTTCCCAATATTTTGGGTATATTTAAAATTTTGGGTTCCCCCCTCTGCTCGCCTAGGCGTTAAAGTCTTTCACCTAACCCGCAGCCGACGACATTCCAGTGACCTATTCCCAACCCCGCATGAGTTGTCTCGCAATCATGATCAGATGCCCTTATTGCAATCACGCCATATGTGGGGAGGATCATCCGGCGTGCGCCCTAACACTCTTGTCGCAGTCGCGCCTTATGTAATAAGATTGACACGCATATGTTTGAAGAGAAACCTGTCTTGTATCTATCATTAATAGCTCCCTCGCCATGGGTCATTCAGCAAGTTTTCTGAATACCTCTCTTATGCTCATTGGTCTCATATGTTTTATCTAGGGACACCTTTCGCGAAGAATAACTATGAACTAATTAATGTGATGTGTTTATGCAGGTCAATCCCCGACAAATAAACTCATTAATGATTGTCATGGCACAAAGAGAAATAAGACTAAGCCACGTGCATCTGAAGAGATTAAGGAACTTGGGCTTGTCGACCATACTGTGGTTTCAAACAAACCTCTAGCTAAAGTTATGTTCGAAATCCACCAAATGATTCCACCCAAAGTAAAAGCAGTGATGTAAAGATGCATGTCAGACGGACCTTCCTCTGAGGGTGGCGACGGCTTATAAGTATTCTTTTAATATTAGAGGTGTTGAATCCTTTGAAGCGGAAGTTGGAAGACGCACGAAGCGTTGGTATTGGTCCTCATGATTATGTTCGTGTCATGTGTTTCATAAATGGTTTAGTATCAGAGTTGTTAAGATGCACCCATATTATTGATTCCGGGGTCTTTTATTTACTTTGGGCGAAGAATGCAAGGTGGCTCTGGTGTAAGTGGACCTTGAGGTAAGGGTGGCCGTGGACTCTTTAACATCAACAAAACCATGTGAAAACATTATGAAGAGCGCAAATCCAATGGACCAAAGTTATGTTGCACATTTAGATCAAGGCGCAAAGTAATGTAGTGTTTAAAATATATATGTAGTTGGCAGACCACACATTTCACTTGCGCCTAAATATCTCTATGGCGAACATAGCAATCAAACTTATATTTAAAGCATGGGGGCGGAGTTGAATCTTTAGGGAAGACATAAAACATTTGCTCGAAAGGTGTTTTTAAACACGAAGACAAACGTTCCAATGGTGGTTTTCAATCTACCATGGAACATTTGGAGCGTACACATATAATTGCCAAAGTTTATATTAAAGCATGGAGCGGGATGTATGACTAACCTTTTGGGGCGTATGGTCAAATTACGAATGGGCGAAAAGGTCAAAGACTAATCTCAATCTTGCAAGGCACGAAGCATTCATTTAATGAGGTTATGACCTTGGTGTGAATATTTTATTTATTTGCAATAACAATATGAGGAAAAGCGAATGATCCACGTTATATAGTTGAACTAAGGCGCAAAGAAGATAAACCAGTTCGTTTTCAAACCATGTGCGATGGTAGGTTTTCCACCTATGATAAATATTTGGGGCAAACGTTTATTATTACAACGGTCAAACCTCACATGGGCGCCAACGTTTAACAATCTGGAGAAATATAAACTAAATGGCCATGTGGCATGGAATCCAACGTCGATGAAGGTTTTGACAACAATTATATACATGCAACGTCAGGTTCTATATTTAAAGGCGCGAACACATATGTTTTCTTAACCATATGAGACCGCCGAGCGAAAGCATTAATGCCGAAGTTTTAAATCTATGCTAGAACGTTGTGAGGCATATACATTTATGGTGATCAACGTTACAACTAAAACACGGGGCAAGGTTATTTGAAAATGCATTATAACTCGACGTAGCCATTCCTATGGTCGAGTTGTATTGTGTGAAAACAGATATATAATGTTTGGTTGAAAGTTGCATTTTGACGTGGAGCAAGCATCCCCGTGGCGGTCAACGTTTTCATGGAGCGCAGGGCGTTGCCACTAAGGCACGAAAGGGATTAAGCCATATGTTTTAAACCACGGCAGTTGGTGCAACACGTAACATTCGACGGCAGGTTTCCTACTCGTTAATGTGTGGAGCATGTATATGTATATCGGTCAACGATACGTTGGAAAGTTGGTGCAGAACCAATTTGCAGCGTGTTAATGTGCGTCGACGTCAAAGTTTTAAATATGGAGCGGACACCTATACATACAACGACCAAAATTCGCGTTCAAAACTTCAGAGCAGACATATATTTTGATCGTGCTTCACAGTGGAGGTGGAGCAGACATATTTTATGGTCCAACGTTCGATATTTACGTTACATGGAGCCAGAGAACCCTAATAAACCTATAATGGCATGCAAACATGGCGACGATGGAGTCTTGAATTATGGTCAGCACCAATTATGAGCGTTACCGGTGATTCTCTGTTTTGCACACACGCCTTTTCTATTCTTGATTAAAACCTTGAATGGAGGATGGTTTCCTCCCGTTGCAGCGCAGCCACAGCATGCATGAGGCAGTCCACGGCGTATTCTCTGGGCTTTTCGCCACGTGTGAAAGGATGTGCTTTGACCCAGTTGGAACAAAGCCAGCGTTTTCCACCTCCCAGGAAAGTTTCCAAGGCCAAAGTTGCGTTCAGCGACTCCCAGAATGCATTAATAAGGATTAGTAACCTCTTCATGCATGACACCACGTGGATGCGTTTTGATGGAGGCAGGCAGTGTTGGCGTGAATAAGGTAATAATAATAGCAACCTAACCCCGTCCAGACTGCACGCGCAAGGATTCAGCTGTGTCAACTTTGTCATTGCCGCAGGATACACCAGGAAACGCTCCGTTGAACCAGCGCAACCGTTAATGAGGAACGTTAGTTTCGTGGGAAACAACCACTTGTTTCTTGGATTCGGCAGAAGAAAGATGTCAACCACATTATGCGTGAAACACTTGCTAAGGACGTTGGCTGTCAAGATTTTCCGTATTCTGTATTCTAACAGTGATAATCGCACTGGTTCACAATTCATGCCACCCCGCCGGAGAAGTCTTACAATGCCCACGAATTCATTGATACTCTGGCAGAGAGAATAGCAACACAAGTGGACATATTTACGAAGGCAGTGTTTCACAAACGTATTTTACAACTCTTCTGTGCAGGGCCAGATGTAATCCTGCATGGTTTATGGATGTTTGTCTTCTTTTTCGCTGTACAATTGACAAAAGTTTCTAGTGGCAGTCATACAGGTTTTTACCGTGTAAGGAAGCATGTGCCGATGCCAAATCCCTACAACAAGCAAAATTCGTGCGCCAAGGTTCCTTTCGAGGATTTATTAGTGTTCGACATTGTCATCAGCGCATACTGGTTAAGTTTTCTCACGCATGTAAATGAAGCTGGAGTGTGAACAGACCGAGATTAATATGTCATACTTTGAGGCAGCTATTGATAGAGTTTTCGGTGGAAGAAAAAAAGAAGGACTGTAGCACATCATGAATTAGGCCGTGCTGCAGCTGGATGGTTTTCGAAGCACGCAGAGCCACCCTTGAAAGTAACTATTGTTATTTTCATATTCAAAGACGAGCCATCTTATCCACCAGCGATCTCTGCACTTGCATTTTATGTCTGAAGCCTATTACATCCTTAATGGTCGTTTCTCTAGATCGGGGTTTACATTCATTAGTTGAGCCTCCACGGGAGTGGATGAAGACTCTCTAGCAGTCAGTGATTGCCGTGGGAGTTTGCATGTTTACAGTCTGAGAAAACTGGACCATAACAGGGGTCTAAATGCATCTTTTGCTAAATCTTTTGTCAGCTAACTAACTACACTTTAGCATCAATATGTTGAAGATATGTGACCTGTGTTACGTTGTTTGCAGGTAGAGGTGTTCGACGCGCAAAGCCGAAGCTGGGGTTTTCCCTAGTAGGTAATATGGATCTTTTCAAAGCTTGAAGGAATAACTGGAGGTCGCAGATCTACCGAGATCATGAGGTCGCATATCACAGCAGGTCACGAGGTTGCATATCTTCCATTCTTTCGCTTTTGCGACCCCGCGACCAAGCGACTTAGTCGCAAGGTCACCAGGTCGCATTGCTTCGAGTTTTCCTCTTTTGCGACCCCGTGACCCAGCGACCTAGTCGCAAGGTCGCAGGGTCGCGCCTCTTCGTTTTTCCACCTTTTGCGACCTAGCGACCCAGCGACCTAGTCGCAAGGTCGCAGGGTCGCATCTCTTCGATTTTCCACCTTTCGCGACCCAGCGACCCAGCGACCTAGTCGCGAGGTCGCGAGCTCGCATTTCTTCGGTTCTCCACCTTTTGCAACCCAGCGACCCAGCGACCTAGTCGCAAGGTCGCAAGGTCGCACATCTATGTTTTTCCACCTTTTGCGACTTTGCGACCCAGCGACCTAGTCGCAAGGTCGCGAGGTCGCATCCTGGCAATTCTCTTACAACCTGCGACCCCGCGACCCAGTCAAGTCGCAGATCGCAACAGCAGCCAGGTCGCAGGTCGCAACAACGGCTCAGGTCGCAGGTCGCAAAAGGAATGGGTCGCAAGGCAACCCAACGGTCAAGAAGCTGAACAGTCAAGGAAGCCCGAAGGGCAGTTTCTGCATTATAAATACTCCTACGAGAGCTTGTAATAAAGGGATTTTTCCTTTTGGAAACTGAAGAACTACATAGCATTGTATTGAAGGATTGTACCCTTACGCATCTGAATATAGAGATACTTGTTAAAACACCCTCGGGTTATGATGTGTTTTGCTGTGCAAACACTGTGTGTATTCTTTGTACAGTTTCAGAACATCCTATGATTAATGAAGCTGCACTCTTTATGTCATCATTTATGCGTCATGGCTATCTGTGTTGTATCAATGATGTTTATTTTATTATCTGTTCTAATAATGAATGTTAATGAACTATTTTATTAGCATTTCGTTTCATCTTTCAGAAGTAAAAGGATATCTCATCATAAAGGACTATTCCTTTTGTGGTCAGAATACCTTACAAGCATTACCCCCCAAAAGATGTGTTGCTAATGACATCTCTTGAGGTGTACATGCTTTATTCATAATATTGCTACGCATAGTGTTTGATTCGAGTCTAATACATCAATCCTGTATTCTGTATCACGTGAATAAGTGTATGTCCGCTGGTTCGATCAGGTTCTTTTGAGACCTAAGGGAAGGCGTCTTAAGCGGTAGCCGAACCCACACCCCGGACGGGATCCCTACTCCAAACGGTTTAAGGTCTAATTGGGACTTTCTACCGGGGAGATCCCCTACTGTTGGCTGGACAAATTTTCCCGTCAACAGAATTGGCGCTAGAAGGAGGGCTTGAACCTCCGACCAGATGTTTAACGAAAAGGGGAGGGCCAGATGACAAGCTGAGCCCTTAGAGCCTGCAGTTAATCTCATATCTGTAATGGCTCGTTCCCAAATCATTCTCCCGAGATGTTTGTCGGAGTTTTATAATCCTAGATACTACATCTCCGATGAATTTATTTATCACTTGTCCTCGTTAAAATTTGATGGTGAAAATGGGGTGTCCATAACCCAACACTGTTCAGATTTTTGTGACTTTGGTGAGTACTATGAAATTGACGATGAGGGTTTGTTTTGTTTGCTTTTCTTCCTCACCCTCGGAGGGCGCGCTAAACAATGGTGCCGCACATTGCCGAAAGCTTCCATCCATTCGTTTGAACAACTCGCCCATAAATTACAACAAGATTTTCACAGGTATAATCCTCACGACATTGTAATAAAGTTACATCTCATCAGAATGGAACCTCAGGAATCTTTAAGTGAGTTCTTTATTAGATTCATTCATTATTGTTTTGAGTTCCCTGAGAGGGATGTGGATTGGAAATATTTAGGTGAGCAGTTCAAGTGTGTTATTTCCCTTGAGCAATTTCAGTTAGATCCTAGTGTTCCCTATGATGACCTGCAAGTTATTGGCTGTTTGGATTTTTTCACTAAGGCTTCCTTGTCCATCTCCCCGAGTCCAGGCCACATTCAGGCCTCCAAGGAGAGTGTTGCTGATATTATCGCCCCTCTTCCTGAGTTGTATGGGAGTGGGGTTGTGACCTTGGAAGTCCTGAGTAAGGATAGAGAATGTCAAGAGGATAAAGCTGATTGCACCACCTTTGAGCCTTTAACGTACCATGTCGAATTTAAACACCCCAGTGGGTCATTATCTCTTTTGACGCATGAAACCTACTCGGAGCCCACTCGATGTCTCCCTGGACTTAGTCATGAATCTGGTTCACATTCAGATTATGAATCTGGTTCACATTCGGATGATGAATCTTGTTCAGATTCGGATGATGAATCTGGTTCACATTCGGATTATGAATCTGGTTCACATTCGGACTATGAATCTAGTTCACATACGGATTATGAATCGACTCCTACCCCGCATAAAGTTGATTCCCTTACAAGGTTTGCCAGATCACCGTTTTCTCTTAATGACATGGATGCGCGGGTTGGAAAGCCTTGTATGGTTAACGCCCCTGCGACTCAATATATTCGTTCATTATTCCCCGGTTGGTTTCCCAATCCCGCCACACCAGTAATTTCTTTGAGACGTTCAAAATTTCCTTATACTGGTATTGGCGACAATCATAAGCACGCAGATGGTGTTCCACAATGACAGATCAAAATTGATGAATCTTTTAGATCTAATCTCTCTTACTCGGAATATTTAGACAGCCATAGGAGCAATTATCTGACTGGGCAACCTCAAGATGTCCTCTTTATTGATCCGTCCCAGTCGGTAACTCTCGGGGAGCCTGACATGCCAGGTACCCAACTCGACCACATCGATGGTTGTAGCGATCACCCCTTATCTGAAAACCTATTCAATCATACCCCCGAGGACTGTCACTCGGATCTCTTGACCGAACCTATGAAGACACCTGAATTCGATGATTCGCTTTCAGAAGATTCAAGTACCCACCAGAAAATCGAAACGCTTCAGCTTTCGCCGACCGTTGTTGAAATGATAATTCCCCAGTACCACGCTCCTCGCAGCATAACCACGGTAAATCCACCCTACCCTGGCGAATATAAAGAATCTGATATATCAATCTATCAATATGTCAGCATGCAAACATTTGACCAAATTGATACAAAGCCCACTGACATTTTGCAACTCACCACCATGCATGATCACATCCATTTGCCTGTTGATCTCACCCAACCATCAAAGTTGGGAAGCGCTCCGCTCGAAGGTCCAGAGTTTGTTCAAGAAGATGAGGAGTTTCAGGCTCCACTAAACATGGATTCGGATCCCCATACCCGTGACCAAACTCAGGAGCAACCTCAGACTAGGGTTTTTGAAACTAGGGTTTCTACGCTTGGATGTGCATGCATCTATAATTCGCCTGGAACTTGCTCATTGTTCCCATTCCATAAAACTGATGGTCCCCAACACCATGATGAGTTTGTCGATCAACTTGACCAACCCCATTCGATGAATGTGCTTGCAAATAGGAATTGGCTTACCCATCACCCCTCAAATCCAGGATCATGCACGAATGATTTTGTGTCATTTATCAATAATGTTGAGTTTCAAGAACATATTGCTAGTTATCAAGATGAGAATGGGATTCAGCTTGCGTAATCTGTTCTAGCATGTTCTATGGTAAGTATCTCTGATCATCTTTCCATGTCTCCTGCTCCTCAGGTAAGTTTTGTTGCTACTACACTTTTTTGGATACTAGCTCTGATCCTGATCATTGTTGTTCTTGCGGGTCAGGAACTAATGTGGTGGCTGCACTGGAAAACTGATTTTACATAGCCTCACTGCATCATTGGTTAAACTAGGGTTTAGGTGTAGGCTAGCTAGGACCAGTTAATAAAATTTATTAGTTCAAAGTTTTAATTAGGTTTACTTGCTAAATTTTTCTTCATGATTTAAAAGTGTGTTTGTTGTTTTTGTTTACGATTAATATTTTAGGCATCACCATGTTACAAGTATTTTCCTTTCATCTTCCTTTTCAGTAGCTTGTTGTTGCATAAATAATTACTACTTCTATTGCGCCTCTTTCCCATCTACAACTGGTTAATCACTCTCCCACATGGCGTTGCATTGCATCTTGAGCCTCACCTATTACATTGCGTCGTATGCTCTCTCCCTCACATCATTTTTTTCATATCACCTGCCACTTCACCAGCCCTCATTGCAACCCTATCACCTTGAAGTCTTGTTTTTCCCCGATTGTTGGAACAGTAACCCCATTGTTTTGTGTGAGGTTGCGGTGGCTATCTCAAGAGGCAGCTTTCTCTTAGGACCAGTTATCAAAGTCGCTTTCTCAACAACATGCCTATGAGTCTAAACTTATTATCTGGTGAAATACGAGCCGGTTGTCTGTGGGAGACCTGATGAGTTGAAATAGGCCATACCCGTAAGCCTAAGCCTTGTGCCCAGCATAGTCTTGGATGTTTTAATGATCTGTTTTGCACACTTCGCCTATTTTGGTGAATGGGATGTGAAGGTTTGGCATGAGGGCAAACCCAAATCAGGATATCTTCCAGTTTCTGTAAAACAAGAAACAACCTCTCTTGCTCGTAAAATAAGTCGAGATCCCTCATCCGCCCATAAAAAATAAGTGCCACGAGCACATGAAAATAAGTGCTACAAGCACATGAAACAAATTAGGGTAAAGGATCGAGAAAGGCTTCTTGTGTAGAGAGGTAATGCAACGACTCCACCGGGGTACTGACCAGGCTCGCTGGTAGCAGAGCAACGTTTGTGATTTCTTGAAGTGACTCCGCGGGGGTACTGTCCAGGCCCACTGGCAGCGGAGCAACACCAGAAACTTACTTTAAAAAATCTTGAAAATAATAAACCCACTGCCTTGCTCTTCACATCATCAACAAGCTACTGGCATCTATAAGCTTTCTCTTTGATGTGTTCTGATTAGTGAGACTTAGGTAAGGCACAAGGATTAGGCATACCTGTAAAGGGAAAATGTAATACAAATAGTACCCGCGGAACTTGTTCAATATTCCCTTGCATCATTATCTGGACTCAAACTATTGTGCTAACATTGACAGAGATGCTGGATTCTACCAGTGGTTCGCCATTTGTTGTAGCCGCTACAACACCACCCAAAATTTTGGGTATATTTAAAATTTCGGGTTCCCCCTCTGCTCGCCTAGGCGTTAAAGTCTTTCACCTAACCCGCAGCCGACGACATTCCAGTGACCTATTCCCAACCCCGCATGAGTTGTCTCGCAATCATGATCAGATGCCCTTATTGCAATCACGCCATATGTGGGGAGGATCATCCGGCGTGCGCCCTAACACTCTTGCCGCAGTCGCGCCTTATGTAATAAGATTGACATGCATATGTTTGGATAGAAACCTGTCTTGTATCGATCATTAATAGCTCCCTCGTCATGGGTCATTAAGCAAGTTGTTTGAATACCTCTCTTATGCTCAATGGTCTCATATGTCTTATCTAGGGACACCTTTCGCGAAGAATAACTATGAACTGATTAATGTGATGTTGCTTATGCAGGTCAATCCCCGAAAAATAAACTCATCAACGATTGTCATGGCACTGAGGGAATAAGATTAAGCCACGTGCATCTGAAGAGATTAAAGAACTTGGGCTTGTCGACATCGACCATCTTTTGTGGTTTCAAACAAACCTCTAGCTAAAGTTGTATTCGAAATCCACCAAATGATTCCACCCAAAGTAAAAACGGTGATGTAAAGATGCATGTCGAGATGGACCTTCCCTCTGAGGGTGGCAGCCAACATAAGTATTCTTTTAATATTAGAGGTGTTGAATCCTTTGAGCAGAAGTTGGAAGACGCACAAGAAGCGTTGGTATTGGTCCTCATGATTATGTTCCGTGACATGTGTTTCATAAATGGTTTAGTATCAAGAGTTGTTAAGATGTGCACCCATATTATTGATTCCGGGGTCTTTTATTTACTTTGGGCGAAGAATGCAAGGTGGCTCTGGTGTAAGTGGACCTTGAGGTAAGGGTGGCCGTGGACTCTTTAACATCAACAAAACCATGTGAAAACATTGCAAGGAGCGCGCATCCCATGGACCAAAGTAATGTTGCACATTTAAACCAAGGCGCAAAGTAATATAGTGTTTTTAATATAGTGTCCAAAAACATATATAATCGGTTGGTCGAAACCATATGGAAAACACATTGCACTTGCGCCTAAATATCTCTATGGCGAACATAGTGATCAAACTTATATTTAAAGCATGGGGGCGGAGGTGAGTCTTTAGAGGAGATATGAAACATTTGCTTAAAAGGGTTGTTGTTTTTAAACATGAAGACAAACGTTCCAATGGTGGTTTTCAATCTACCATGGAACAGTTGGAGCGTACACATATAATTGCCAAAGTTTATATTAAAGCATGGAGCGGGATGTATGACTAGCCTTTTGGGGCGTATGGTGAAATTACAAATGGGCGAAAAGGTCAAAGACTAATCTCAATCTTGCAAGGCACGAAGCATTCGTTTCATGAGGTTATGACCTTGGTGTGAATATTTTATTTATTTGCACTAACAATATGAGGAAAAGCGAATGATCCACGTTATATAGTCGAACTAAGGCGCAAAGAAGATAAACCAGTTCGTTTTCAAACCATGTGCGATGGTAGGTTTTCCACTTATGATAAATATTTGGAGCAAACGTTTATTATTACAACGGTCAAACCTCACATGGGCACCAACGTTTAAAAATCTGGAGAAATACAAACGAAATGGCCATGTGGCATGGAATCCAACGTCGATGGAGGTTTTTTGACAACAATTATATACATGCAACGTCAGGTTTTATATTTAAAGGCACGAACACATATGTTTTCTTAACCATATGAGACCGCCGAGCGAAAGCATTAATGCCGAAGTTTTAAATCTATGCTAGAACGTTGTGAGGCATATATATTTATGGTGATCAACGTTACAATTAAAACACGGGGCAAGGTTATTTGAAAATGCATTATAACTCGACGTAGCCATTCCTGTGGTCGAGTTGTATTGTGTGAGATATATAATGTTTGGGATTTGAAAGTTGCATTTTGAGCGTGGGCCGACGCTCAAGTGGCGGTCGGCGTTTTCTGGGGGCGCAGGGCGTTGCAACTAAGGCGCGAAAGGGATTAAGCCATATGTTTCAAACCACGTGAGTTGGTGCAACACGTGATATTTGATGGCAGGTTTTCCAACTCGGTAAATGTTTGGAGCATGTATATATATATCGGTCAACGATACATTGGAGACATGGCGCAGAACCAATTTGCAGCATGTTAATGTGCTTCTACGCCAAAGTTTTAAATATGGAGCGGACAAATATACATACAACGACCAAAATTTGCGTTCAAAACTTCGGAGCAGACATATAGTGTGATCGCGTTTTATAGTGAAGGTGGAGCAGATATATATTTTATGGTCCAACGTTCGATATTTACGTTGCATGGAGCCAAACACCTTAATAAACCTATAATAGCATGCAAGCATGGTGACGGTGGAGTCTTGAATTATGGTCAGCACCAATTATGAGCGTTACCAGCTATTCCCTGTTCTGCACTTGCCTTCTATCATGGGAGGCATACACGCCTTTTCTATTCTCGATTAAAGCCTTGCATGGAGGGTGGTTTCCTCCTGCTGCAGCATAGCCACAATGCACATGAGGCAGTCCACGGTGTATTTTCTGGGCTCTTCGCCACGTGTGAAAGGATGTGCTTTGATCCAGTTGGAACGACGCCAGCGTTTTCCACCTCGCAGGAAAGTTTTCAAGGCCCAATGTTGCATTCAGCGCCTCCCAGGAATGCATTAATAAGGATTAGTAACCTCTTCATGCATGACACCACGTGGATGTGTTTCGATGGAGGCAGGCAGTGTTTGCTATCATCCAGCGTGAATGAGATAATAATAATGGCAACCTAATCCCGTCCAGACTGCATGTGCATGGATTCAGCTGTGTCAACTTTGTCATTGCCGCAGGATACGCCAGGAAAAAGTGAAATGCTCCGTTGAACCAGCACAACCGTTAATGTGGAACGTTAGTTTCGTGGGAAACAACCACTTGGTTTTTTTTATTCGGCAGAAGAAAGATGTCAACCACATTATGCGTGAAATACTTGCTAAGGACGTTGGATTTCAAGATTTGCCGTATTCTGTATTTGTACAGTGATAATCGCACTGGTTCACAACGCATGCCAGCCCGTCAGAGAAGTCTTACAATGCCATGAAGTCATTAATACTCTGGCAGAGAGAATAGCAACAAAAGTTGACATATTTACGAATGCAGTTTTGCATAAACGTATTTTAAAATTTTTATGTGCAGGGCCGGACGCAATCCTGCATGGTTTATGGATGTTTGTCTTCTTTTTAGTGGCACAATTGACAAAAAACTTCTAGTGGCCGGTCATACGGGTTTTTGCGAGTGTAAGGGAAGCATGTCTCGATGCCAAAATCCCTACAACAAGCAAAAGTCATGCGCCAAGGTTCCTTTCATGAATTTATTAATATTCGACACTGTCATCAGCGCATACTGGCTGAGTTTGGTTGCACAGTGAATGAAGCATGGAGTGTGAAAAGACCGAGATCAATATGTCACACTTTGAGGCAGCTATTGATAGAGTTTTTGGTGGAAGAAAGGAGGACTGTAGCATATCGTGAATTTGGTCGTGCTGCAGCTGGATGGTTTTCAGAGCATGCATAACCACTCTTGAAAGTAACTATTGTTATTCTCATATTCAAGACGAACCATCTTATCCATCAGCACTCTTTGCTCTTTCATCTCAAAATTGGATAACATTTTGTTCTTCATATCTGAAGCCTATTACATCCTTAATGATCGGTTCTCTAGATCGCGGTTTACAGTCGTTAGCTGAGCCTCCACGGGAGCGGGTGAAGACTCTCTGGCAGCCAGTAATTGCTGTGGGAGTCTCCATGTTTACAATTTGAGAAAACTGGACCACACAGGGGTCTAAATGCATTATTTGCTAAATCTTTCCTTCAGTTAACTAACCACACTTTAGCATTAATATGTTGAAAATATGTGACCCGTGTTACGTTGTTTGCAGGTAGAAGTGTTCGACGCGCAGAGCCAAAGCTGGGGTCCTCCCTAGTGGGTAATATGGATTTTTTTCAAAGCTTGAAAGAATGGCTGGAGGTCGCAGATCTGCCGAGGTCACGAGGTCGCAAATCACAGTAGGTCGCAAGGTCGCATATCTCCCATTTTTTCGCTTTTGTGACCCCGCGACCCAGCGACCTAGTCACAAGGTCGCAAGGTCGCATTGCTTTGAGTTTTCCTCTTTTGCGACCCCGTGACCCAGCGACCTAGTCGCAAGGTCGCAGGGTCGCACCTCTTCGTTTTTCCACCTTTTGCGACCTAGCGACCCAGCGACCTAGTCGCAAGGTCGCAGGGTCGCATCTCTTCGATTTTCCACCTTTCGCGACCCAGCGACCCAGCGACCTAGTCGCGAGGTCGCGAGGTCGCATTTCGTCGGTTCTCCACCTTTTGCGACCCAGCGACCCAGCGACCTAGTCGCAAGGTCGCAAGGTCGCACATCTATGTTTTTCCACCTTTTGCGACTTTGCGACCCAGCGACCTAGTCGCAAGGTCGCGAGGTCGCATCCTGGCAATTCTCTTACAACCTGCGACCCCGCGACCCAGTCAAGTCGCAGATCGCAACAGCAGCCAGGTCGCAGGTCGCAACAATGACTCAGGTCGCAGGTCGCAAAAGGAATGGGTCGCAAGGCAACCCAACGGTCAAGAAGCTGAACAGTCAAGGAAGCCCGAAGGGCAGTTTCTGCATTATAAATACTCCTACGAGAGCTTGTAATAAAGGGCTTTTTCCTTTTGGAAACTGAAGAACTACATGGCATTGTATTGAAGGATTATACCCTTACACATCTGAATATAGAGATACTTGTTAAAACACCCTATGGTTATGATGTGTTTTGCTGTGCAAACACTGTGTGTATTCTTTGTACAGTTTCAGAACATCCTATGATTAATGAAGCTGCACTCTTTATGTCATCATTTATGCGTCATGGCTATCTGTGTTGTATCAATGATGTTTATTTTATTATCTGTTCTAATAATGAATGTTAATGAACTATTTTATTAGCATTTCGTTTCATCTTTCAGAAGTAAAAGGATATCTCATCATAAAGGACTATTCCTTTTGTGGTCAGAATACCTTATAAGCATTACCCCCAAAAGATGTGTTGCTAATGACATCTCTTGCGGTGTACATGCTTTATTCATAATCTTGCTACGCATAGTGTTTGATTCGGGTCTAATACATCAATCCTGTATTCTGTATCACGTGAATAAGTGTATGTCCGCTGGTTCAATCAGGTTCTTTGAGACCTAAGGGAAGGCGTCTTAAGCGGTAGCCGGACCCACACCCCGGACGGGATCCCTACTCCAAACGGTTCAAGGTCTAATTGGGACTTTCTACCGGGGAGATCCCCTACTGTTGGCCGGACAAATTTTCCCGTCAACACACCGTCACCTTAGGAAAGAATAGATTATGGCCACTAAGGTTACCAACAGAAACAAATATACCTGGGGGAACATTCTATGATCCGATACACACGCAAGGGTAGAGTAACAAAGCTCAATCCCCTTGAAGGCTCCTTGACATAATCCAAGTTTTACCGACAAGTGACCCCAGGCTCCTCGACAATGGTCAATCTGAGGTTTACCGTTTTTAATATGTGTATATCTACTATCGTTCCCAATGAGGAAGGATTGATTACCTCACTGGTTTAGATATGATCTCATGCTTGACTCCTTTAGGAGGAGCTTCCCAGAGCATACATGCAACAATTGGAATTTTTCCTACCGCAAGATCGACTACTTGTTTGTTTTAGTTGCTTTGGAAAGTTAACTACAACCTATTCCAAAGCACTAATCCTGAGCTAGATTGGTGGAAAGAGCCCTAAAAATGTAAAAATTACTAGATGAATTTTAATTAAGCGTTGTGTTATTTATGCTGTTATTACTCAAAAGGGTAAATGGATATGAAACCAATGGTGTTATGACCCGACCCAAAACTGAATGCAATCGAATATGATAATTTAATATTTTCAATTCGATGAATCCTAACTAAAGTAAGGAGAGAGTTTCCATTCACTTCCAACAATGCAAAAAATTGATCACTAAGAGAAAATATAACAAATTCACTAATGCACTAATTTCATCAAGAAAAACTAATGCAAATCAATCCCAAAACAATTTTTTATTTTTGTGCTTCTAAAACAAGCATAAAAACATCTAAATTCAAATCAAAGAAAACTGATCTAAATCTACAATTGATTTTTCAGAATGTAAACTATGCAATTGTAATCTATGCACAATTCACTTGAAAAGTATGCAAATGTAATCTATGCACATTTTTCATTTATATTCTGAAAATGAGAATTCTAATTATGCAAATGTGATCTATGCAAGAGAATTCTCAAACACAAGATGATTCTAATGTAATCTAAGAACCAATCAAGTGCAAGTCAAGAAAATCGGGTGAGATTTCAAAAATTAAAAAACACTCAAAGGCGATTAACACTCATACACAATTTAGCCCCCCCCCGGCGAGTGAGGGGCAAATTTTTTTGCAAAAAAAAAATCAAAAAGAAGGAAAATTGTGAAAAGACTGAGACAAACCTCCAAGTAATGACCAAAGAAAATTAAATTAAGAATTTCTCAAAAAAGAGACTCAAAACACCCAATTAACGGAGATTGATGAGATGAAGAATTGCCGAAAGCAATTCAGAAACAAGAGATTTTTGACAGAGAAATACAGATCTGGGTAGATGCTAAGAATCCTAAATTAAATCTAAACTAAACTGGAAAAAAGAAATCTAAAATTTTTCAAAAAATTTAATAGGGTCCGCAGGCTTCCAGAAGTTACAGGTGCGGTCCCGCACTTTTTACTTAAGGAAAGTACGAAACTGCCCGCACTGTGTAAAAGAACAAAGTGCGGTCCCCAGAAAAGTTCAAGAAAAACGTAAAAGATTTCAAAATTTTAAAAAACAGAGAAAACCTAAGCTACCCAGGCAGATATCCATCAATCAAAAACCAGGAAAAACTTTTCCTCAAATCAAAATAAAAGAGAACCAAAAACAACAAGTTTTTTCCCTAGTGGAGTCGCCAATTTGTTGGCCGGATAAATCGTTCTTGCAGACAAGACCGATCTCCCTAGTGTCAGAAGACAATCTAGCAACAAACGAACAACTAAGTTTGTCTTTCTCTAAATATATTCGTTTTACAAATAAATGCTATGAAGGTGTCGATCTTACCTTATATCCAAATGTTTATTTGCGGTCGTAGTGCTTCCGTCGCAACAAGAGTTCTTTCGTCACAAGAAAGTGTCGTCTTTCATCGACCTGCAATCACAAACAATAAAATATCAGTAGCACCTGTATAACAAATAATTATAAAACATACCTATCATAGTGATCAAGGAATCTATGAAATAAATGATCAAACGACAGCTTATTTAAATAAACAATGACAATTTATTGAGAAAAACAAAACTTGATTGTATTAATCTTAAAATATACAGAAGAACCTTACAACCTTAGCCTTGATGTTCGAAAGGCCTTCCCAGGGTCCGAAGCAGGAAACTCCTCTACTTTGATAAGTCTTACACTCTTCCTCCAGGAGCACAAAGAGGTATGTGATCTTTCCTCTCAAAATCTCAGCAGAAAGAAGTCTAAATCTTAACAGCACTTCAACTCAAAAATATTCACCCAAAAATCTTAACCCTTTGAGGCTACCCAATGCCTCCTTTTATAGAGTAGATGAGGATGTTAGGATTCCACCTTTAAAGGGATAGAACCCTCCTTCAAAGGGATAGGCTCCTCACATCAAGGGATTAGTTCCTTAAGGTGTGGGATACATGCACCTTACTAAAGCGTACGCATCCCCAAAAAATCTCCTCTAGAACCTTCTAGAATTGACCAAAATTCAACTTTTTCAGTTTAATTTCGCGCTTTTTTTATTTTTACAGGGGTACGCAGGCATAACACTGGAAAACTGCGTTCTGGAACGCAGTTCCTCTTCATATTACCTGCGTACCCTAGCCAGGAACGCAGGTAAGTCTCATATTAACTGTGTACTCAAAGTTTTTGAGCTTTTTAGGGTTTTTTCTCCATGTTTCAGGGCTTGGAATGAGGAACCAAGGTTGTAAGACTTGCAGAGGAGGTAAGTATGAGTGTCAATGAGCTCATACAGTTAGCAGAATTTCAAGGTGACTTTTTTTAGTGTAACAATGCCCATGGAGGCACCTCAAATTTCCTGATTCATTATAGCTTAAATGTTTTCATCTTTCTTGGTTATGTCAAAGAATTCTTAATTGCTCTTTGGTACCCTAAGAACTTGCTATCAGTTTCATTAATGGTTATTATGTATGTTGTCTAGTATGATTCACGGTACACCCTGCTTACTCATATCTAATCAAAACTCCATTTCTGAAATCTCTCTCTGAATTATTGGTTGTCTTAGTTAAGTCAAAGAGGTCTTGTTTCGATCTTGCCCTTTTTCCATGCTTTGCAGTCTTATTTCAAAGTTCTTGATAGCTCAAGATATGATGTTTAGGAGTTCCCTCTTCATAGATTGAGTTGTTTGTTTGTCTTATTTGTTTTCTCATAAATTCTGAAGGTGATTTTCCCAAAGTTAGAGGGTCTTATACTTCTATGCATCACTTGATTTTTTATTTTCTGCATCTATCAGTTTGAGTTTCATTTATAGTGATTAATGGTTAGCCCTACAACATGAATGCTTGTTGTTTAACTATTTATGCTTAAAACCTCTTTGTCTTTCACAAACTTAGTGTCCATATCATTTCACTTTCACCCAAAAAATCCATTTATCTCAACCAAATCGGCCCTGCAGTAATACCTTGTCCACCATTTGAGACAGTCTCGACCTTTTCGACCCCATAGCCCAGTCAATCTGACAAATTTTTTATCTATTTATCCTTTGATCAGTTCCCCCTCAAAAACCTAAAACAAACCAAAACATACTTAACAACTAGACTAAAATCCAATATACATAAGCAAACAAGTTTACATCCTTTGCATAATAGAGAGAGCCCTCTCTGAGTCTAGGAAGGCTAGGTCCTAGGGCTCCAAAGCTTGGTCTGATGTTACCCTATCATTTGGCTTGCCAATCTGCCAAATCACGGGATCATAGCATAATGGCGATCGCGGTTGGACTCTGAGTAATAAACAAACTTAGACTTCCCTAAACATTTCAGCATCCCTTAAGAAGACTATCTTGTCGATTTATCCCACCGCTCACTATAGCCATTATGAAAGCAACATAATGGCGATCACGGTGGGACCTTGAGTTAAAACATCCTAGGTATCCCTTAGGAACTCTCAAAGTCTTTGTCAAACTTATAAAACTTAAGTGTTGCCCGAAGAGTAGAAACTAGCTCTTTCACCATCTTAGCAAAATGATGATTCAGTTATAGGAAACTCTTACAAAGCTTAGGGAAACATATAGGAACTTAGAAAGCCCCAAAAACATCCCTAGATTGGCCTTTTCTCAGTTATTGGTGGTGGAAAATAAATACATATCTCTAAAAACAACAAAAAATCCACCTGGCGACTCCACTAACCTCCAGTAGGCCTAATATTCCACTAAAAACCAAAAATTTCATAAATCATACTATCCTGTTGACTTACCTTTCCAAAAACACAAAGATCGTGATGCAGCGTCTGAAATCAGTGACAGACTAAGTACAACTTAGGGATTCAGAAATATTAATCTAAACATAAGAAATCAATAGAATAGCCTAAAAGAATACAACTATAGCTTTGTCAACAATCTAACAAACTATTGAACTAAGTTTTAAGTCATTCTTACAAGTTTTCACATAAAAGTTTTCTAGAAAAGAATTTTCCTTAAAAAACATCTTGGTCAGCATTGGTGGTGGACCATAAACCTCAAAAACATCCACCTGGCAACTCCACTAGCCTTCATTTAGTTTTTACCTTACTCACATCCGCAAGACCCCTAGAGAGGACAACCGTCCGAAAAACAATCACAACTATCACCCTCTCTAAGCTTTGACTTTGAAATCTGGCTTCATGAAGAATTCATACCAGATCTCACCCAGACCTGAATCTCCCTATCATAGTTGATGACCCAGAAAATATTTTGTGGCAAACTTTAGAAACTGGTAACTTAGCTACCGATAGGACCATCCACAAAGCAAGCTCTGTACCTGAACATCTTACATCCTTGCAAGATCCCAGTTTGACTTGAGTTCAGCAAAAGCCCTTTTTAGAAGCAAGTCACAAAGTAAAATCAACCTTGCTGATCTTGAGCCCTTAGATTTGCAACAGAATCCTAGCAGAGAAGCCTCACCCACTACACCTCCTGATTTTTAACTTCTCCACCACTTCGGCTCTTATCACCCCAAATCTGCTCATAATCAGTCTACAAGTCCAAGTACCTCCGCCACACCCATTCAGACCACCACTGTGCAAATCACCTCATCCCATACCACAAATCCTCATACTGTAAATCTACCATCAGCTCCCATCATGGCAGCTTGGTATGCACCCTTAGTATTACCACAGCCTTTGGTACCTTTGCAGAATGATTACCAATCTCGAATCCCACACTTCACCGGAGCTGAGGCTACTACTGCTCAACAGCATGTAGATAGAATCAGTGATGCTTTTGACTATATGGAATTAGAAGATGAAACCATAAAGATGAGAATGTTCACCCAAAACCTAGGCGGAGAACCCAAGAAATGGTTTAAAAACTTAGCTCCTAACAGTATACATGATCTCCCAGCACTTTTCCAAACTTTCATAAATAGGTGGGAAATCAGGAAAAACCCCATCCAAATCCTTTCCGAATATAACAATATTAAAAGGAATATGGGGGAAAGTGTTCAGGACTATTTCACTAGGTTCAACAGTGTTTATAACGCCCTCCTGCCTCACATAAAACCTCCACTTGGCTCATCATTAGCAAAATTTCCCGAAGGTTTCGATCCAGATATGACCTACCAATTAAGAGAAAGAGACCCCGCAACTTTAGAAGAAATGCAAAAAGTAGTTGTTAGTGCTGATAAGGTCAGAAAAGAAAGTCACATACCATGATGAGGTCATGCCTTCAATTTCCTCCTTAGATCCCAGAATAGAAAACCTAGTTAAAACCATGGAGAGAATGTGGGAAAGAATGAATCTAAATGAAAAATCACCTCTTAAGGACAACCAGCCAAATCCTCAAAACAGAAATCGGAACCAAAACTTTAGAATAGACCTGCCTCAAAACAAACCAAGGGAAAATGACCAACAGATCAGGCCACCTTTCCATGAAAACTATGTTGATGAGGTAGAAAGAGATATGGAACCACTTGATGAAAATCACTTAAACTTGATAGGTTCTGATAGCGAGGGTGAGGTTTTCCTCACAGAATAAGAACAAGTTTTCTTCTCCTCAAACCAAAATGAGACAAATTATGAGCATCCCGAAGATCCTGAGATAGGATTACAAAACGCCATAATGGAAGTCCATAGGCAATATGATATTAGGAGTAAGAAAAACCAAGACAAATCTAAGAAAGGTAGCTCAGACGTTGTTGTTACAAAAACCCCCGATACCATTCTTAAAAGAGCAGCAGATAGTAACAAAATCATTTCTAAGAGAATTGACCAAAACAAAGACAAAACTAGCCAGGAAAGCCTTGATCCTAACTGTCCTAGTACCTCTACTAAGATCCCCGAAACCACTGTATTGAACAAAACCCCAAATCAAAATCAGAAAATTAATAATATAGAGAAATTCATGGCTAAGAAAACTGAAGAAAATCTATCTAAACTACAAGCACCCTTCAGTTTTTAAGGGGAAATCACCAAAATTAAGATCACCATGCCTCTCACTGAACTTATTTTCCAAAGCTCATACAAATCTCAAGTGCTAAAGGTCCTAAACATAGTAAATGATGCAGATACTTTACACCTAGAAGAGGATACCCCTGAGGTGTTTTTTGGACCAAAAATAGAAGGAAAATATCAAGAGGGAACCACTCTTCCTTTTTACATTAGTCTGAATATACATGACCAAATCCTACATAATGCCATGCTAGATTCCAGGGCCTCTCACAATCTCATGCCGAAAGTAGTAATGGAAATATTAGGCCTAGGAATAACAAAACCTTATAAAGACTTATATTCGTTTGATTCAAGTAGAGTCAAGTGTCTAGGCCTGATAAAAGATCTTTGTGTCAGTTTGGCCCAAGTGCCTGCAAAACACTTGGTCATGGACATAGTGGTAGCAGACATTCCTCCCAAGTACGGACTGCTTTTATCCAGATCTTGGGGGGCCAAGCTTCAAGGAAATATTCAACTAGATATGTCTTACGCCACCATTCATGTGTTTAACCAAACAAGAATACTGTATCGGGAATTAGATATGAAATATATGGTTAGCAGCCAAGAAAGGCCAGATAACATCCCTGTGTATTCCATACATTCAGACCTAAATTCCTTCATTTTACATATTGATGAAGACATTGATAAACAGGTGGGAGAAATTGAAACAAATCTAGGCACACCACATCAGACACCCCAGATTCTCTATGATGAACTGGATACTCAAAGCTATCATGACCCTGAACAATTGTTTCTTGAAGAGTGGGAATTTTATTTTCTAGAAATAGAGATAAAACAGAAAACAGAAAACATTCTACACCCTCAAGCAAGTTTCTCAAGCCAAGGACAAACATCAAAAGTACAATCAGAAACTTTTTTCAAAACAAAAGCACTGAAAGGCTTACATAGTACAAACCTCTTTGGAAATCAGGAGCAGGGGAGCCTTATGTTCTTGCCATACTTAAATACTTCACCATCCCAAGACTTTACATCTCCAAGTAAAAATTTAACTTTTGCAACTACTTTTATGAATCCAAGGAAAATGCCTAATAAATTTAATGAAAGGGAATATGATAACAGCAGTCCTAAAAAACCTGAGCTAATTGAACTAACTAAAATTCTGTCATTTCACCAAAGATTAAGAGCTGCTAGAATATGCAAAATTATTCAAGATACTAATACATGTCGGGAAAACAGTTTGAAACACTATGACACTGCCATCATTTCAAGAAGTAACCCTTACAAAAAGAAATGCAAAAATCTCGATCAAACATTAACAATTAAAGACAAAACAAATGGACATAGGATATGTGAAGATTTCAGGGACACAGATAAACCTCACCAGAACAACACTTATATCCTTCCTAAAACAGATTTTACCATACAAAAACTAGGAGTTTATAATCATATGTCTTTGCAAGGTTATTTTTAAGGATGTCATCAGTTAATTCCTCTTCAAAGAAAACAACTTAAATATTTTTTCAAATACATTGGAAGCAGTTTCAAATTCAAACCTAGGGTTGCAAAACTGCAAGACACCAAAGACATGTTCCTAAAGGCCATGTTTCCAGTACTGAATTTCTTCACCATGATGTACCTTGACGAGGTCATCATCTGTTTTAAAAATGACAAAGAGTATTTGTATTACCTAAAGAAGATGTACAACAAAGGCAGGAGCGGAAATCAAAAGTATAGAGAAAAGCAGCAAACATATACAGAATTTTTCAGAGACTCTTGCAAGAACCCTTATGTTGTGCTTGAAAGGGAAAATTTTCCAAACTTTTCTTTTCAAGAGTTGACCAGACCAAGAGCATCAGGACATCCCTTTGAAGACAAAATGCTCAAGTTCCATCATTTTCAATATTTCTAGTTTCAAAAACATCTTCACTCATTGTACATATCACTGTTTGAAGAAATAAACTAAAAACAAAAAAATACAAAAACAATAGAAAAGTTGAAAAGAGGGCAGTTTTAAAAATAGCAGAAAATCCCCATGTTCAAAAAATAGTCATATTGAAAGTGCACAAGTCTAAATGCCACTACTAGTGTTCAAAGGATGTCTTGTTCAGTTATCTAGCCTAATCATAACTGAACATATTTTAAATTGACTGCTGATAAGTTAGTAAAAGAAGTGACAGTCAAAATTGTGTAAACTTGACTTATCAATGAAAGTAGATTAGGAAAATATACTGGTTCCATACGCTCAAAACAGAACCAAAGAGGAAAACAGGGATGAAAAACAAACTATGTATCCTAACCCTGATTTTTCTTAATCTCATTTTGTGCAAAAAAAATATTTTTGTGCAGCTTGTCTTTTATGCCACAAACACATGACAAATCAGACCATCTAATCCTGATTTGGTCATTTTTCAATTTCATGTTTTAGTTTAGTGAATGAAATCCTGTCAAACAGCTTAATCTTGACAGTCGATCTAGCATAGGTAGAGAATAAAAGGACTTCATCAGTTTAATCTGAAATCCCGGAGGATATAAGTGTAGAATTAGATATTTTTTCTTTTTTATATCATGTCAAAGGGTTTGCCAGTCCAAGTGCACCCAAAGAATAAAAAATGCTAGGAAATATAGTCGGGTAGGTAGAGATGAGGTTGTCGCTAATCATGTTGTAAATTTTCAAAAATAGCATCAAGAAAGAGAGAAATTTGCTCCAATGGATAAGGCACTGGTCTTCACAAGCTAGAGATCTGCAATTCTGGAGACCTCCTGAAAAGGAGTTGTCCTCCCCAATTGGAGCCATTGTTAGTCATCATTATTTTTGCATGTTTTGATGACTAGATTCCTTGGCTGAGTTTTCTAGAAGCTAATCTAAATCTCTCAATATGTCATCCAGAAAACACCTCAAACAAATTTTTTTCTTCCTACCCCTCCTTTTTCAGCCTATGATGAGAATAGTCTTCAATTCCCCTACCTATCACAATTCAGCAAAACCTCCCTGTCTACAGTTGTCATAAGTTGGTCTCTCTACCATCAAAATCCTTTGTTTTTAATACAACCCACTGTCCAACATTTGACAAAGTGACTACCCCTCAATCCCTGATCATCTTGTCATGGGATAACCTACTCATGCCTAAGAAGCCATTCAAGAGCTGTGACAAAGTCTGTAGGTCTAGGTGGTGGTGTTTTAGGGAAAACTCCTTGGCAAGACTGTTTTAAGCCAAAAACCCTGCTTTTCATCATCATGTCAGCCATCATTTTCTTCTCACCAAACAAACAAAACCCTTGTCTATCCTTAGGTCACACACCACTAAATCTTTCTTTGTCTCTTTCAAGCAGAGCTCACAAGTGTTCAAATCAGGAAAAGAGAAAGAGTTTCCCTATCTAAAGAAAGATGATCAAGTGAAATTTCTAGCATTATCATCATGTTGTATCAGCAAAGGCTTTCAGTGATAAAATTCATTTCATGCATCTCTGCAAGGGTGCTAGGATAAATGGCACAAATTAATTTTGAGCAAGCGAACATTCCAAAGAACAGCTTCAAGTAAAAAGAATAGTTAACTATTTTAAAGACTAAGGGAAATACAGAGTTTAGAGAGAAGAAGACATACAGAATTCATCCCTGCAAGACAAAACACCAAGAATGTCAAAAAACCTCCATCAGGGAAAAAAGAGTACAAAAGTTAGAAAAATACTTCCTCCAATGCTTCAGGTCAATTACAATGGAATTTTTTCCCAAAAATATGGCCCAGCTCTCAAAATCAGTCTCATAAAACCAGGAATGGCAGTTTCTTGGCAAAAAGCCTCTAGCAAACTAGGCATCAAAATGAAAGTTTCGAAAGGAACAATTGCCTTTGTATCCTACTTTAGCCTAGCCTCTAAAAACATTCAAGGACAACTTCATCATCAAAAAATCTAAAAGCCAATACCAAGATGTTATTTTCAAGATAGGCACAGGAAAAATTTATCAGTTGGAAATGCATTACCTGCTCTTGGTTTTTCACAGTAAGTTCTGCAAGAAGTCATGTCTTAAAAGCAGAACAGGCACAGGGCACAGAATTTTGTTTTCAAAAAGAGCCTCCTTCATAACAAGAAGAGGACCCACAGAAAACTATTTCAAAAGTAAAATCTTCAAATGACGTAGCAGTGTTAGATGAAAGAAGATTTTTTGCATGGCCTCCTTCATAACAAGGAGAGGGCCCAACAGTGGTTTTGAATGACCTGAGTGGTTACATTGGCATGACCTCCTTCATGATAAGCAGAGGGTCAAATCATCAAGTGTTAACTCTATATTTGAGAAAAATTTATCATTAATAGACAGAGTTGAGAGACCTTATTTAAAAGAGTTCATTAAATGATAAACAAAGATAACAAGCAGTTGGTGCTTGATGCCTCCATCAGATTAAAATTACAAGGTTAAAGTATTAAGGAGAACCTTCTTCAATTGATAAAAAAAGTTAGGAAATGTTATGGTTAAGGGAAATCTTGAAAATGATAAAGAAGAGAAGTTACACAGTTGATTTGTTTAAAGACATTTTTTCATTTGCAAAACAGAGACAGGTCCTCAAAAAATTGTAAGAAGTTGAAGCTTAAGGTATACATAGAGCACCCAGATGGTGTTTCTAAAAAGCCTTTACATAACAAACAGAGGTTTCAAAGAACAAGCTGGTTCAAAGGGACAAAGTCATTTTGTTTCAATACAAATGCAAAGGCAAAAAGGTGGATTTTTGAATTGGCAAAAAGGGAGGGAAAAGGGCACATTCAAACCCCCTCACAAACATAAAAGGCCTTCCCGAGTTTTTTTACTTTTCATTATGTTTTTTGCAAACATTTGGCAAAGAAGAAAGGGAATTTTTCAACACCTCCGCAGCGTTATCAACACGCGACTCGCCTATAGGTGTTCGCAGAAGAAATTAACACTAGATGCAACGCGCCTGTCGGGCGATGCAACGCGCCTGTGCAAGCGCCCGACATTCAGTCATCAACACGTGGCACATTTGCCCGAGCCACTTCTGAATGGCCCACCATCCGGCGTTCAGTCACCAATACGCTACGCGTTTTTCCCCGAGCCACCTCTGAACGGAGTTTTGACCGCCCGAGCCCATGCTAAAGGGAGGTGGCTGCCATCCTCATAAACCCTCAAAATTTCCAAAAAACACACTTTTTCACAGGGAATCCATCTCCAAAAGCAGCTAACACGTCTTCAAGAGGTATTTCTTGTTTTCCTCGCCTAAGTCTTTGATTTTAAAAGTGTTAGAATCAAAATTATTAAGAAAAAGACACAGTCTATCAAGGGGGAAAACATAGTTTGTTCTCAAAACTATCATGTTTACTAAGAGACAAAAAGACAGTGGTTGTTAAGAAAGGAAGCCTATTCACAGTTTAAAGACCTGTTTTAAATGAATATATGAAAGATGACATAGTCTCATAAAGGAAAAGGACAGATTCATTTTGAAGGCCTTTCCACTCAGTAACAAGGAAAAAACACAGTTCTTGAGAAGGGAACTTATTTTCATTGAAAAAGGAACTTGTTTGCTAGCTAAGAAAGAAATACAGTACTTAAAGAAGAGATCTATTTTCAATTCATTTGAAAGACCTGTTTTGATAAGAGAGTGAAGGAAAGTCTAAACAACTATGCCTCCAAATAAGGTCAATAAAGGGGAGTATCACAACAGATTTGAACCTATAACTGTGAAAGAGTTAAATGATTCCCCTTCAGTCCTTTTAAACTTTAATGAGGTATGGTGCCTTAATTTTTGCCAAAAATTCCAGGAGATCACCAATCACCCCCCCTTAACACAGTTGTTTTCCCTAAGGCTGCAAGGAAAACATGTTCACATAGCAGGCCTTGATTTTGTTCTCACTCCTAGGTCAGTGTCGAGGGCCACCAAGATTCCCTATCTTGGTGAGAAATGGTTCAAACAAACCTATTTGGACCTATACCACTACAAACCCTTCTTGAAACCAGCTTACAAAAATGAATGCAAGGCTATTTTCCCCTTTTCTCATCTATTGAACAGTTATGCACCCCTCATGAATACCATCATGAGATATTTCACATGTGAGGGGAGATATTCCTGAGTTTATTCCTACCACATCAGGCTTCTCATGCATTTCACAAAAACTTAGTTGCTAAATCTCCCTTTCTTCCTCTGCAAAAGCATAGACAAGATGTCCTCCCTTGTCCAAAAGAGACCTCCTGCTCAGCAAAAGGCTAGTCTTTTCCATCATTCTCTCATCAAAATCATCATCCTTCACCAACTTGAAAAGAAAGGAGTTTCTTGGGAGACTTTCATTTCTCATCTAAATTTTACTACTGCCTCTTCATCTCATGGCCCATCTCATATTTCCTCCTCACCCTCCACTCACTATGTCTTTCCTTAACCTAGTCAATCTACCCCTCAAAAGCAAACATCGCCCATGATTGATAGTGAAAAAGAGCAGTCTTATGAAAGCAGGCATGAAGTTAGTGATGATGAGGAACATAGTGAAACTCAGCAAAGTAGTGAGCATGAACCAAGTGACAAACCACAGAACAGGGACCATGAGTATACTATTGATGGTGAAGAAAGCTCACCAAAGGATAAGGAATTCAGTAGCACTCAAAAAAGTAGTGAGATTGAAGAAAAAAGCAGCCCTAAGCAGAGCAGTGAAAATGAGCATGGGGACAGCCCACCCACAGCTAGTGATGATGAAGAACAAACTGAAGAGCAGCAGGGTAGTGATGATGAGGAACAAAGGGAAGAGGTTCAAAGCAGTGATGAGAAACAGAGTGACAGTCAGCATGAAAGCAATCAAAGAAACAGTGAGCATAGTGGCAGCATGCAAAATGACAAAGAAGACAGTCATGATGAAGGCAACCCTCAACAAATTCAAGACAGTGAGGAGGGTAAACAAGGCAGTCCACAGACAGAAAGTGAAGATATTCAAGCAGCAAAAAGGGATGATAAAGCTAACAGCCCTAAAACACATACTCTAAACAGCATTGATGAGGTTGAAGGCAACATATATCAAAAGGTTCAAAACATTGATAAAGGTGAAGATGGCAGCCCTAAACAAACTCAAAATAGTGAGGAAAATAGTGAACAGGGCAACAAAGCAAGTGATGATGGAGGCAGCAGTGTAAAGGATCAAGTTGAACAAGTGCTAGTGATGAAACCTCCTCTCTCTTCTCCTCAAAACAGCCAAGAACATGTGCTTGTTGCCTCTCCTAGGCAAGGGGCCATGATTCATTCCTCAAAAGCACCAAATGCTAAAAACACAAAATCTGCAAAGAAGAAAATCACTCCAGCAGTGACTAGTAATGTCACTAGGGTGCTAAGGAGTAGAGGCAAACTGCCTAAGAAGAGTATTGTTGATTTTCCAAAAATAACAAGAGCAAAGAAGTCTATCCAAAGCAAGGGAAAATAAAAAGTTGAAAAGCAGGAGAGTAGCCATGAAAAAGACAGAGAGTTTGACATCATACAAATAGACAGTGATGTTGGAGATGATGAAGCCAGAATCCTTGAGTCACTTTTGCAAAATAGAGAAGCCCAAATCCAGGACTTAGAAACTAATCTATAAAGGTCAAAGGACCTCATACACTTTCTACAAATGCAAAATAGGTAGATTAGTGGGCTAATGGAAATCTATGAGGCCCGGGCATTCAAACACTAAAGGGAAGCATACAAAGCACAAGTCAAGCTTGAAGAGTATATGGGAGAATTTGATGATATTGAGGAAGAAGAGCAGCCAGTAAGAAAAATGCCTAGGACTATGGGTCTTAGGAAAGCTTTGGAGAAACAGAGGGAAGAAGAAGAAGCCCTTGCTCGATCATATCCTCTCACACAATTGCTTGCCCAAGAGATAGAAAATGATAACGAATCATGGCTTGAAAGATCCAACAAGAATTTGGAGGACAAATTAGACAAGGCAAACAAAGACTTGGGTTTGCAAAGGAAGATGACCGAGCATTACAAGAAATTGAACCAATTTTCCCGAAGAAAACTCAAAATTGCTCAAGAAAGGCTCAAAACTGCCCAAAGGAGGCGCCTTGTGAAAAAGGGGGAAAAAGACATATCTAGGCTTGAAATCTTGGCTTCAGCTTACCAGCTCATATCAAACTGAAATATATTGAGTTGTTTAAAGATTTTTCTGATGTGTTTGAATGGATTTATGAAGATCTAAAATCATATGATACAGAAATAATTCAGCATAAGATACCCTTGAAATAAAACCAGAAACCTTTTAAACAAAAATTGCACAGAATCAACCCTGTTCAACTACCTCTAGTAGAAAAATAAATTAAAAAAATGTATGAAGCTGGAATTATTGTCCCTGTTAGATACTCAGAGTGAGTGTCTAATCTTGTATCAATTAGGAATAAAACATGAGAGATAAGGCTTTGCATTGATTTTAGAAACTTAAACAAAGCCTCACTAAAGGACAACTATCCTTTGCCCAAAATGGATCATATTTTACAAAAGGTAGTTGGCTCTAAAAGAATTTCTTTGCTAGATGGCTTCTCAAGTTACAATCAAATCTTAGTACATCCTGATGATCAACTTAAGACAGCCTTTACTACACCTTGGGGTACTTTCATGTATTTGAAAATGCCTTTTGGTTTAATGAATGTTGTTGCCACATTTCAGAGAGCCATGGATATTTCATTTTCAGAAGAAATAGGTTACTTCATTGTGATTTACCTAGATGATATAACTGTCTACTCTAAAATAGATGAAGAACATCTAATACACTTGAGAAAAGTCTTTGTAAAATGCAGAAAATTTGGACTATCCTTGAATCCAAAGAAAACTTCCTTTGCTCTCCAAGAAGGTAAACTTCTTGGGCATATCATATCAGAAGAAGGAATAAGGATACATCCAAAAACAATTGATGGCATTTTGCAAATCAGCCATCCTAGAAACATCAAGGAACTTCAATCCTTCATTGGAAAGATTAATTTCTTGAGAAGGTTCATACCCAATGTAGCTGAACTCCTTAGAAACATAACAAATATGCTTAAAAAGGAAGAAGGAGTTAAATGGACCTTAGAATAAAAGAAGACATTTGAACTGGGAAAACAAGCACTCACCAAAACACCAGTTCTTATCAGCCCTGATTTTTCCAAAGATTTCTCAATTTTTTCATTTGCATAAGAACACACTGTAGTTGTTGTACTATTACAGAAAAACTTGAATGGACAAGAGCAGCCCATTGCATTTTTTAGCAAGGCATTGAGAGATTCGCCTCTGAAATACAACATAATGGAAAAACAAGCATTTTCCTTGGTCTAATCCTTAAAGGACTTCAGAGTTTACATTTTACGTTCCCACATCATAGCATTTGTGCCTCTTTCAGTGGTGAAAGACATATTGACCCAAGATCCAGATGGCAAAAGAGGAAAGTGGATTGTTGTAATTTTAGAGTATGACTTAGAAATCAAACCCACTAAACTTATAAAGGGTCAAGGACTAGAAAAACTAATGGTTGAATCTAACTTCCAAGCTCTTGATATAAACATGTTTAATGCATTAGATGAACAGGAGGAGTTTTTAACTCCAATTATTGAAGATCATTTTCTGAATTCATCTTGGTATGCTGACATTTTGTATGTTTTGATCAATATTAATGTTCCTCCTGGTTTGTCTAAAACAAAGGAAATATTTTTAAAGTTGAAAGTTGTAAATTACTGCATTTTTAATAAATGTTTATATTGGAAAAATGCTAGTGGATTATTGCTTAAATTTTTTCCTAAGAATGATGCAGATAAGATCAAGCATGAGTTTCGTAAAGGAGAATGTGGAGGCCACCTCTGCTGGAAATCAACTGCTAATAAAATCCTTAGAACTGGTTATTACTGGCCCACCCTCTTTCAAGATGTCCATAAAAATTAATGCCTGTCACAAATGCCAAATCTTTGAAGGCAAAAGAAAACTGCTTCCCTTACCTCTGCAACCAATCACTGTTGAAGCTCCTTTTCAGCAGTGGGGTCTAGACTTCATTGGGAAAATCCATCCTCCCTCATCTGCCCAACATAGATGGATCCTCACAGCAACAAATTATTTTACCAAGTGGATAGAATCCATCCCCTCTAGGAATGCCATTGACTCAGTCATCATATCATTCCTTGAAAACCATATACTGTCTAGATTTGGTTGTCCTAGAAAGATCATAACTGATAATGCTATTGCATTTGGGTCTAAAAATATGGTAGAATTCTACCAGAATTATCAGATTATATTGGGTCATTCCACATCTTATTACCCTTAAGGTAATGGACTAGCAGAATCATCAAATAAAAGTCTGGTAGACTTTATCAAGAAGTTGTTGGAAGATAACAAGTAATCATGGCACAATAAGCTAGTACTTTCTTTATGGGAAGATAGATTGATAGTTAAGAAGTCAATTGGGATGTCTCCCTACCAGCTAGTTTATGGAACTGATGCAATATTCCCAACCAGTTTAGGAGTGCCAGTAATGAAGCTAATCTAGGAAGTACAGTCTGAAGATGATGATGTAACAAGAAGAATAAACCAGACTATACATTTACAGCAAACTAGAGAGGAAGTATACATCAAAGCACAGCAACTACAAGAAAACATCAAGAACCTATTTGAAAAAAGAACCAAGACAAGTGATTTCAAGATTGGTGATAAAGTTTTGAAATGGGATTCAAGAAGAAAAGATAAGGGCAAACATGAAAAATTTTATAACTTATGGCAGGGCCCTTATCTCATCCAATCTTCTATTGGAAACAATGCATTTTTTCTGCAAGAGTTGGATGGAGCTGAATATTTTGGAGGTCCTGTCAATCGCAGGGTTCTCAAGCATTATTTTGTTAATAGATATTTTAAGTTTCAAAGATTTTGTTCTTTGTATTTGTCATTACTTTCAATTTAAGAAAAAGAAAAAAATACAAAAACAATATAAAAAGAAAAAGAGAGCAGAAATAAAACAAGAAAGGTACATCCCCATACTAAAAAGAAAAGAAAATCTGAAAGTGCGCAAGCTTAAATGCCACTTCCAAAAACAACATTGCTATTTAGTCATACAGCCTAATCATGACTAAGATAGATTTCAATTTTTCTGCTGATAGATTAGTGAACAAGATTTTGCAAACTATTCAATCTTGGCTTATCAGTAGATTATATTTGGATAGAAATACAATGGTTCAAATAAATTAAAAATCTGAACCAAAGGAAGAAAAGAACAGCTCAAAAGGATCAAATCAGAGCTGCAAAAGAAATGAAGGATGCTTTTTTTTCATATTCAGATCTTAAGCCTTCATAGTTTTGTTTTAAATTTCTGCAAATAAAGTCTATGTGCAGCTTGTACATACAACCATAGACACCACAGCAAATCAGATAGTCTAATCCTGATTTAGCTGTGTTTTAAATTTCTGTTTTAGAAAATAGAGAATAAAATCTGCCAGACAGTCTAATCCTGGCAGATAGTAGCTTAGGTAGAGAATTTATGAGTTCAACAGTCTAATCTGAACTCATGGAAGAAATAAGGGTAGATTTAGATTAGTTTTCCTCCTTTCAAAAAGAATAAAATGTTGATGTTCAAGGTCTGCAAGTCCAAATGCACCAGCTGAAGAAAAAATGTTAGGAAGTAGGCTGTGTAGGTAGAATGATTGGGAGATATTTGTTTGCTGATATGAAATACTAAAGATCATTTCCAAAGCAGCACGATCAATGAAGAAGAGGTTTTCAGGGATAAGGCACAGGTCTACATCCCAGAGATCAAATTCTGAAGATTCTTGACACCTCCAAGGAGCTACCATCCCCAAGTGGAGCCACTGTTAGCCATCAGTGAATTTTTGACTGAGCAAATGATGGCTAAAAATAAGTCCTAAGCCTTCAAGAGATTGTTTTTATGCAAAACTGCTCACTCTTGAAGACTTCTTGTGTTTCCTAAACTCAGCAAGCAATCTTCACTACTGTTTCATTAAGAAAACCCACCAAGGAGCCATGCTGGTGTCCAAAATCACTTCTTTTAGACCTTTTTCCATCATTATCTAAACCTATTTTCACTCATTTTCCGACCCTCATTTCCCTTTATCTCTCCTCATTTTCCCTAAAAAAAACCCTCTTTAAATCATTAAAAATCCCTTATAATGATTTAAATACCCTCATTCTTCCTATCGGAACACCTAAAAACACCTAAAAAGGTTTAATTTTAGGCCTTTCTTACCCTCAGGCTTAAGCCCCTTTGGGTTTGAGCCCCGATCCCTTCCACCATATAGCCTAGCCCTGCAACCGGGTGCCTAAAAATCTTTAAACCCTTCATCGCATCAGCCTTTCCTTTTATAAACCTGCTTTTTCTTTACAAATTTTCCCCCAATGCGATAGACCCCTGTCTCTTTAACCCCTGGTCACTTCTCCCCCATAAGACTGCACCCCTACCCAATCTCTAGCCCCTTCCCCCTATCTTTTGTTATCCCATGCCCCTAACAAAAAACCCTTTCCTTTGCTTTTTCCCCACACTACCTGGTAGATTCCCAATCAAATTAAGACCGTCAATCTTAAAAAAATCAATGCCCACAATGGTTTCCGCATCTCTTTCCTTACCTTTCCTCCACCACCTTTGTAAAAACCTCGATGATAGATCTGGGTCGTAGATCCGGGAAATCTAACGGTGGTAGTTCACCCTGCCACCTTTCCCTTCCTTCCCCTTCTTTCTCCTTTCCCCCCGCTTTATCGCCCCATCATGCGATCTTCGTTGTCGATCTATCAAAATCCGACAGCCCTCGCTAATCCTGACAACCCAACTCTGCCGAGTCCTACCATCCACTATGCAAAAGACCCTTCCTATCACATCTCGACACCTATCCCCCACTTCAAACTCCCGCCGTGCAACTTGTTCAACGCACCCAACCCACACCATAGGATCTCCTCCCCCTCATTTGACGGTATGTATTTCATATCGCACAATTTTTTCGTTCGGATTTTAAAACTCCAAAGTCATGTGATACCGGTGGTATCGAAAAATCCACGTGGCGAGTGATCAATGGAATCACATTCCCTTCGAGCAAAACCACTTACTGCCCAAGGGTCGTGCGAAAACCACCCGTGGTATTTTGAAAACCACTTTTGTCCAAGTCATGCCAAATACAGTTTGAACTGGGTTTTCACCGGTTTTTCTCAATAGAACTCCTCCGCTCCGTCATCCTCCTAAGCAATCAAAACCCCCATCGCAGGTTTTTTATAACGATTTTTGTGGTTTGTTGCAGGTTTTTACCATAGTTTTTGGAGCAGAAACCCTGTCCAGAACTCGCAAAAATACAGTGCCAAAGTCTTCCATGTTTGGAAGCTAAATCACGAAAGGAAGGAGGCTATCTGGTTTCACCCAAGGGTTTGGACCGTGCTGTGTGAATACTGGTCATACCCTTAAAACTCTCAACTGCGCTAAGAACCTCTGGCCCATACTAATAAAGGAAAATACAATAAAGGTTGAAGATTAAAAGATTGAAGAAATTCCGGCGTGAAAGATCGAAGCTTGAAAGCTTCAAATCTTATGGTTTGAAGGTTAAAACAGGTTTTAAAGATAAACAATTCAAGCAGATCAAATAAAGCAAAAGCCAATGAACAGTCGAAATTAAAATGGTTTTGTGCATAACTGTGAAGGATTAAAGAGTTAAACCCTGTTGTGTTAAGTTTAAAACACAGTGCAAAGATCAACACAGTCAGTAGGTCAGGATTAAAGGCTCCGAGATGATTATGAGTACATAAAGCAGAATCACAGCTATAATAGTGTTTAAAGCCACCAGATCAGCACAAAAACAGTGAAGGAGCCTCTGAATGCCACATCATGGAGGCTATAACTCCTCAAACTGCCACCTAGGGACTTATTTCATTAAAAGAGTGCATATTTATTAAACATTCAGGGATATTTATAAAAAAAAGGCAGCTCAACATTAACTACCAACCTACCTAAAACCCTCAAAGTCAACAAAGGCAACTGAAGGTGATGAAACTTAATGCAAAATTGATTCAAACAGAGATGATCATTCAAAATCTTCTCTCTTAGGCCTCCCAAAGGTCAATAAACCATTACTCTGTATTAATTTAACTAATGATCCCTTCTTACACTCCACCTCCTCATTCTTCTATAAATACTTTTGTAGAGGACAGTTTAGAGGTTGGTCTCTGGATATCTGTTGCATGTAAATATCTTTTGAAGCTGTTGTAGCTCTGTTTTGTAACTGAAGATGTTGGAATTGTTGTCATTGATGGCAAAGGAGATGACAAAGGAGGAGCACCTGAAACATCATTCAAGGGGCAGAAAGGCAGCAAATACATCAGAGGAAACAGAGACAAAGAGAGATAGCAAAAGAAAGGCAAAGGAGCAGAGGATAGCAAAGAAGCATAAAACTATTCAAGGTGCAGAGTGGGTATCGTTAAGTGTTTAGCATTGCATGGGTATGGTGAGACTCTGTAATTCGAAGTATAAATGGCTCCTATGTGAAATTATGATTAACTTTGTACATGGATTTACTGTGGAGTATAGTGTGTGAGGTTATATATATACTAAGGAAATTACAGTCATAACATAGTGAACCCGCAAAGGAAACTGTGAAATCAGGTGATGGCACAGTAATAATTGTATGGGAAATTCTCTGAATGAATTTCTTTGTAGAGGTTTTGTGGTCGATATTGGTGAAGTCAAGTTTAAAACTTCTTGGTGGAAGTATTAAATTGAATTGAATGTTACGAATTTGGGCTGGATTCATACAATCTATTTTATGAAGAAATTATGTATTTTATGGTGAATCTACATTATTGTGGAAGTGATTAGATGAAAATTTCAATGTGTGCATAGCATTCTTGGATGCTTCTAGGAACCCATAAGGGGTTTTCTCACCAAAATTGAGCAAATTTTGACATGATCTTGTTTTTTGTGTTTTTTGGCCCTAATTGCACATTTTTCTAGGTGCTGCCATGTTTGCTAGGAGAATCCTCAGCTCATGAAAGTAATTTTTTTTTATGTATTAAATTTTGAGGCATCTACTCACAAATTTTTAGATCAAAAGGAGTTGTTTTGGTCCCCGAAAGAAGCAAAAATCAGTCAAAATTCACCTTTCTGCCTCACATATCAGCAGATGAGACCTTCCTGGGTTTTTTCACTCAGTCCACTTTTTGATAGACTTATATGGATCCATTTGAGAAAACTCAAGTAGTTCCAAAAACAAGACATCTAGGGCTTTCCAACGAGCTATCATGGGCCTTGTTTTGACATCAGGAAGTCCCTCAAAAGTTATCTACAAAACAGGATTGTTTCTGCTGCTACGCTCCTAAAGAATTTTGGCTAAAAACGCAGTTTTCTGAAGTTGGCCATCCAAATGTGTGTTAAGCTATTTTTAACTCCATGTCAGAGATTAAAAGTAAATTTTATTTCTATTATTAGCTTAAATAGATATTTGTATTTGGCCAATGGCCTTCTAGTTGCTCTAGGAGGGTTTCTTCCTCTTTGGCCTATATAATCCAAGAGGATTCATTGAAACCAGAGGCTGAACTTGATGTTATAGAGAAATACATAGCATTATGAGCTTTGAAAAAATACTTTTCTTATGAAGTGGATGATCTCTTGCTTGACTTTGATGGTGGAGGAGGATTGTATGTAGGATTCCATGGCTTGGTGAATGGTATTGTGTTCCTTATCTGTTATTTTTTCTTAGTTTATCATACATGTTTTCATGCTTCTTGCTTGCTGTAGTTCAGTAAAGAATAATTTTGAGATATGCCCATGGAGGCACCTCAAATTTCCTGATTCATTACAGCTTAAATGTTTTCATCTTTCTTGGTTATGTCAAAGAATTCTTAATTGCTCTTTGGTACCCTAAGAACTTGCTATCAGTTTCATTAATGGTTATTATGTATGTTGTCTAGTATGATTCACGGTACGCCCTGCTTACTCATAGCTAATCAAAACTCCATTTCTGAAATCTCTCTCTGAATTATTGGTTGTCTTAGTTAAGTCAAAGAGGTCTTGTTTTGATCTTGCCCTTTGTCCATCCTTTGCAGTCTTATTTCAAAGTTCCTGATAGCTCAAGATATGATGTTTAGGAGTTCCCTCTTCATAGATTGAGTTGTTTGTTTGTCTTATTTGCTTTCTCAAAAATTCTGAAGGTGATTTTCCCAAAGTTAGAGGGTCTTATACTTCTATGCATCACCTGATTTTTTATTTTCTGCATCTATCAGTTTGAGTTTCATTTATAGTGATTAATGGTTAGCCCTACCACATGAATGCTTGTTGTTTAACTATTTAGGCTTAAAACCTCTTTGTCTTTCACAAACTTAGTGTCCATCTCATTTCACTTTCACCCAAATAATCCATTTATCTCGACCAAATCGGTCCTGCAGTAATACCTTGTCCACCATTTGAGACAGTCTCGACCTTTTTGACCCCATAGCCCAGTCAATCTGACAAAATTTTTATCTATGGAGAAAAAAACAGCCCTAAGCATAGCAGTGAAAATGAGCATGGGGATAGCCCACCCACAGCTAGTGATGATGAAGAACAAACTGAAGAGCAGCAGGGTAGTGACGATGAGGAACAAAGGGAAGAGGTTCAAAGCAGTGATGAGAAACAGAGTGACAGTCAGCATGAAAGCAATCAAAGAAACAGTGAGCATAGTGGCAGCATGCAAAATGACAAAGAAGACAGTCATGATGAAGGAAACCCTCAACAAATTCAAGACAGTGAGGAGGGTAAACAAGGTAGTCCACAGACAGAAAGTGAAGATAGTCAAGCAGCAAAAAGGGATCATAAAGCTAACAGCCCTAAAAAACATACTCTAAACAGCACTGATGAGGTTGAAGGCAACATATATCAAGAGGTTCAAAACAGTGATAAAGGTGAAGATGGCAGCCCTAAACAAACTCAAAATAGTGAGGAAAATAGTGAACAGGGCAACAAATCAAGTGATGATGGAGGCAGAAGTGTAAAGGATCAAGTTGAACAAGTGCTAGTGATGAAACCTCCTCTCTCTTCTCCTCAAAACAGCCAAGAAAATGTGCTTGTTGCCTCTCCTAGGCAAGGGGCCATGATTCATTCCTCAAAAGCACCAAAGGCTAAAAACACCAAATCTGCAAAGAAGAAAATCACTCCAGCAGTGACTAGTAATGTCACTAGGGTGCTAAGGAGTAGAGGCAAACAGCCTAAGAAGAGTATTGTTGATTTGCCAAAAATAACAAGAGCAAAGAAGTCTATCCAAAGCAAGGGCAAAGAAAAAGTTGAAAAGCAAGAGAGTAGCCATGAAAAAGACAGAGAGTTTGACATCATACAAATAGACAGTGATGCTGGAGATTATGAAGCCATAATCCTTGAATCACTTTTGAAAAATAGAGAAGCCCAAATCCAGGACTTAGAAACTGATCTAGAAAGGTCAAAGGACCTCATACACTTTCTACAAATGCAAAATAGGCAGATGAGTGGGCTAATGGCAATCTATGAGGCCCGGGCATTCAAACACTAAAGGGAAGCATACAAAGCACAAGTCAAGCTTGAAGAGTATATGGGTGAATTTGATGATATTGAGGAAGAAGAGCAGCCAGTAAGAAAAAGGCCTAGGACTATGGGTCTTAGGAAAGCTTTGGAGAAACAGAGGGAAGAAGAAGCAGCCCTTGCTCGATCATATCCTCTCACACAATTGCTTTCCCAAGAGATAGAAAATGATAACGAATCATGGCTTGAAAGATCCAACAAGCATTTGGAGGACAAATTAGACAAGTCAAACAAAGACTTGGGTTTGCAAAGGAAGATGACCGGGCATTACAAGAAATTGAACCAATTTGCCCGAAGAAAACTCAAAATTGCTCAAGAAAGGCTCAAAACTGCCCAAAGGAGGCGCCTCGTGAAAAAGGGGGAAAAATACATATCTAGGCTTGAAATCTTGGCTTCAACTTTCTTGCATGCTTCTAGGAACCCATAAGGGGTTTTCTCACCAAAATTGAGAAAATTTTGACATGATCTTGTTTTTTGTGTTTTTTTGCCCTAATTGCACATTTTTCTAGGCGCTTCCATGTTTTCTAGGAGCATCCTCAACTCATGAAAGTAATTTTTTTGGATGTATTAAATTTGGGGGCATCTGCTCACAAATTTTTAGATCAAAATGAGGTGTTTTTGTCCCCCAAAGAAGAAAAAATCATTCAAAATTCACCTTTCTGCCTCACATATCAGCAAATGAGACCTTCCTGGTTTTTTTCACTCAATACACTTTCTGGTAGACTTTCAGGGATCATTTTGAGAAAAATCAAGTAGTTCCAGAAACCAGACATCTAGGGCTTTCCAACGAGCTATCACGGGCCTCATTTCGACATCAGGAAGTCCCTCAAAAGTTATCTGCAAAATATGCTTTTTTCTGCTGCTACGCTCCTAAAGCATTTTGGCTGAAAAGAGAGTTTTCTGAAGGTGGCCATCCAAATGTGCGTTAAGGTATTTTTAACTCCAAATCAGAGATTAAAACTCAATTTTCTTTCTATTATTAGCTTAAATAGATATTTTTGAAGATATTTTGTGCCTTGGGCTTTGCAAAGCCTCAAGGACGAAATCAGATATTTGTATTAGGCCAATGGCCTTGTAGTTGCTCTAGGAGGGTTTCTTCCTCTTTGGCCTATATAATCCAAGAGGATTCATTGTAACCAAAGGCTGAACTTGATGTTATAGAGCAATACATAGCATTATGAGCTTTGAAAAAATACTTGTCTTATGAAGTGGATGATCTCTTGCTTGACTTTGATGGTGGAGGAGGATTGTATGTAGGATTCCATGGCTTGGTGAATGGTATTGTGTTCCTTATCTGTTATGTTTTCTTAGTTTATCATACATGTTTTCATGCTTCTTGCTTGCTGTAGTTCAGTAAAGAATAATTTTGAGATATGCCCATGAAGGCACCTCAAATTTCCTGATTCATTACAGCTTAAATGTTTTCATCTTTCTTGGTTATGTCAAAGAATTCTTAATTTCTCTTTGGTACCCTAAGAACTTGTTATCAGTTTCATTAATGGTTATTATGTATGTTTTCTAGTATGATTCGTGGTACGCCCTGCTTACTCATAGCTAATAAAAACTCCATTTCTGAAATATCTCTCTGAATTATTGGTTGTCTTAGTTAAGTCAAAGAGGTCTTGTTTTGATCTTGCCCTTTGTCCATGCTTTGCAGTCTTATTTCAAAGTTCTCGATAGCTCAAGATATGATGTTTACGAGTTCCCTCTTCATAGATTGAGTTGTTTGTTTGTCTTATTTGTTTTCCCAAAAATTATGAAGGTGATTTTCCCAAAGTTAGAGGGTCTTATACTTCTATGCATCACCTGATTGTTTATTTTCTGCATCTATCAGTTTGAGTTTCATTTATAGTGATTAATGGTTAGCCCTACCACATGAATGCTTGCTGTTTAACTATTTATTCTTAAAACCTCTTTTTCTTTCACAAACTTAGTGTCCATCTCATTTTAATTTCACCCAAAGAATCCATTTATCTCGACCAAATCGGCCCTGCAGTAATACCTTGTCCACCATTTGAGACAGTCTCGACCTTTTCGACCCCATAGCCCAGTCGATCTGACAAAATTTTTATCTATTTATCCTTTGATCAGTTTGCCCTCAAAAACCTAAAACAAACCAAAACATACTTAACAACTAGCGTAAAATCCAATATACAGAAGCAAACAAGTTTACATCCTTTTCATAATAGAGAGAGCCCTTTGTGAGTCCAGGAAGGCTAGGTCCTAGGGCTCCAAAGCTTGGTCTGATGTTACCCTGTCATTTGGCTTGCTAATCTGCCAAATCACAGGACCATAATAGGGGTTAAAAGGATAAAGGTTCATGGAGATTCTGAGTTGATTATTAGGAAAGTAAATGGGGAATATAGTGCCAAACATCCCAGACTTAGAGCCTATAGAGATGATGCCATGTACTTGTTGAAAACATTTGATGAGTTCCAATTAATTTTTGTCCCAAGAAACCAAAATGCCCTTGCCAATGGCTTAGCCTTTTTTTCTAGGAATTGTCTTACACCTTATAAAACCAAGCAATGCACCACTCAAATCAAGTTCAAACCAGCTATCCCCGATAATGAAAGATACTGGCAAGTTTTTGATAGAGATAAACAAATAGAAGACTTCCTACAGTCCAAAAATGAATTTGAAACACCACACTCAGATTCAGATTTTGATGAAGACTGTCCTACTGAAGAAAAACCACTTACTAAAGAAGAAATGTCTCCAGAGATTGCAGAAATAAATCTGTTAACAAATAAATTCTAACATATGACAGAAAATAGCACATATTTACAAAATGAAGACCTGGAAGTGCTGCAATCTAAAGAACAAAGCTTGCCAAAAGGACTGGTTCCTTTAGAGGAATTATTTAATTTGAATGATGTGGCCAAAAAGCCAAAACTGGAACCCATAGAATCTGAAGTGGAAGAATGCAACATAGGTAGTAAGGAAAGGCCCAAAATAATCAAACTATCTAAAACTTTACCAGCTCATATCAAACTGAAATATATTGAGTTGTTTAAAGAATTTTCTGATGTGTTTGCATGGAGTTATGAAGATCTGAAATCATATGATACAGAAATAATTCGGCATAAGATACCCTTCAAATAAAACCAGAAACCTTTTAAACAAAAATTGCACAGAATCAACCTTGTTCAATTACCTCTAGTAGAAAAAGAAATTAAAAAAATGTATGAAGCTGGAATTATTGTCCCTGTTAGATACTCAGAGTGGGTGTCTAATCTTGTATCAATTAGGAATAAAATAGGAGAGATAAGGCTTTGCATTGATTTTAGAAACTTAAAAAAAGCCTCACTGAAGGACAACTATCATTTGCCCAAAATGGATCATATTTTACAAAAGGTAGTTGGTTCTAAAAGAATTTCTTTGCTAGATGGCTTCTCATGTTACAATCAAATCTTAGTACATCTTGATGATCAACTTAAAACAGCCTTTACTACACCTTGGGGTACTTTCATGTATTTGAAAATGCCTTTTGGTTTAATGAATGCTACTGCCACATTTCAGAGAGCCATGGATATTGCATTTTCAGAAGAAATAGGTTACTTCATTGTGATTTACCTAGATGATATAAATGTCTACTCTAAAATCGATGAAGAACACCTAATACACTTGAGAAAAGTCTTGAAAATGCAGAAAATTTTGACTATCCTTGAATCCAAAGAACACTTTCTTTGGTCTCCAAGAAGGTAAACTTCTTGGGCATATCATATGAAAATAAGGAATAAGGATAGATCCAAAAAGAATTGATGGCATTTTTCAAATCAACCATCCTAGAAACATCAAGGAACTTCAATCCTTCATTGGAAAGATTAATTTCTTGAGAAGGTTCATACCCAATGTAGCTGAACTCCTTAGACACATAACAAATATGCTTAAAAAGGAAGAAGGAGTTAAATGGACCTTAGAAGAAAAGAAGACATTTGAACTGGGAAAACAAGCACTCACCAAAAGACCAGTTCTTATCAGCCCTGATTTTTCAAAAGATTTCTTCATTTTTTCATTTGCATAAGAACACACTATAGTTGTTGTACTATTATAGAAAAACTTGAATGGACAAGAGCAGCCCATTGCATTTTTTAGCAAGGCATTGAGAGATTCGCCTCTGAAATACAACATAATAGAAAAACAAGTCTTTGCCTTGGTCAAAGCCTTAAAGGACCTCAGAGTTTACATTTTACGTTCCCACATCATAGCATTTGTGCCTCATTCAGTGGTGAAAGACGTATTGACCCAAGATCCAGATGGAAAAAGAGGAAAGTGGATTGTTGTAATTTTAGAGTATGACTTAGAAATCAAACCCACTAAAATTATAAAGGGTCAAGGACTAGCAAAACTGATGGCTGAATCTAACTTCCAAGCTCTTGATATAAACATGTTTAATGCATTAGATGAACAAGAGGACTTTTTAACTCCAATTATTGAAGATCATTTTCTGAATTCATCTTGGTATGCTGACATTTTGTATGTTTTGATCAATATTAATGTTCCTCCTAGTTTGTCTAAAACAAAGGTAAGATTTTTAAAGTTGAAAGCTGTAAAATACTGCATTTTGAATAAATGTTTATATTGGGAAAATGCTAGTAGATTATTGCTTAAATTTTTTCCTAAGAATGATGCAGATAAGATCAAGCATGAGTTTCGTGAAGGAGAATGTGGAGGCCACCTCTGCTGGAAATCAACTGCTAATAAAATCCTTAGAACTGGTTATTACTGGCCCACCCTCTTTCAAGATGTCCATAAAAATTATTGCCTGTCACAAATTCCAAATCTTTGAAGGCAAAAGAAAACTGCTTCCCTTACCTCTGCAACCAATCACTGTTGAAGCTCATTTTCAGCAGTGGGGTCTAGACTTCATTGGGAAAATCCATCCTCCCTCATCTGCCCAACATAGATGGATCCTCACAGCAACAGATTATTTTACCAAGTGGATAGAAGCCATCCCCTTTAGGAATGCCACTGACTCACTCATCATATCATTCCTTGAAAACCATATACTGTCTAGATTTGGTTGTCCTAGAAAGATCATAACTGATAATGCTGTTGCATTTGGGTCTAAAAAGATGGTAGAATTTTTCCACAAGTATCAGATTATATTGGGTCATTCCACAGCTTATTACCCTTAAGGTAATGGACTAGCAGAATCATCAAATAAAAGTCTGGTAAACATTATCAAGAAGTTGTTGGAAGATAACAAGTAATCATGGCACAATAAGCTAGTACTTGCTTTATGGGAAGATAGATTGATAGTTAAGAAGTCAATTGGGATGTCTCCCTACCAGCTAGTTTATGGAACTGATGCAATATTCCCAACCAGTTTAGGAGTGCCAGTAATGAAGCTAATATAGGAAGTACAGGCTGAAGATGATGATGTAACAAGAAGAATAAACCAGACTATACATTTACAGCAAACTAGAGAGGAAGTATACATCAGAGCACAACAACTACAAGAAAACATCAAGAAGCTATTTGACAAAAGAACCAAGACAAGTGATTTCAACATTGGTGATAAAGTTTTGAAATGGTATTCAAGAAGAAAAGATAAGGGCAAACATGGAAAATTTTATAAATTATGGCAGGGCCCTTATCTCATCCAATCTTCTATTGGAAAGAATGCATTTTTTCTGCAAGAGTTGGATGGAGCTGAATATTTTGGAGGTCCTGTCAATCGCAGGGTTCTCAAGCATTATTTTGTTAACAGATATTTTAAGTTTCAAAGATTTTGTTATTTGTATATGTCATCTCTTTCAATTTAAGAAAAAGAAAAAAATACAAAAACAATAGAAAAATAAAAAGAGGGCAGAAATAAAGAAAGAAAGGTACATCCCCATACCAAAAAGAAAATAAAATCTGAAAGTGCGCAAGCTTAAATGCCACTTCCAAAAACAACATTGCTATTTTAGTCATACAGCCTAATCATGACTAAGATAGATTTCAATTTTTCTGTTGATAGATTAGTGAGGAAGATTTTCCAAACTATTCAATCTTGGCTTATCAGTAGATTATATTTGGATAGAAATACAATGGTTCAAATAAATTAAAAATCTGAACCAAAGGAAGAAAAGAACAGCTCAAAAGGATCAAATCAGAGCTGCAAAAGAAATGAAGGATGATTTTTTTTTTTGATATTCAGATCTTAAGCCTTCATAGTTTTGTTTTAAATTTCTGCAAATAAAGTCTATGTACAGCTTGTACATACAACCATAGACACCACAGCAAATCAGACAGTCTAATCCTGATTTAGCTATGTTTTAAATTTCTGTTTTAGAAAATAGAGAATAAAATCTGCCAGACAGTCTAATCCTGGCAGATAGTAGCTTAGGTAGAGAATTTATGAGTTCAATAGTCTAAACTCATGGAAGAAATAAGGGTAGATTTAGATTATTTTTCCTCCTTTCAAAAAGAATAAATTGTTGATGTTCAAGGTCTGCAAGTCCAAATGCACCAGCTGAAGAAAAAATGTTAGGAAGTAGGCTATGTAGGTAGAATGATTGGGAGATATTTGTTTGCTGATATGAAATACTGAAGATCTTTTCTAAAGCAGCATGATCAATGAAGAAGAGGTTTTCATGGATAAGGCACAGGTCTACATCCCAGAGGTCAAATTCTGAAGATTCTTGACACCTCCAAGGAGCTACCATCCCCAAGTGGAGCCACTGTTAGCCATCAGTAAATTTTTGACTAAGCAAATGATGGCTAAAAATAAGTCCTAAGCCTTCAAGAGATTTTTTTTATGCAAAACTTCTCATTCTTGAAGACTTCTTGTGCTTCCTAAACTCAGCAAGCAATCTTCACTACTGTTTCATTAAGAAAACCCACCAAGGAGCCATGCCGGTGTCCAAAATCACTGCTTTTAGACCTTTTTCCATCATTATCTAAACCTATTTTTCACTCATTTTCTGGCCCTCATTTCCCTTTATCTCTCCTCATTTTCCCTAAAAAAAACCCTCTTTAAATCATTACAAATCCCTTGCAATGATTTAAATACCCTCATTCTTCCTATCGGAACACCTAAAAACACCTAAAAAGGTTTCATTTTAGGCCTTTCTTAGCCTCAGGATTAAGCCCCTTTGGGTTTGAGCCCCGATCCCTTCCAGCATATAACCTAGCCCTGCAACCGGGTGCCTAAAAATCTTTAAACCCTTCATCGCATCAGCCTTTCCTTTTATAAACCCGCTTTTTCTTTACAAATTTTCCCCCGATGCGATAGACCCCTGTCTCTTTAACCCCTGGTTGCTTCTCCCCCATAAGACCGCGCCCCTACCCAATCTCTAGCCCCTTCCCCTTATCTTTTTTTACCCCATGCCCCTAACAAAAAACCCTTTCCTTTGCTTTTTCCCCACACTACCTGGCGGATTCCTAATCAAATTAAGACCATCGATCTTAAAAAAATCAATGCCCACAACGGTTTCCGCATCTATTCCCTTAACTTTCCTCCGCCACCTTTGTAAAAATCTCGATGATAGATCTGGGTCGTAGATCCAGGAAATCTAACGGCGGTAGTTCACCCCGCCACCTTTCCCTTCCTTCCCCTTCTTTCTCCTTTCCCCCCGCTTTATCGCCCCATCATGCGATCTCCGTCGTCGATGTATCAAAATCCGACGGCCCTCGCTAATCCCAACAACCCAAATCTGCTGAGTCCTACCATCCACTATGCAAAATACCCTTCCTATCACATCCTGACACCTATCCCCCACTTCAAACTCCCGCCGTGCAACTTGTTCATCGCACCCAACCCACACCGTCGGATGAGGGGGAGGAGATCCGACGGTATGTATTTGATATCGCACAATTTTTTCGTTTGGAGTTTAAAAATCCAAAGTCATGCGATACCGGTGGTATCGAAAAAGCCACGTGGTGAACGATCAATGGAATCACATTCCCTTCGAGCAAAACCACTTACTGCCCAAGGGTCGTGCGAAAACCACCCGTGGTATTTTGAAAACCACTTTTGTCCAAGTCGTGCCAAATACAGTTTGAACTGGGTTTTCACTGGTTTTTCTCAATAGAACTCCTCTGCCTGCATAATCACCCCCCTCTGCATCGCTCCTCCGCTCTGTCATCCTCCTAAGAAATCAAAACCCCCATCGCAGGTTTTTTATAACGATTTTTGTGGTTTGTTGCAGGTTTTTACCATAGTTTTTGGAGCAGAAACCCTGTCCGGAACTCGCAAAAAGATAGTGCCAAAGTCTTCCATGTTTGGAAGCTAAATCACAAAAGGAAGGAGGCTATCTGGTTTCACCCAAGGGTTTGGACCGTGTTATGTGAATGCTTGTCATACCCTTAACACTCTCAACCGCGCTAAGAACCTTTGGTCCACAGTAATAAAGGAAAAGACAATAAAGGTTGAAGATTAAAAGATTGAAGAAATTCTGGCATGAAATATTGAAGCTTGAAAGCTTCAAATCTTATGGTTTGAAGGTTAAAACAAGTTTTAAAGATAAACAATTCAGGCAGATCAAATAAAGCAAAAGCCAATGAACAGTATAAATTAAAAGGGTTTTGTGCATAACTATGAAGGATTAAAGAGTTAAACCCTGTTGTGTTAAGGTTAAAACACAGTGCAAAGATCAACACAGTCAGTAGGTCAGGATTAAAGGCTCTGAGATGATTATGAGTACATAAAGCAGAATCACAGCTATAATAGTGTTTAAAGCCACCAGATCAGCACAAAAACAGTGAATGATCCTCCAAATGCCACATCATGGAGGCTATAACTCCTCAAACTGCCACCTGGGGACTTATTTCATTAAAAGAGTGCATATTTATTAAACAGTCAGGGATATTTTAAAAAAAAAGGCAGCTCAACATTAACTACCAACCTACCTAAAACCCTCAAAGTCAACAAAGGCAACTGAAGGTGATGAAACTTAATGCAAAATTGATTCAAACATAGATGAGCATTCGAAATCTTCTCTCTTAGGCCTCCCAAAGGTCAATAAACCATTACTCTGTATTAATTGAACTAATGATCCCTTCTTACACTCCACCTCCTCATTCTTCTATAAATACTTTTGTAGAGGACAGTTTAGAGGTTGGTCTCTGGATATCTGTTGCATGTAAATATCTTTTGAAGCTGTTGTAGCTCTGTTTTGTAACTGAAGATGTTGGAATTGTTGTCATTGATGGCAAAGGAGATGACAAAGGAGGAGCACCTGAAACATCATTCAAGGGGCAGAAAGGCAGCAGATACATCAGAGGAAATAGAGACAAAGAGAGATAGAAAAAGAAAGGAAAAGGAGCAGAGGATAGCAAAGAAGCAGAAAACTATTCAAGGTGCAGAGTGGGTATCTTTAAGTGTTCAGCATTGCATGGGTATGGTGAGACTCTGTAATTCGAAGTATAAATGGCTCCTATGTGAAATTATGATTAACTCTGTACATGGATTTACTGTGGAGTATAGTGTGTGAGGTTATATATATACTAAGGTAATTACAGTCATAACACAGTGAACCCGCAAAGGAAACTGTGAAATCAGGTGATGGCATAGTAATAATTGTATGGGAAATGCTCTGAATGAATTTCTGTGTAGAGGTTTTGTGGTCGATATTGGTGAAGTCAAGTTTAAAACTTCTGGGTTGAAGTATTAAATTGAATTGATATGTTACGAATTTGGGCTGGATTCATATAATCTATTTTATGAAGAAATTATGTATTTTATGGTGAATGTACATTACTGTGGAAGTGAGTAGATGAAAATTTCAATGTGTGGGTAGCGTTATTGGGGTATCACATTGTAGAGATCGTGAAATTAGATCGACGGCGTAGTCCGATTGCTATGAATGAGATTTAACTACAATAGATATTCTTTATAATGATAACAGTTGAGTAGTATCATTGAACCGTATTGGAACCACGAGATAGTGTTGTACACGAAAGCGAAGATGGAACCCGGTAGAGGAACGCGGAGTTAGGCGGAACCCCGAGCCAAAAGGGCGGAACCATGACCAGATGAACAGTGACGGCGGTTTATGGTTTTCATCGCACCACCTTTACACGGTGGGCGGTATTTGAGGAGTTGGGAGCGATTCCACAGGATGGACGATGCATGTTCCAGAGAAAGTTGGAAAAACCACTCTCACTACGCGCCATCGCACATTAACTCTCGACTGAGGACCCCGTGCGATATCGATAGAAGCCGTCGATCTGGAGGGAAGCGATCTGACGGTGATCATATTGGGAAGATGCGCAAAGGTTAACTTAAGGTACGGGCATGTGTATTTGATTGATTTCGTCGATTGTATGGTGGGGCCCATGCATACGAATGTGTTGATTATTGTTAAGATTTTCGGATTTATTAATCTTTGGGGTCATAGTTATAAGGTTCGAACATTTAGTTATGAGGTGTGAAGGAAGTCCCCGAAATGAAATAATAACTGTCGGGTTTATTTAAATATCAAAGGTATTGGGTCACATAAGGGCTTTCTATTATATCAGTTGGTACTAAGCCCGTCAACACATTCCTTAATCTAATTCTATGAATTCGATAATTGAACCTGAAGAAAGGATCAAGAAGGATCCCTTATTGAATTAAAAGAACGAACCAGGATATTGAACTATTCGAATTATGGGTTGGTTGGGCAAAGAACTTTGAATGTATTTTACACAGAGGTTGAAATTTATTATAAAGGTCGAAGGTTGACCTGAATCCTTACAAGTGTATTGACAAATATTCAGCATGTAAAGGTTTCCACTGCAGAAATTAAAAGTATTGAAATTTCCCAGCAGTGATATCGAAAGACAGTTATATGGACAACAGTTATACAACTGCAATGAAGAAGAGAGCCTACAAGAACGAAAGAGAGAGAAACAATAGCAGAAAAGACAAATCCAGTCAAGCCAAAATCCAGAAAAGAAGCTGAGTGAAATTGAAGTGTGTAACTGAAAATCTGAATGTAAATGTTGTAATTAAATTTTTTATTGTTTGTGATGCATTGGCAAGTATCCTAAGGAAAAGAAAAATCCCACTATAGCATGGAAATTTGTACATATCATTATAATTTTAAATTGAGTTGGATAAAGGAATGAGAAGACAAAAGCCAAAGAGTCATGACTGTTCACTCAAAATTCCTTGTGAAATACAAACAGTCATGTGAGGAACTCTATAAATAATATCAACTGGATATGCATAAGAGAGGTTAGAGAGAGTAAATATAGAGAAGGCAGAGTATAGAAGAGACAGGCAGAGAAGATTAAGAAAAGAAAAGCAGAAAGAGAAGCTACAGAATAGAGATGATATCTGAGGTAAATCAGCAAACATTCAGTTTGATAAATTGAGGAAGTTAGAGCTTCCCTATCAAGTTGCAGCTTGATAGCTGTCAGCTGTAGCTGACTGAGGTTGGAGCCTCCTGTAGGTTGGTGCCTGCAGAAAATTGAAGGGAGTTGGTGCTTCCTTGCAAGTTGTAGCTTGCAGAATTGAGGATTGGAGCCTCCTGTAGGTTGGTGCCTGCAGAAAAACAATGGTGAGAGGGAGTTGGAGCTTGCCTTTGCATCACAACAATAATAAGATGTGGTTTTCTCCCTTTATGGGTTTCCACTTATATCTGGTGTCTTTGTGCATGATGTTTATGTGTTGATCTGATTTATATCATCTGCTTAATACCTGCTGCTCTCATATTAAAGTCTATTGTTATATTATATTAATACTTGCTGCTCACATTCTAAGATTACTCACATATCAAGTTGGACATGAAATGAAGGGTAAATAAGTTTTAATGAAAAGCTTCAAAAACCATGAATGTGTTAAACTGATTCACCCCCCCCCCCCCCCCACTCTCAGTTTAACTAAGGGTTCAACAGAATACACATAAGCTGAGATGAGAAGTTTGAAGCTGTAGAGACCCACTGGACTTGAAGATTGTAACTGGTTTGAACATCAAATACAAATAGCTGATTTATGGGATCCTGGTATATGTCAATGGTGATGTGTTTCTCACTGTAATTGTCATTTTTCTTTATGTTTTCATTTTGTCCACTTTTCTCTGGTAAAGAACAGCAAATATAGATTAGGATTTACTTCAGAAGTACCCTAAATCTCACTGATAAATATTTATCCTTTATGTTTTTTGTTGATTGTTAATTTGAAGGTAATTCAATAGAATATAACCAGTGAAGTGTTGGTAAGCCAATATTTCCTGAGTACAGCTTGATATATTGTCTTTGAATTTTCTTGATAAGTTTTATAATTAAGGATTGAGCTAGAGAAGTCTATGGTTAGCCATGTCCTCTAGTTTCGTCTTCAACATTTGCTCTGAAAAGTTCCCTTAAGAGTATGTTGAAAGCAGGCTAGTTTAAAAGTACTTACTTGATCTTAGACTACTTTTTATGTTTATCATGAATGTTTTCCCTTTGAATATGCTGAAAGCAAGCTAAGTTAAAATTATTTACTTGATCTCAAGTTATTCTATGTTTTTTAAATGTTTTCTCTTGAAAGTACATCAAAAGCAGGCTAGTTTAAAAGTACTTACCTGATCTTAGGTTACTTTTGTGTTTTTCCTCAAGTGCATGTCAAAATCAGGCTAGTTTCAAAGTACTTACATGATCTTAGGTTGTCCTTTGTTCCCTCATCTGTTTGATTTCCCTCACTCCATTTCTTAGTGTTTCATTCCGTAAAATCAACTTGAACAGATCCTTTGACATAGATGACTTGCCCCATGGACCACTCTTGAACCTTGTTGTTCAATTAAATCATATTATGACTCCATAGCCCAATGGATTGATGCTACTCCTTACCTATCTTATCAGCTGAACCATTCTTTCATTTACTTACACCTTCACCCTTCATATAGACTTCCTTAACCTTCATGTTATTATGCCCAACCAGACAAAAAACAAACAACCTTGTTCTTCATAACTAGCCTAAAATTATACTTCAAGCCTTAAAGATCATATCTTTAAACACATACATAGAGAGATCCCTCTCTGAATCTAGGATGGCTAGATCCTCAAATTCCAAAGTGGTTTTGATGTAGGCTCTACAGCGTTTGTACTTTCCAATCTTGCAAACTACGGAGACACAACAAGAAGTACCTAAGTACTTGACCTTAATAGTTCAAGGTTCAATCATGAATTAGAGAGTTTCTGTATTGATTGGCAATGGGGCTACCCACAATTTCATTGATGCCCATCTTGTGCAAAGGAGGGAAATACCCACTAATACCTTTGAGGGATTCTCTATTTTGGTCCCAGGAGATAGAACAATGCAATGCATGCATTATGTCCCATCACTTTCAGTCACCATGGGATCCTACACTTTGGTGGATCACTTCTTTGTAGTTGACATACCAGACACCAATGTTATCTTGGGTGTTTAATGGTTGATTACATTGGGGAAATTAACCACTGATTGGGAGGCTTTGAAAATGGAATGGATGGACAAGAAGAGTGGTGAACCTAAAATGATCAAAGGAATGCATACTTACCCCTCACATAACACTTCCACATATAAAACAGAGATGGATTTGCGTAGTGGAAGCAAGGACTTCACAGTCCCATCTATTATGTTCATGAGATTTCTGCATGGGACACTCTTATCTAGTGGCAAACCACCTGGGAGGCCACTTGATTCAATTTTGGTGGGAGATCTCTCACTACATGATGCTCCAAGATCAGATCCGAGAGGGATGGGAGCATTAGAAGACACAGCTACAATGATGGGAGGCTTGGGCAAGCACAAGAAGGAGGGAGATTTTCTTTCCTCATCATCATCACCCACCTTCATTTCTGATTATGCGTTGTTGGAGGAGAAAAAGGGAAGGTATGTCCTTACAACATATAAATTTGGCATAGGATATTTCAAAGAGGAGATCAGCAACATGACATACATTCTTGTTGATGCATCATCAGCGTTGTCATTGTTGGGGAGTGTAGATCTATACTGGAAATCCTAGCTGTTTGTGGATTATTCCAAAGATCTTCACACTTGTATGATGCTTGATGACCAGCTGCATGAAGAGGGCTATCTAGTCCATGAGGGAGTCATCTATCATCCTGATAGGGTCTTCGTACCTAGAGTCTCCAAGCTCAAGGAGAGGATGCTACAAAGGGCCTACAAAGAGTTCTGTTTCAGCCCTACCTATTCTATGAAGATCTACAACACTATCATGGGATGCTTTGAATGGGAAGGCTTTGGAGGAGAGCTACATCAGCATTTTCAAGAATGCATGAACTATGTGGAGTTGGGGCAGCCATGTGACTCTATGCAAGAGTTATTTCAGCCATCTCTTCCTTCTTTTGAAAGAGGAGAAAGATCCATGCACAACTCCATGTGTATGAGGGACATTGTTGGTGAAGGATCTGATCATGTAAAAAAAGTTTCATTTTCTGATTTTTCATATTCTTTCACCCTATTTATGCAGGCCATGACTCCAAGAAGGAGTGATGTATCATATAAATCTCATGGCAAACATTGGGCCACTAAAATTTCTGAATTTGGCCACTCCCTTGTTGTGCAAAGGGATATTTTCTTTCATGATGGGTTCTTCCCAAAGGCACCAAACATATCTCACACTTTCAGCCATGGTGAGATGACATGTGCAGCAAGTAAGTAGTGGGGAAACCACTTACCACACCTTGATCTGATGCAGGCGGGAGATGCACTGCGCTGATACCATATGTGGGACTATGACCCACCTCCTCATGCTCAAATTTCTGTTTGTGTATATGTAGTTTTGCTTCCATACCTTGATGATATACTTGTACTTTTTATGGGATTGTATGGAGGGAGGATGGGAAGTTTTCATGTACCACATGGGATGGAGACTCTCTATGTACCTTATGCTACATGTTTCAGGGAGAGTATTGGTTCAGCCATGTTTGTTTCATTTGAGTTCTTGACTCCTTGTGGGATGGACTATGTACATCTCATAATGACTTTGGAGGAACAATTCATGGAGGGTTGAATTGGTGAACACTTAGCTTATGCAGAAAGCTTAACTCATGATGGTGTCACCAATGGATGAGGAGAAGTGTTGCAACACTCACCCTATTATTTGCTTGAGGACAAGAAACATTTTGGAGGGGAGGACTGTAATATTCCCAATTAGCCCAAGCTAATGGGAATATACAATTTTAATTCATTTTCCTGTTGCATGAATAAATGTGTAAAGGAGGACAATAAAAACTCCTAAAACAATGAATAAATCAACTCCCCATGTGAAAAAAGATAAATCTGGGCCATCTTAATAAAACACCCTTATGTGTGAAAGGGATTGAGACATTTGACTAGGTCAACCATGACCATATCAACAACGTTGTCTAGAGGGGATGAACCTCATTGATGCACAACACAGTCTTAGTTGGAGGTGGCACATGTGAAAGAAGCTAAATCATTAATATGGTTTAGGGTTTTGCAAAGGCTTCTATCTTATAAAAGGAAGAGGAGGACAACAGAAGAAGGTTTTTGAACATGTTATATTTCTGAATATATTGTCTGTTTAGACATATATCATTCTCTTGTTGTTTAGCTGAGAATAGTGCTATTTAGCACTGGGTGTTCCTGATCGGGAATCCCACCTCCTTCCTTGAGAGGCCTCTTGGATGATTCTTGTTGATCTTCTTCACTATCAAGCATTTGGCCAAGCTTCATCTTCCAACTACAATGCAAATCATGTTGAGGGTTTGTTTGTCCTTGTAAGTTGCAACAAGTGGAGGCTAGATCTACTCAGATCTAGGCCATTCTAGTGGCTCTTTTCAGTGGGAAAGTCTTCTATCCCATTGGCAAGAGTGTATTGGATCATTGGAGCTTCTGATCCACATCTTGGCATTAGGCCAAACTGATCTAGAACCCTACAGCGCAGTCCATCTTATAGATCTGCGTTTTTCTGTAGGTGCTGTTGTGAGGGCTTTTGGCATAAATTTGGAAGAGTGATCTCTAGTGTTTGGAATTTTCCTTTCACTGTGGTGATCCATGGATTTTAGATCTAATCCATGTTATATTCATATCTGATCTAGATTCTCCTATATGTACTACATATTTTCTGAATATTTCTGTAGATCTACAGGTTTAGATCTCAAATCTACTCCTTGTGCTTCATGTATTGCTGAAAACCCTAAGGGGTATGTAAAGTAGAGACTCTATAGTGTATGGATCTATCATAGATCTAACTATTCATGCATTATTTTTCTCTATATCTAAGTTGTAATCAACAGTTGTTGCAACATAATAAAATTAACGTTGTCAAGGCAGTTTCTGCTCATTTGTATGGTTGTTGCACCTCTTTTTTAGGATATTTCTTCATTGGAGACTCTTATTTCCTATTATACATAGTATGGGCCTCATTTTAAATCTTATTTACTGATGTATATGTGGATTTTGAGCCTTCATATTGGCCTCCTACTACTTTTCAGTTAAACTGCGTTATTTTGCTGCAGTATTTTCTACATATTGCTACAGTCCCTTTTTGGGTGATTTTCAGCTATACTAGGTGTGGGAGGTTTGTTTACCTCACCTAGAATGATTTGTTTCAGATATCCTCTTGGATTTAGATGTCATGTTGTAATATCTACAAGATCCAAGGGTTGATTTTGATTTATGTAGCATATTGTTGAGGAGGTAAATCCCCTCTGCGGACAGAGGCGATCCCTACTAGCCCAGATCGGGTCTAGCAACAATCAAACATGCTACAGTGCAGGTTCCTAATTGTAAATAAACCAAATTGTGAGGAAGGCTTACCTGGAATCCAACGCTGTCGTTTGTAGAAGAGGTGGTGCTCCCGTTCCTTTGCCCTGGTAGATCACAATCCTCACGATCTTCGTGATCGGACACCTGCACATACAAGAAACAACACAAACGCAAGCATAAAATCCAGTATATACAACTATATGTCAGTCGAAGAGGACATAACTCATGAACATAATCAAGAACAAGAGTGGAACCATAACCAATAGTCGCTTATCATTAATGAGTCAAAATAAGAATACAACCATAGCTTCGACGCTGAATTCTCCTTTGGCGGGTCGTCAGCAAAACATGTCTCGATAAAGCCTGTCAAGGATGGGACAAGCCTCTCTCTCCGGATACTTGACAATAGTCTCCTTGCTTGGATTTTGCCTTAAGGGAATCAAGAAGGCTCTTGCAGCATAAGGATGTGAAAGCTCTTGGGAACTAGCTTGCAAAGGAGATGAGCAAGCTTTTATAGATGGAGGAAAGGGAGTTGGGATCCCTATAATTATGGGATTGGCCCTATCATCAAGGAAGCTTCCATGAGAGGTGGCAAACCACTTCCTCTCTATGGAAATCCGTAGCCAAACCTCCCAACTCAAGATAGATATCGGTCCAGGAATTTGTTAGGACGAAACTTCCGCCTTTTATTTTTTAAAAACACCTCTTAATATGGTTGGCGCGGGTGCGGCTCTATGACAGAGCGCCAATTGGCGCGCCCTCTTTGGAGGATTTTCCCCCTTGGAGCGAGGGCTGAACTATGGAACCGCGCCAATGGAAAAATAGCTATTTTTAGGGTTTTTTTCAAGGAGATGTCTTCAGGGCAATGAAAGCTCATCTTCAGAGGGATGCAATGAAAGTATTTTCAAGCCTTGTCTCTGCTCACAGGTCACAGAATGAGCCCTCCAATGTGCGGGATGGGGATTGCAGGGACAGTGAAAAATTACTGTGTAACAGATGCCCCCTAAAGCATGAGGTCCGAGAGAGAGAGAGGGGTGAAATGCTTTACAAGAACATGTCGACTGAAAACACTGCCATCGGAAAACCTGCAGAGCGAAGTACAACTGATGTCTCAGATACATGATATATATGCGTGGTATGGGCGCAGCCATCCATAATAGAGTGTACAATAATCTAGATCCAAGGCATGGACGCAACCATCCAGTGAGGATTGATAAATAGACTCAGGTATGGTCGCAGCCATCCAATCAGTGAGTCATGTAAATAATCATAATAATCCACAATATCGCAGCCTGGATTACAACAGACACAATCCAGGGTCTTGCGCTCCATCTCGACCCAAACAAAGTACAAGTTCAAGCATGCGAATATGTGAGATGAAGTCGAACATGCAAGAACATCGTCTGATTACCAACCAATGATGAAAGTTGTTAACAGACGCGAGAGAAACCACTAATAATGACAATGGCCCTCAAGGTACTATAGGTACAATCTATGGCATGTGAATCAATGGGTTGACGTCGAACACCCGCAGAATCACTCGATCGGAGGCCAATGATGAAAACCTCACGTCGAATGCGAAGAACCTTCCATTAAGGCATGCAGGCTCCAAGGTACCATAAGGGAGTCTCTAGATCAACTTCCTGGATAATGAGATGAAGTCGATAGGAAGTGACCTTGATCGAAGGTGGGACATAATGTTTCCCACATCATCAACACGATACAGAAGAACATGATGTTTTTTGCGAACCAGGATCAAATGAGAATCAGAAGGAGGTTGATACTTTGCAGAGGTCAACTTCTCTTGAACATATAACGGCACAATAGTGGATTCGGCAGTATTTGACATCAACGGATCAGAGGTCATGGTGACGAGGAAATGAGCAGATGAGAGGTCAAAAGGGATCATCATGACAAGTAGTCTGTCGGCGGAGGTAAGTGAAAAACGAGATGAGATGTCTCCAACCCGACACGAATGCAAACAAGTGCCACGTTCAAGAGCGACATACTGCCGACACGACAATGATGTTGGTTCTATTTTCCCCACCATTTCGATGAGTACCTCTTTATTTTTACACAAGCTTGAAGAGGATACCATATGCTTGTCATATAAGTCCATCCTTCGGACGAATCCAACCTAGTACATTTAACGAGCCCTAGGAAGGAGGGACTCGGATAACTTCATTACGACTGAACCCAATGTCATCAGGGTTTAACGAGTCTGACAAAGGAAGAACTCGGCGTCTTTTCATATTTAGAGAGTTTGAAAAGACAGCGGAAAAGTAAACTCCAATAGTCCCTTTTCGTAAATAGTTTCTCAGATCCGAAAAGGTAGAAAATAATATCCGAGAAAACCTCCTAGTCGCGATAGGCTAGGGTATTCCTTTTTCATAAATAATCCATCCCAGCCCGAAAAAGGGGTAAACATATACTGGGTAGATGTCAATTCGTTTCCACTTTAACGAGATCGAAACGACAAGGGCCTCAGCAATCTTTTCATGTTTAGAGAGTCAGAAAAGAGCTGAAAGATGACTCCTCCTGGAGGAACGAGTGGTATAAAGGGAAGCAACTAGTTCCGATAATGGTGGAACTACTCTGAACAAATGAAGGTCAAGAGGCTAGCTAACAAGACCACTCATCGCAGCGGTTCCTCAGGAACGGGAAAAACAACCAAGTGAAGGCATATGATCGGCCAAGAAGATAGTGACGATGGAGTGATAAAATCAAGGCTCATCTGGCAAAAACAGGCTGATAAAATGGCAATCACAAGGGGTAAAATGGGAAAGGTTTCATTTTTATACAAGCTTGAAATTAGGAAACTTTGCTTGAAGTTGGATTCATTTTTACACAAGCTTGAAACAAAGATAAACTATGCTTGAAACCAGTTTCATTTTTACACAAGCTTGAAACGGAAACAAACTATGCTTGAAATAGTAAGCATGCCCCCATCATGGTGAATCAATTCGAGGTACATGCCCCCCAAGCTTCAGTCCATATGAAAGTCAAATGGAGTGAAGGTTCAAGTTACGAGATCAAGAGAAAGACTTGACTGGGATTTTACGAGTGTTGGGGTTCCCATGTTTTGGCCAGGTTGACAGAGACCAAAAGATGAGACAACATAGAACCACTTTCAGACCTTAGGATCTAGCCCTCCTAGGTCCAGAGAGGGATCTCTCTATGATTATCAAAGGATATAAGTCTTTGAAGTTCTCAATTGTGATTTTAGGCTAGTTATAGGCTCAAGGTTGTTTGTTTGATTATTTGAGTTTGGTTGTTGAGAATCAGGAAGGAAGGTTTCACCATAAGACAAGGGTGGGTAAAGAAGGAAGCTAGGCAAGAATAGATAACTCAGGGAACATCAAGGCCATTGGGCAATGGAGTCAAGAAAGGATTTACTTATGTTCAATGTGTAAGCTTCAATTGGGCTAGTCATCTAGAGCATTTGGATCTCAAAGGCTGATTGGTGGGATGGAACACTAAGGAATGAGAATGAAGGATGGAAAACCATCTGATTCCGTCTATAGATCAGGCCAGAGGTCATTTAACTCCAGGCCTGCTTGGACAAAACCATAGGCAACACAAGGGGTCTTGAAAAGGTTTGTATGGAAGGGCAGGTTATGAAGAGGCAGCGACGGGCTTTACACCTCCCAATGTTCCTAACCTCTTTCAATTAAATCTTAACAAAGACATCTGAACACTGATTCTATCAACTTGCACATCAGAGAGCAGACAATAATCATCCACTACACTGGTTTAGTCAATTAAAAACAATATTCAAATACACATATGAGCAGAAAACATTAAAGACTGAGAGAGCTGGGACATAAGGTACCTAACAAGGGTAAATCTTATGTCATGCGTTCAGATGTCAGTCAGAAGAACATGAAATGGAATGGAAATAAACACAGAGATAAGAAAAACATCACCAACTGCTGTAGATCAGGATCTAATGAAAAATGCTTATCATGTTAAACACAACACCAATCAGGTACATCACTGCCCAAAGCTTTTACATTCAGCCTGAATACATCATATTTCTCAGCCTGTCATACAACTATTACACAGGAAACTTGGCTCGGGACAAAAATGCTTGCAATTCACTGATAATGCAACAACAACCATTACAATGATATCCCTCTGTGCTTTATAGCAGAAGAGACACAGAGGACCGACTGAGGAGGTAGGTGAATTTTAAATGTTACATTTAAACACAACAATGAATGCAGGGCCGAGGCCCATGCCGCTTGATATGTTGTATATTTAACCTTTGTCCTCTCCCCGGTGCAATAGAGATCTGCTTCAGATATGATTTGACCTTTTGGCTGCAGTACTCCAGGTGATTTGAACCAAATAAAAGAACTTGCTGAGAGGTCTGCCTCATGGGTGTTAGATTTTTTTGAACTATAGCTGGGATGAGAAATTCCTTCAAGGACACGGCGCATAATAAAGACTGTATGGGAGACCTGTCCTTTATTGAAAAACATTCTGCTGATCAGAAAACCTTGATATTACCTCTTATTGATGTTCAGGATCTCCATAATCGATCCTCGGGGTCTTCAAAATGATGCTTTGCCTCTTTAAACCTCTGTTTCAGAGCTCAAAATCTTCGTTGTCGCGCATTAATCCCTCTGCTCTGTACTGAAAATCCTTGCTGCTTCATGACTGCCTCTTTCGAGTTAGTTTGAGCTTTTAATGGCGCCGGCATGATTTTCGGCGTTTGAACTCTGCTCTCCATTAATGTGAGTCCTGACGGCCCCATTCCTTGACCTTCCTTAGGGTACTGGCTCATTAGATTTGATCCTGACTGCGCCGCACGCCATTGAGGTAGTACATTGAACAGCGGTGGTCTCATTTCCTAGAAACTCTGCAACATAGCAAACTTGTGAAGAAACAGTGGACGGAGCAATGGATGCAGGGCGAACGAAATGGTGGTGCGGCGGTGGCGGAAAAAACGGTATTATGTAAACGAACGATGAAAATGCAGTGAAGTGGTGGAGTGCACGGACAATAGGGTTTGGTAGAAATATGCAGCGCAGGCCGTTAGATCCTGGCCTGGAGACGAAGATCAACGGTGGAGATTGATCCGGCGTAACAATATATGAAACTAACAAGAACAAGAAAAATGCATGAAATGCGATGGTGATGAATGAAATAGTGGGACCCAGCGAAGGTGGAGGGCAATTAGATCCTGACCGTTAGATCCCAGATCCGATGGACGGTTAGGATCAAATCGGAGGATCACAATCAGGGGGGGCAAGGGTGACACATTCAAAAAGTTCCGATTGCGATCGGGGCGATGTTGCGATTGAGTGATGACCGTTGATCCATGGAGAAAAGGACGGACCAGATTGAATCGGAAGACAGAGAGAAGGACTCGCGATCAGCGGAAAAGGGAAGAGCGATGGTCGTTGGATCATGTAACAGACGGACGGCCAGGATTTAATCGGGAGACGGAAAGAGGGACTTGCAATTGCGATGGGGAAGGGTCTGCGATTGAGCGCTGACCGTCGATCTGGCAGGGAGATCAACGGTGGAGAACACAATCAGAGGGGATCTGCGATTGGTGGAGGACCGTCGGATCAGCGGGAAAATGGACGGCGGAGATTAAATCGGCGGATCGCAATCGGGGGTCGGACAAGAAGGCTTGCAATTGCAATTGGAGCGGCGGTGCGATTAAGCGCTGGCCGTTAGATCGGCGGACAGATCAACGGTCAGGATGCAATTGGGGGATTGCAATCGGAGGAGGGAGCAGAAGGCTTGTGATTAGTGGAGGACCGTTGGATCGCGGGGCAGATCGATGGCCAGGATGAAATCGGAAGGCGGAGAGAAGGGGATGAGATCGCGATCGGAGCGCTGTTGCGATTAAGTGCCAACCGTCGGATCTGGAAGGGAACGGATGGCTACGATGCAATCAGGGAATCACAATCGGGGCGGCACAACTGGGGTTTGCGATTGCGATCGGACATGGGTTTGCGACTGAGCGCTGGTCGTTAGATCTGAAGGCCAGATCAACGGCTCAGAATGGATCGGAGGATCGCAATCGGAGGTCGGAGCAGGAGGCTTGCAATTAATCGGAGGTTGCGATGCGAATGTTGCGATTGGCGTTCCGCCGTCGGATCATCGCAGAAGATCAACGGTGTAGGACACGCCGCGGGACTTAACGAGTTAAAAAAATTGCATCGGGCTTTTGCGTTATAACAAAGGAATCTGCACCCGCCCGATCTTCCGATTGCGATTAGCGCCTGGGACTTAAGTGCTTGGTCCCAGCGCACGGGCATGTGTGGGAAGTGGTTAAGGGCAAGGGGCTAGGCCTTAAAATAAGGTCGGAAAGTGGGTTTTTAGCCCCTTTTAGTGGATTTTGGAGGTTGGGAAGGGGAACGATAAGGGGAAAAATGGGAAATAAAGAGTAAGGGAAGGACTTAAGGGGATTTTTTGGGGGGATTTGAGGGGTAAACGGGGAAATAGAAGGGGAGCCAAGGGGGGATAAAAGAGGCTAAATGAGGGTAAAAGAAAGGGAATTCAGACAAAGGGAAAGAGGGGGAATTGATGTATGTTGCAGGGGTAAAGGAAGGAATAATAGGCCCTTTTAGCAATTTACTAGCAGAGGGGGATTTGTATTAGGCACAACAATTGAGAGACTTCAAGGAGGATGGATTTTCAGGGGAAAGGCATTCCTTGAAGACTCAACAATGAACTAGCCCCCTATTTTCTTGTCAAAAATTTCATAGGGGGGCTAACAGTGGCTCCACATGGGGATGGCTTCTTCTTGAAGGAGTCAAGAATTCAGAAAATGATCTCTTGGTGTAGGCCAGATGCCTGCTGCTATAAGCCATCTTTCTTCTTTCTTTAGATTAGCTGCCACAATATATTGGATAAAAAAATTAGCAGAAACATTTTCCCAACCAATCTACCTACCCAAACTAGAGCTCTAACAATTTTCCCTTGGGTGCATTTGAACTAGCAGACCCTTTACATTTTATTTTGCAAAACAAAAACAAACCTATTCTAATTCTACCCTTATTGCTCCATGAGGCCAGATTAGACTGTTGGCCTCATCTATTTCTCTACCTAAACTACTACCTATTGGGATTAAACTGTCCAACAGGTTTCTTCACCTACATTCTAAGACAGGAAATTTAAACACAACCAAGCCAGGATTAGACTGTCTGACTTGCTAGGCAGAAACTTGAAGAAAACAAAACTGTGAAGGCATGGAATTCTGCAACTGTAAAACATCCTTTTTCCTTTCTTGTGACTCAGGTTTTGAGCATATTTGAGTCACTTCTTTCCTTTGCTCCAGCTCTGATTTTGGGCATATTAGAGCTGGATCTTCTTTCACTGCTGATCCAGATTTTGAGCTTGTAAGGACCAGCTATTCTTCTTCCCTTTGGCTCAGATTTTGAGTTTATTAGAGCCAATCCTTTTGCCTCAGAGGTTCATGTTTTGAGCATGTCTGAACCTCTCTTTTCATTCTATTTTTTTTTTTTTGGAACAATTTCTTCACTTTTTTGCTGAAAATGAAAATTTGCAACGGTATATACAATGGAAATGAAACTGGAAATGGAGAATTAGCAGAAATAGTGTTTGAGCATCCTGCCATTGACAGGACCCCCAAAAAACTCGGAACCATCAAGTTCTTGTAAGAAAAACGCATTAGGACCCACAGTGGCTTGAATGATGAATGGACCTTGCCACAAGCTGTCGAATTTGCCATGTTTGCCTTTATCTTCTCTTCTTGAATCCCACTTCAGGACCTTGTCCCCAACTTTGAAATTTGTTGCTTTGGTTCTTTTGTCAAACTGTCTCTTCATGTTTTCCTGCACTCTGACAGCTCTGTCATAAACCTGCTCCCTTGTTTGCTGAAGATGGATTGTTTCATTAATTCTCCTTATCATGTTGTCTTCTTCTGATTGGATTTCTTGAATAAGCTTTACCACCGGTATTCCAAGGCTAGTAGGAAAAACTGCTTCTGTCCCATAAACCAGCTGGAAGGGGGATATGCCAATAGATTTCTTTGTAGTGAGCCTGTCTGCCCACAAGGCATGTATCAACTTTTTATGCCAAGACCTTTTATTCTCTTCCAGTAGCTTCTTAATGATTGTAACCAGGCTTTTATTTGATGATTAAGCTAAGCCATTACCTTGGGGGTAATAGGCAGTTGAATGTCCAAGTGCAATTCCGTACCTGTGACAGAAATCAATCATTCTTTTGGATCCGAAAGCAGCAGCATTGTCAGTGATTATTTTCCTTGGGCAGCCAAACCGAGATAAGATGAAGTCTTCTAGGAACCTAATGATGACAGAATCAGTGGCATTCCTAGTGGGTGTGGCTTCAATCCACTTAGTGAAGTAATCAGTAGCAGTGAAGATCCATTTGTGTTGCCCAGAAGAAGAGGGGTGGATTTCTCCAATGAAGTCTAAGCCCCATTGCATGAAGGGACCTTCTATGGTGATAGGTTGCAGAGGGAGGGGAAGGAGCTTTCTTTTGCCTTCAAAAATTTGGCATTTGTGGCAGGTAAGGATCATTTTATGGACATCACTGAAGAGTGTAGGCCAATAGTAACCAGCCCTGAGTATCTTATTTGCAGTGGCCTTCCAACTCAGGTGGCCTCCACACTCCCCAGCGTGGAATTCTTGTTTGATTTTTTTGGCTTCAGTTTCAGGCAAACATTTCAGTAAAAGGCCATTTGGATTTTTCCAATATAGACTCTCATTCATAATGCAGTAATTTCTAGCTTTGAGTTTTATGAATCTGGCCTTTGTTTTGGACAGTTCCGGAGGGGCATTGAGGTGTGTGAGCACGTAAAGGATATCAGTGTACCAAGGAGAGTTCTGAAACTGCTCCTCAACAGTTTGATGGGGCAATCCTTCCTGCTCATCCAGGGCATTCATCATGTTAATATCAAGGGCCTGTAGATTAGATTTAGCCATCAATTGGGCTAGGCCTTGACCTTTGATCAACTTGGTGGGTTTGATTTCAATGTCATATTCTAAAATTGTAGCAATCCATTTGCCCCTTTTCCCATCTGGGTCTTGGGACAAGATATCTTTGACCACTATATTTGGCACATAGGCAATGGTGTGAGAATGCAGAATGTACACCCTAAAGTATTTTAAGGCCTTAATCAGGGCATAGGCCTGCTTTTCCATGATGCTGTACTTTAGGGGTGCATCCATTAAGGCTTTACTGAAGAAGGCTATAGGTTGTTCCTTACCTTCCGAATTTTTCTGCAGCAAAACTGCAGCTATCGTGTGTGGGGAAGCAAATGAAAAGATCAGAAAATCTTTTGAAAAGTCAGGGCTGATAAGGACAGGGGCCTGGGTGAGTGCAAGCTTTACCGACTCAAAAGATTTTTTGGCTTCAACAGTCCACTTGATTCTTGCATCTTTCTTTAGCATTTCAGTCATTTTTCTAAGATGCTCAGCAAGATTGGGGATAAATCTTCTAAGGAAATTGATCCTCCCAATGAAGGACTGTAGCTCCTTGATGTTTCTTGGATGTGTAATTTGAAGTATTCCCTCAACTCTCTGGGGGTCTATCCTAATCCCTTTCTCGGATATGATGTGGCCCAAAAGCTTACCTTCTTGCAGCCCAAAAACAGTCTTCTTAGGATTTAGGGACAGACCGTACCTTCTACATTTTTCAAAAACTTTCCTCAGATGTTTTAAGTGTTCTTCTTCTGTTTTAGAAAAGATCGTTAATTCATCCAAGTAGATAACTATGAAGTGTCCAATCTCATCTGAGAAATCAATATCCATTGCTCTCTGGAAGGTAGCTCCAGCATTCATCAATCCAAAAGGCATTTTCACATACATGAAGGTGCCCCATGGAGTGGTAAAAGTTGTTTTGAGTTGATCTTCTGGGAGTACCAGAACCTGGTTGTATCCTGAAAAACCATCCAGCAAGGAGATTCTTTTAGAGCCCACTACCTTCTGTAAGATATGTTCCATTATAGGCAAGGGGTAGTTATCCTTCAGGGAGGCTCTATTGAGGTTTATGAAGTCTATGCATAGTCTAATCTCCCCTGTTTTCTTCCTCACAGACACTAAGTTCGACACCCAATCAAAAACCTTACAGGGACTATAATGCCTGCATCATACATCTTCTTAATTTCCTTTTCTACTGCAGGCAATTGTTTTGGATTAATTCTTCAAAGTTTTTGTCTAAAAGGCTTCTGATTTTCCTTTAGTGGTATCTTATATTGTATAATGTTGGTGTCATAGGCCTTTAAGTCTTCGTAGCTCCATGCAAACACATCAATGAATTCCTTAAACAGGTCAATGTATTTCTTCTTCATGTCTGCAGGTATAGACTTAGCCAGTTTTATCATTTTGGGTTTGTCTTCAGTGCCTATGTTACATTCTTCTACATCTGATTCTGCATGTTCTATTGTGGGCTTCTTTGCAACATCATCAAAATCAAAGAGATCCTCTAAGGGTGCTAAGCCTCTTGGTATGTTCTTGTCTTTGGCTTGCAGCACCTCCATTTCTTCTCTATCCGCGTTTTCACGTTTTATGGCTGAATCTCCAGTTTCTTCAGAAAAAGAATTTATTTCTATACTACAAGGTGTTTCTAGTTCATCTGGGGAATCCTCACTTGGGCAGCTGTCATCATATTTTGAGTCTGAATCAGAAAATTCAAACTCATTTCTGCCCATCAGGAAATCTTCAATCTGTTTGTCTCCTTCAAAGACCTGCCAGTATTTTTCATTGTCTGGCACTGCAGGCCTGAATTTAGTCTAAATGATGATTTGTTGGTCAACTGGGGCCTTAGGATAAGAGCTAGCTAGGCAGGCTAGTCCATTTGCAATAGCGTTTTGACCCCTAGGAATGGATACTAAATCATATTCAACAAACGTTTTCAGCAAATCTAGAGTATCATTCCTATATGCCCTAAGCCTGGGGTGTTTTGCCGAATACTCACCATTCATCTGTTTGATCACTAACTCAGAGTCTCCTCTCACGATTATCCTTCGGGCTCCTAATTTTTTCAACAGATTTAAGCCCAAGATTAGAGCCTCATATTCTGCAATGTTATTCGTGCATTTGAAATGCAGATTGACAGCGTGGCTCTCCGCGTGATCATTTTCGGTGTTACGCAGCCACACTCCAGCTCCAGCGCTTTGCCTAGTGCAGGACCCATCAAAGTTCATTTCCCACAGGGGATCTTTGTTTACTTCCACTTCGCTTTCTACCTTACAGCTGGATTCACCATTAGGTTGAGTTGGGAGGTCTGTACTAGGTTGTAAACTATCTTGTTGTTCGTAGAGGCCATGGATGTCAGGGAGGTGGTTAGCTTGTTGTTCTTGTTCTGTATCTGTTTTACTTGGAGTGAGAGGTCCACCACAGACCCTACAGGCTTCATTGTTGATTTCCTCTTCATTTTCGGTGTGCTGCCCATGGTCTTCCTGATCATATTCTTCCAGAGTGGCCATTATGAGGAGGTCCATAGGCTCGGTGTTCTCATTTGTATGCCTATTCTGGGACTCTGGCTCTTCTAAGGATTCATCATTACAAAAGATGAAGGAGTCAAGGTCGGTATGCACAGAATATAACGGTGAATTTTCAGGTTTCTCGGGGCTACTGACTAGGAATTTCATTTGGGATTCTCTATACAGTCTTCTTAATTGGCCAAATATAGGGATAGTGGCATATGAGCCATCCATCTGCATGGTGCCTTGCAGCTTGGCTCCCCATGATCTAGATAATAACATGCCATACTTGGGTGGCACGTCTGCCACCACTACATCCATGACCATACATTTCGCAGGAATTTGAGTTAAGCTCACACATAAGTCTTTGATGAGGCCTAGGCATTTTACTCTACTAGAGTCAAATGAGTATAAGTCTTTATAGGATCTGGTGATTTCGAGGCCTAACTTCTCCATGACTACCTTAGGCATTAGATTGTGTGATGCACCGGAGTCATGCATGGCATTATGAAGGATCTTGTCATGAATGTTAAGACTAATATAAAAAGGTGGAACTACCCCTTCCTGAAATTTCCCCTCAATCTTGGGACCGAATATGAGGGCAGGCTGATCATCACTCAAATTTACAGTGTCATTATTTATACTCAGATTTAATGCTTTCAAAATCTGGCCTTTATATACATCCTGAGAGGCAAGCTCAGATAATGGTACAGAGATTTTGATTTTTGCAATCTCACTTTCTAAATTGAAAATGGATTGGCTTTTGGGACTGTTCAAATCTGTTTTATTTGCAACTACCTTAGTAGCTGAATCGGTTTGTGTTTTCTCATTATGTACATGTGTAGACACAGTTTTATCAGGAGCACTAACTGAGGTGCTAGTGCTACTGGTTGGTTGACTTTGTTTTTCATTGTTTTGGTTGCCTTTCTGTTGGTTTTTCTCAAAACTCTCAGCTGTTGATTTATCGTTTACAGTGGTTGCTTTAGAAGATTTTTCAGGCCTCTTTTTGATGGTCACCTCAGGAGTTTTGGTTTTGGAAGTGTCTTGGTTCTTTTTGCTCCTGAGCCCATATTGTTCTCTGACCTGTAACATGGCATCCTGGTACCCAAGTCTGTACTCTTCAGTTTCTAATATTTCCTCATCCCAATATGAAGATGAGGGTTGATCATCCTCTGAGTCACAGTTCAAAATCGAGTCCTCTTTTTCGAACATGTTTATCACATTCCCTTCAGACTCTTCTATGATTCCCTCATCCTCATCAAGAAAGTTTTGGAAAGGGGGAATACTTGCTGATATGACTCTTTCTGCCTGTTGGGAGTGCTGTTGTTTCTTCTAAAGTTTTGGTTTTGGTTTTGATTTTGGTTCCTGTTCTGAGTGATAGCCATCTTTTCGACCACTTGGCATAGCTTATCCAGATTCTTAGACAATCTGTCGATATTAGGATCTGAAGTGGAGGCTATAGTGTCATCCTTGTATGTTACTCTCTTCTCAGCTCTCAGTTTGGCCCTTTTTTCAATCAAATTTTCCTCTATGTTTACTGCCCCTTTCTGCATGTCTTCCAAAGTGGTGTACTCTTTATCTCTAAGCTCATAGGCCATGTCAGCATCAAATCCATCAGGATATTTGGCCAGGGCCATACCTTGTGGAGGTTTCATGTGTGGGGGAAGAGTGTTGTAAATACTGTTGAATCTAGTGGTGTAGTCATGAACACTTTCCCCTACGTTCCTCTTAAGGGACATGTATTCTGCTAGGAGCTGACGAGGGTTTGCTCTAGTTTCCCATTTGTTGATGAAAGTCTGGTATAACGCAGGGAGATCTTGGATACTACCAGCAGGCAAGTTTTTAAACCACTTTTTAACCTCTCCCCCCAGGCTCTGCGCAAAAATTCTCATTTTGATTGTTTCATCATCAATTTCCATATAGTCGAAAGAGTCCTCAATTTTATCTACATGTTGTTGTGCCGTTGTAGGCTCTTTAGCAGGGAAGTGTGGGATTTTTTATTGATAATCATCTGGTAAGGGTAGTAGAGGCTGAGGTAGGACTAGAGGTGCATACCAGGCTGCCATGATGATGTTCTGATGAGGTATAGGGTTGGCTTGAGCAGCTGGTAGTTGGATGACAGGGATGGTAGGACCAGCAGAAGTCTGTTGAGCAGATCTAGGGTGAGAAAGCCCCAAGTTTTGGAGAAAATGAAGGTCAGGAGGTGTGGAAGGAGGGGTTTCACTATCCCTAGTGTTTGGCTGGTCTGAAACACTGAATGACCTAGTTCTAGGTAACATGTTTGAAAGGTGCAGGTCTAAGAAAGGGTCTAATAGAGCTGCAAGATCTTCCGGGGCAGAAATGGCTCTATGAATGTTGCTGGAAATAGTTGATCTCCTACTCACAGGTGTTCTTTTAAGGATTTTCTCAGGATTATCAACTGTTTCAGGTGGGTTTGGATCAGGGAAAGCTCTTGTATGAATGGTTCTGTGAGCCAGAGTGCTGTTTATAAGCCAAGCAGCTTAGCCCTACTTGTTATTTCTACTGTGGTTAATGTTGTCTTGGGAACTAGCCTCCCTGTGGAGTCTTCATTATGCTTCGGGACTAGTCCCCCAGTGGAGTCTGATGTGAAACCAAGATAATCAGCAGGCCTACTGATCACCAGTGGAGTCTTTAACGTTTAGGAACAATGGAGTCGCCAGGTGGAGGGTTTAGGATGATTCTAGGATACACTGTCCACCACAGTGCTCAAACACTATCATCTTTCAGGAATCTCCTCTAAAGCAGCAAGCTCCAACCAAAGATTGACTGGGAGGGCATTTACCAGATATGTCACCCCTAAAGAGAGGATGAGATCTGGAGGCTACCTGGCCCTATCCAGGCTCTATCTAAGAGGATGGTGGATGTTCAATAATGGAGGCTGATTCAAGAAAGGTGTAACTTGCTGTCAACCTAGCCAGAGTTCTAAGTTTCTGAGTTTTTAAGAGTGTTTAAGACGAAATGTACTCAGAATTCCCCAGTGGAGTCGCCATTATGTTGGGGTTCCCATGTTTTGGCCAGGTTGACAGAGACCAAAAGATGAGACAACATAGAACCACTTTCAGACCTTAGGATCTAGCCCTCCTAGGTCCAGAGAGGGATCTCTCAATGATTATCAAAGGATATATGTTTTTGAAGTTCTAAATTATGATTTTAGGCTAGTTATAGGCTTAAGGTTGTTTATTTGATCATTTGAGTTTGGTTGTTGAGAATCGGGAAGGAAGGTTTCACCATAAGGCAAGGATGGGTAAAGAAGGAAGCTAGGCAAGAATAGATAACTCAGGGAACATCAAGGCCATTGGGCAATAGAGTCAAGAAAGGATTTACTTATGTTCAATGTGTAAGCTTCAGTTGGGCTAGTCATCTAGAGCATTTGGATCTTAAAGACTGATTGGTGAGATGGAACACTAGGGGATGAAAATGAAGGATGGAAAACCATCTGATTCCGTCTATAGATCAGGCCAGAGGTCATTTAACTCCAGGCCTGCTTGGACAAAACCATAGGCAACACAAGGGGTCTTGAAAAGGTTTGTATGGAAGGGCAAGTTATGAAGAGGCAGCGACAGGCTTTACACCTCCCAATGTTCCTAACCTCTTTCAATTAAATCTTAACAAAGACATCTGAACACTGATTCTATCAACTTGCACATCAGAGAGCAGGCAATAATCATCCACTACACTGTTTTAGTCAATTAAAAACAATATTCAGATACACATATGAGCAGAAAACATTAAAGACTGAGAGAGATGGGACATAAGGTACCTAACAAGGGTAAATCTTATGTCATGCGTTCAGATGTCAGTCAGAAGAACATGAAATGAAATGGAAATAAACACAGAGATAAGAAAAACATCACCAATTGCTGTAGATCAGGATCCAATGAAAACTGCTTATCATGTTAAACACAAAACCAATCAGGTACATCACTGCCCAAAGCTTTTACATTCAGCCTGAATACATCATATTTCTCAGCCTGTCATACAACTATTACACAGGAAACTTGGCTCGGGACAAAAATGCTTGCAATTCACTGATAATGCAACAACAACCATTACAATGATATCCTTTTGTGCTTTATAGCAGAAGAGACACAGAGGACCGACTGAGGAGGTAGGTGAATTTTAAATGTTACATTTAAACACAATAATGAATGCAGGGCCGAGACCCATTCTGCTTGATGCACTGTATATCTAATCTTTGTCACCTTCCTCGTGAAAGAAAGATCTGCTCCGGATATGATTTGACCTTTTGGCTGTAGTACTCCAGGTGATTTGAACAAAATGAAAGAACTTGCTGAGGGGTCTGCCTCATGGATGTCAGATTGTTTTGAACTATAGCTGGGACGAGAAATTCCTTCAAGGACACGGCACATAATAAAGACTGTATGGGAGACCTGTCCTTTATGGAAAAACATTCTGCTGATAAGAAAACCTTGATATTACCTCTTATTGATGTTCAGGATCTCCAGAATCGATCCTCGGGGTCTTCAAAATGATGCTTTGCCTCTTTAAACCTCTATTTCAGAGCTCAAAATCTTCGTTGTCGTGCATTAATCCCTCTGCTCTGTACTGAAAATCCTTGCTTCTTCATGACTGCCTCTGTCGAGTTAGTTCGAGCTTTTAATGGCGTCGGCATGATTTTCGGCGTTTGAACTCTGCTCTCCATTAATGTGAGTCCTGACAGCCCCATTCCTTGACCATCCTGAGGGTACTGGCTCATTAGATTTGATCCTGACTACGCCGCTCGCCATTGAGGTAGTACATTGAACAGCGGCGGTCTCATTTCCTAGAAACTCTGCAACATAGCAAACTTGTGAAGAAACAGTGGACGGAGCAATGGATGCAAGGCGAACGAAATGGTGGTGCGGCGGTGGCGGAAAAAACGGTATTATGTAAACGAACGATGAAAATGCAGTGAAGTGGTGGAGTGCACGGACAATAGGGTTTGGTAGAAATATGCAGCGCAGGCCGTTAGATCCTGGCCTGGAGACGAAGATCAACGGTGGAGATTGATCCGGCATAACAATATACGAAACTAACAAGAACAAGAAAAATGCATGAAATGCGACGGTGATGAATGAAATAGTGGGACCCAGCGGAGGCGGAGGGCGATTAGATCCTGACCGTTAGATCCCAGATCTGATGGACGGTTAGGATCAAATCGGAGGATCGCAATCGGGGGGGGCAAGGGTGACACATTCAAAAAGTTCCGATTGTGATCGGGGCGATGTTGCGATTGAGCGATGACCGTTGATCCACGAAGAAAAGGACGGACCAGATTGAATCGGAAGACAGAGAGAAGGACTCGCGATCAGCGGAAAAGGGAAGAGCGATGGCCGTTGGATCATGTAACAGACGGACGGCCAGGATTTAATCGGGAGACGGAAAGAGGGACTTGCAATTGCGATCGGGAAGGGTCTGCGATTGAGCGCTGACCGTCGATCTGGCGAGGAGATCAACGGTGGAGAACACAATCGGAGGGGGGATGTCTGCCCGTTGAGCGGAAGAGACGGGCGGATCAGCGGGAAAATGGACAGCAGAGATTAAATCGGCGGATCGCAATCGGGGGTCGGACAAGAAGGCTTGCGATTGCGATTGGAGCGGTGGTGCGATTAAGCGCTGGCCGTTAGATCGGCGGACAGATCAACGGTCAGGATGCAATCGGGGGATTGCAATCGGAGGAGGGAGCAGAAGGCTTGCAATTAGCGGAGGACCGTTGGATCGCGGGGCAGATCGACGGCCAGGATGAAATCGGAAGGCGGAGAGAAGGGGATTCGATCGCGATCGGAGCGCTGTTGCGATTAAGTGCCAACCGTCGGATCTGGAAGGGAACGGACGGCTACGATGCAATCGGGGAATCACAATCGGGGCGGCACAACTGGGGTTTGCGATTGCGATCGGACATGGGTTTGCGACTGAGCGCTGGCCGTTAGATCTGAAGGCCAGATCAACGGCTCAGAATGGATCGGAGGATCGCAATCGGAGGTCAGAGCAGGAGGCTTGCGATTAATCGAAGGTTGCGATGTGAATGTTGCAATTGGCGTTCCGCCGTCGGATCATCGCAGAAGATCAACGGTGTAGGACACGCCGCGGGACTTAACGAGTTAAACAAATCGCATCGGGCTTTTGCGTTATAACAAAGGAATCTGCACCCGCCTGATCTTCCGATTGCGATTAGCGCCTGGGACTTAAGCGCTTGGTCCCAGCGCACGGGCATGTGTGGGAAGTGGTTAAGGGGAAGGGGCTAGGCCTTAGAATAAGGTCGGAAAGTGGGTTTTTAGCCCCTTTTAGTGGATTTTGGAGGTTGGGAAGGGGAACGATAAGGGGAAAAATGGGAAATAAAGAGTAAGGGAAGGACTTAAGGGGATTTTGGGGGGATTTGAGGGGTAAACGGGGAAATAGAAGGGGAATACAGGGGGATAAAAGAGGCTAAATGAGGGTAAAAGAAGGGAATTCAGACAAAGGGAAAGAGGGGAATTGATGTATGTTGCGGGGGTAAAGGAAGGAATAATAGGCCCTTTAGCAATTTACTAACGAGAGGATTTGTATTAGGCACGAGCGAGAGACTTCAAGGAGGATGGGTTTTCATGGGAAAGGCATTCCTTGAAGACTCAACAATGATTTAGCCCCCTATTTTCTTGTCAAAAATTTCATATGGGGGCTAACAACGAGATCTTAGCAAAGACTCGAATTGAACGGGAACGTGTTTCATTATTTTAATGAGGTTGACACATTAAAAGAACCATCCTCCGAACACCTTGTTTCATGGTTTAAGGAGCTTGGCACAAGACAAGGAACTCTGCTCTCCAACCTTGTTTCATTTTTTAAGGAGCTTGACGCAAGACAAGGAGCTCTGCTCCGACCAGCTTGTTTCATTTTTTAAGGAGCTTGACACAAGGAAAGGAACCCTGCTCCGACCAGCTTGTTTCATTTTCTAAGGAGCTTGACACAAGAAAACGAACTCTGCTTCGACAACCTTGTTTCATTTTTTAAGGAGCTTGACACAAGACAAGGAACTTCTTTGCTCAACTTGACTTGTTTCATTTTTTAAGGGCTTGACACGGGAAAAGAACCATGCTCAGGCCCCTCTTCATAATGAGCAAAGTCATCGCTTACAATATTTCCACTCCCCGATGGAAGGAAAAAATCACGGAAGTCGGACTGATGCCCCCAGTACACGATGCACGACGACGTCGTCACTGAGTGCGGGCACGGGGTAGGTAGCCACATAGTTCACCTGCGGTGGGGTAGATACAACGGGTGGATAAAAACTAGGAGGGGGTGATGGCGGGCCAGTTGCCACATCAGGACCAAAGAACGAAAGTTGATCAATGGTCACGATCCGTCCTTCATGCGGAAAACAGGGCACACGAAAAAGGGAGGAGACGAGTGCTCCCATGGCATAGGTGTAATCGCGCCCCAGGAGCAGATTAAAATCCAAGGGGCCTGGAACGACCATCATGTCCATATGGACGATTTTACCTCCCAAAGTAACAGGTAACCTTGGGAGGATCCCCAATGGTTGACTCATCCTTCTGTTAAAGATCGACGGTGCAACGTAACCGAGGCGCAAGCGACGGCGAACCGAAAGCTTGCCAGGTAGTTGAGGATAGAATACTAACAGAGGCACCTTCGTCTATAATGGTGCTGGGTACGAACAGACCAAGAGCCTGTACTGTGATCTCGAAAGGCACATAAGACGGAAGGCGGAATCCTGCAAATTGACTCCAATCAAAGGAGGCGACCAGACTACTCGGAGGGGCTACCATCGAACCGAGAAGGTCTTCCCCTGGTGTTACGGAAGGAGGAGCATTCGCCATAACCTCCATCTCAAAGGCGGGAGGGGTATCCTCCAGAGCCTCCATGGTGGGAGGCAGAGGAGCAGCTCCTTGAGGTACGGGGACAGGAGAATCTTTCTCCAAGTCTAAGGAATCTGAAGAAACCAGAAGAACATGAGGGGTGTGAGGTCCACTCTCGACGGAAAAGACCTGGTGCACTGTAGATGGGGCCAGCTCAACCGATCCCACGACCAATGGTTGGTCAGGGATGGATTCTTGAATCCGAATTTCTGAGGGAGTGGGATCGACCAAAGATGATTTTTTACCAATCGTATCATCAGTAGGTGGAAGACTCAAAGAGAGCTGTTTATAACCAGCTGGGAGGCATGGTGTGGAAACAGCCGGGTTGTCCAACACTCGCTTGGCTTCATCCATATAAGGACAAAGGTGAATGGCATGGTTCCCTTCACACAACTTATAGGGATTGGTGATCTTACCTTGCTTCTTAGGAGCCTTATCAGCACCAGTTGAAGACGTGCCCCCCACCTGGCTCCCGGTAGTCAAAGACAACGGCGAACGGCCATTGGACCATGCTTCAAGAACCTTGGGAATGCCAGGGCAGTCTCGAAGAAGATGGTCTCCCGTGCACAACATGCAGGGGAACTTGACTTTCCGTGGAGGGTTGGGAGGTATATCAAGAGGAGATATTTCAAAAACAGTAGTGGCAGCTTTAGCCTCTCTTTTATCGGACTTCTCCTTCTTTGTATTCTTCTTCTTCTTCTTAGCCACCTGGTTACTCAAATCCAGACTTTCACCAAGCGAAGTAGGGGAGATGCGAAACGGGCGAAGAAGGGAGGTCCACACAGGAATCAACATGATGTCGTTCGGGTGAGGAGCTGTGATTGAACGAGTAGTGGAGACATTCGGGACCACGAGAGGTGAAAACAGCCAAACGAGGCAACCCAACAAGTAACCCGAAGGGACAACGTTTCCATGTAAGGAGCACCAACATTTCCAAAAGGAGGAAAATGACTAGGATTCCCATCAGAGGGGATTCCTTGGTTGGTGAACTCTGGAAAAGTTGCCATCAACAACTCACAATCGCACACGGGCTAAAAACCAAGGCACACAATCAAACGGCCAACAAGCAAACTCTAACAGGGTGTGTGATCGCGGGTGATTAATTTTACCACATTGAAACATAAGAAACTTCACCGTTTCATGTTTTAAGAGTCGAGAAACGGTCAAAAAGGTGACTCTATCTCTTTCAGATTTGACACAAGCGTGAAAGGAAAAGCGCTTGTTGATCCTTTCAAATTTAGGGAAGTCGAGAGAAAAGATCAAATGACTACTCAAGCATACTAGGCAAAAAGGGTCTATGTGCGTGAACTACAATATACACCTTGGTTCAATAATGAAAGAGAACTCAACCAAGGACTTAACGTACGTGCAGGAAATCTCCTCGAATGCTGTGTCCGGTGTATCACGGGTATAGGGCGGCAGACTCGGCTTCCTATGGATAAATGATAGAAACCTAGTGGGGTCTCCCTTTATATACGTGACGGTACGGGGAGCACAAGTCTGTACTAGCGCTGTCTAAAGCCAAGAGGCGAACGACAGCTACTAGGTTTTAAGACGCCGGAACACGTCTCTAACCTAGACCACTAAATGTGTTTCGTTGGATTTCAATGTTGCCTTAGTGTAAATTGAGTAAATTTTAAAGTTTATCTTCAATTACGTTTTAGTTTTCAGGCCCTAATGAATGTGTTGTCTCAAAAATCTCCTAAATGCAAAACTACATGCCACAGTATATCATTTCGTTCGATGAACGCTAGCTACAGAAGAGTTGAGAGATTTTTACACAAACAAAATGATCAGAAGACAATCAATGATATCTCTAATGCAACTAATGAAACTCAAAATTTTTCTTTCAAATTCACTAATTACTAGTAAAACCGAAAAGATTTCAATTTGCACTAATCAACCAAAAGCAAAAGAGATTTTTTATTTTCAATGTTTGATAGCTAGATGCATTAAACAAACCAAAAACAAATGAGAAGCAATTTGAGAAATGATATTAAGAGAGCGACAACAAGCAAATTCCACTCAGTGGCACAAACAATCAGATCTCAAATCGACCAAAAGTCTCTCAAAACCAAGAAAAGTCCCAAAGACACCAATGAGCCGTGTAATCTAGGTCCAGAATGAAGCAAAGCGAAATTCGAATGAAAACGAAATCAGTCACTCAAAAAGCGCAATAAGATGATAGAAAACTGTCAAACGAATGCAAGGAAGCAATCCCAAAGTCGACTGAACGAACGAAAACCAAAAACTCCCAAGGGAGGCTCGACTCACAAAGGCACCTAGATGCCCTAGGGCACGTATGCAAAATCGAAAGAAATAGGCAAACAACCAAAGGGTGGAGGTTACAACCAGTCAAACTAGGCTCCAATGCACTCAAACAGCCGAAAAAACAAGATCAAAATCACAAGTCAGCCTCAGAAAGCATGAAACACAACAAAACCTAATAGCTCACAGGATTGGCGCAACTGTGAGCTTGAAATTAGCGCCAGAAAGGCAATGGCACAGGTGCTACATAGGCAACCTGCGCCAATGGGCGTGACTGTCATGCTGAAAAGCGCGCCAGCTGAGTTTACTATGGAAAAATAAAAAATAAGCAATCTCAGACACAGACAAGTGATGACAAGGCTAAAACAAAGCCAAACAAACAGGAAAATCCAATCCAAAGAACTGACCAAGCAAGCAAGGCCAAGAAGTTGATCGGAAAGAGAAGACAAAACTCCAAGTTGTTCAGTCCGTAAACCAAACCGGAGATTGACTGAAGCAGCGTTGATCTACTCCACTAATGCAGAGCAAAAGCATTTCGAAGGCTATCTGGCTGTGCTTCAGTCTCTGTCTATAGTTTACAAATCAAACAACAAGCTGAGTCCCCAATGGAGTCGCCAAATTTTTGAGGAGGTAAATCCCCTCTGCGGACAGAGGCGATCCCTACTAGCCCGGATTGGGTCTAGAAACAATCAAACATGCTACGGTCACGGGTTCTAGTATGTCATGAGCTGAGGAAGACACCGTCAACGTTGTCGTTTGTGAGAAGAGGTGGTGCTCTAGTTCCTTTGCCATCCCACTAGTTCCTTTGCCATGGCAGATCACAATCCTCACGATCTCCGTGATCGGACACACGCACATACAGGAAACAACACAAGCGCAAGCATAAAATCCGGTATATACAACTATATGTCGATCGAAGAGGACATAAACTCATGAACATGATCAAGAACAAGAGTGGAACCATAGCGGAAGTAGTCACTTATCATTAATGAGTCAAAGAAGAATACAACCATAGCCATTGGCCGAGATTCTCCTTTGGCACGTCGATGGCTTATGTCTCGAAAAATCCTGTCAGGGATGGGACAAACCTCTCTCTTCGGATGTCTCGACAATAATCTCCTTGCTTGGATTCGGCCTTAAGGGAATGAATCAAGGCTCTTGCAGCATAAGGCTCTGATGGCTCTTGGGAAGTTGGAGACTAGCTTGCATAGGAGATGAGCCAGCTTTTATAGATGGAGGAAGGGGAGTTGGGATCCCTATAATCATGGGATTGGCCCTATCCTCAAGGAAGCTTCCATGAGAGGTGGCAAACCACTTCCTCTCTATGGAAATCCATAGCCAAACCTCCCAACTCAAGATAGATATCAGTCCAGGAATTTGTTAGGACGAAACTTCCGCCATTTATTTTTTAAAAACACCTCTTAATATGGTTGGCGCAGGTGCGGCTCTATGACAGAGCGCCAATTGGCGCGCCCTCTTTGGAGGATTTGCCCCCTTGGCGCGAGGGCTGAACTGTGGAACCGCGCCAATGGAAAAAGAGCTATTTTTAGGGTTTTTGCGGGGAGATGTCTTCAGGGCAATGAAAGCTCATCTTCAGAGGGATGCAATGAAAGTATTTTCAAGCCTTGTCTCTGCTCACAGGTCACGAAATGAGCCCTCCAATGTGCGGGACGGGGATTGCAGGGACAGTGACAAATTGCTGTGTAACACATATATTTCTGAAAATGTGTTTTTCATGCATGCATTGTTGAGCAGTCCCAATTTGGGATATTACACAATATGTGGATGAATATTTTTTTATTTTTTATATTTGTTACAAATGTTGACGATTTAACACATAATTAGAGAATTCATCAATAAATGTGTTTAAATGTCTTGGAATGTATTTATATTTTATATAATAAAGCTCTCTCTCCAAGATATGGACCCGCAAAAACATTCTTACCATTGTTGGACTTCTTACTGAATAGACATTGTTTAAATGTAATACTATGAGCTGAGAATCTAAACTGATGATTAATCAATGAATTCCAAATGAAATGTCGTCATATAATAGCTCAATCATTTCACTATACTCTGTGATGTTATTCGTTTTTCGACCAAGGCATATTCCGTGAACAAAAACTAAGTCATCAGTGGGCGAGTAAAAATCCCAGGTTGTGGAAGACAAATTCTAAGTACTACGACTAGCGCCATTGGGAAAGCCAATGTAAGTTTGAGGGAGCGTAAACATCTTAAAATCACGTGTAACACAATATAAGCAAGATAAGTAGCATAAAATCATAAAAATATTCTAAACTCGCACTCACTCACAAAAAATATGATACAAGTAATGTACAAAATATTCACGGAACAAATCATGCATAATGTTTCTTCATGCAAAGGCCATTTCTAGGCTATCCCAAAGGAATTTCATCATAATCAACTAGCTCATAGGCTCCTTTACCCAGGTCACGCTTTACAACATAAGGACCATGTCACATGGGCTCAAATTTACCAAAACCTAGTTTATCATGCTCTTGATCATAGACCAAGACTAGGTCACCTTCTGAATATGAATGAGGATTCACTTTTTGGTCAAAATGTGTCGTAACCCATTTCTTATGAGCCTCACTAGCTAGTGCAGCATCACGATGAGTATCATCTAGTAATGCTAAGTATAAAAAATGTTCCTCCTCTACAGAGGCTAGTAATAATTCGATTTCCAGTTTCAAAGACGAGATTTCACATTCAATAGAAAAAATTGCTTCCAAAACGTAAACTAGATGGAAGGGAGTAAAGCCAATTGATGTTTTAGCTGAGGTACGGTATGTCAACATGTTTGGAAAAATAATTATATTCCAATTTCGTTTATGAATTTTGATCATTCGTTTAATCATGGTGGTAAAAACCTTGTTAAGAATTCTACTTGACCATTCGCCTGTAGGTAATATGGATTATAATTGTCATGAAGTAAGCCTATTCGTGCATAAAATTCGGTCATCATAAAGTTTAGAAAATTCTCACCATGGTTCATAACGATGGCTTGTGGAACACCGAACCTGGAAATCACATGATTGAATATGAAAATGGATGTATTTTTTCCATCATCCTTATATGTAGGCATCGCCTCGACCCATTTTGTAAAATAATCCACTGCTAGGATAATCTACCCATGCCCCCCAGCCGAGTGAGGGTTACATGTAATGAAATCGACTCTCCATTTGGAAAAATTACTGACAACAATGATTAGGTGAAGAGGATCTGGAGGTGCTCGCATTTTGCAATGGTAAAATTGGAAATTGTGGCATTTCTGGACCGCATTTATACAATATTTGAACATCGAAGGCCATAAATACCTAGCGCACAACATTTTTTGGGCAATGGAAAACTCTGACATATGACCGCCACAAGCTCTAGAATGAAATTTATTCAATCCCTTTTCTGCTTCCTCGTGATTCAAACAGCATCTAAATATGGAATCAATACCATAACAATAAAGTGTATTTCCAACAAGAGTGTATTGTTGGGATTGGTATCAAATACGACGACGATTAGTTCAAGACAATTCTGACCGAAAAGTCTAAGTTTGAAGATATACGATCATATCTCCATACCAGGGATCTAAAGTACTACTAAGAAAGAGTGATTCATCTAGAATAGAATCCTCTACCACTGTTTTTGTCTCAGTATAGGGAAATTCACATAACAACTCAGCAAAGACTAGCGATTTCTTGGATTTATATTTTTCACATTTTAAATCAAATTCTTGCATGATAACTATCCATTGATAATATTTTTCCCCTATAAATTTTCTCTTAAGAATTTACATCATACGGTTGTAGTCTAAAATCACTAATATTTTTCACAAGAGTATGTAGTGACGAAAACATTGGACAACTTTAATGGCAAGGCCAATTTCTCCACATGAGCGTTTTTTATCTCATTTTTCGAGAGATTCCTACTCAAATAATATATCACATGTTCATCATTGGACTCATATTCTTGAACTAAAACCATGCCAATGGTGGCATCGAAGGCAGCTAAATACAAAAATTATCCTCGATGATAATCAGGCAAATGCAACAATGGTGTATGGGTTAAAGTGTGTTTAATTGCATCAAAAGCTTTTAAAGCAAGCTTGTCCCAAATAAATGAGATGCCCTTTTTCAATAATCGAGTAAAACATTTAGTTAGCTCAACATAGTCCAGGATGAACCGACGTAAACATTTACTTTTTCCTTGCAAACTTTAGAGTTGGCATAGGTTGGAAGGAGGAGGAAGATTCAGAATAGCCTCAACCTTAAGCGGATTGACACGAATGCCTTCCTTTGACATGAAATATCCCAACAATCAACTGGATTGTACACAAAAAATACATTTATAGGGATTCAAGCGAATATTGTAATGTTTTAATATGATAAAATGGATCTCAAATGCATTAGATGATCTTCATGTTTCAGTGAATGAGCTAGTAAATCATTCGTGTAGGGTTGCACAATATGCTTGATATCATAAAAATCATAATACATTTCCCATTGAAATGTTGCGTCGGCATTATTTAATCCAAATTTGAGTTTCCGATAATAAAAGGTTCCCCATGGAAAAATGAACATGGTTTGGTGTTGATCAGTAGGGAGTATGTTGATTTGATTGTATCCAGAAAATCCATCCATGAAAGAAAATATTTTGTTACCGGCACAATCGTCAATGATTTGATCGATATAGTGGGTAGGATAGTTGTCCTTAGGAAAAGCTTTGTTAATATCCTTATAATATATGCATGCTTTGATGGTCCCTTGATTTTTTTGACTGGAACAATATTGGAACCCAATCAGTCAATGGAATAGGATAGATAAAACCTACTTTAAGTATTTTTTCAACCTCAACTTTTATAGGAGAAAATTTTCGTGGTTGCACTGGACATAATCTCTATTTGATAGTTTTGGCATTCGGGTAAGTCTTAATTTCATGAAAAACAATGTTAGGGTAAATTCCTGGCATTTCCTCATAGAACCAGAATAAAATGTCTCAGAATTATTGAAATAGGGCTTTGTACATTTGAATATCTTCAAGTGAGCATGAAGCACCTATGTGAATGTTCACAATAATTCCATATTTGACTGATATTTTAATTGGAGTGGTTGTAGATATGTTTCCAAAATTACTTTCATATTTGAATTGAAGAATTGGCATAGGACATTTTGGATTATCTACGATCTCAGGCAAAAATATGGAAGAAAAATCATTCTCGATTTTATTAAGGTTAGGTAGAAAAGATGAACGATGATGATAATTGTCCCATGTAATTTCATCCAAATTCATTATTTCCATGATGATTTCATATGTTGGAAAAATTTTATCGAAGGGATCAGGGAATGAATTTGGTTCTAACAAAGATAATTGAGAATAATAATCAGTGATCGCATTCACTCAATCAAATGCAGAGGGTGATGGATCGAAATATGTTTGAACTGCATGACAAGCCAATTCAAATGGGATTAAAGCCATCCCATTGACATATGTTAGTGTCCCATGATTTGGAAGATTGGTAGACCAAATGCACAGGGTAACATGAAACCAGTCCTTGGAGTCCTAGGACCTAGCCTTCCTGGACTCGGAGAGGGCTCTCTCTATTAGATGAAAAGGATGTGTTCTTGTTTGCTTTAGATGGTTGATTTTAGGCTAGTTGTTAAGTGTAGGGTTTGTTGATTATTTTGGTTGGGTGAGATGAACAGGTAGAATCGATGGAGTGAATCAGAGTTCATTACAGGGCCAATCTAGCAAGGTTAATGGATCCTTAAGGTTATGTGTGAAGTGGGGTGGACATCAAGTTGGGGAAAAAACAAGGTAGGGAAAATGGCAGTGAAGTATCCTTTGTCATAATTTACCCATAAACAAGAAGTTTTTAAATATGATAAGCAAAATACACTAATCATGAGATAGGGCAAACCATTTACTCAATGATAATACTTAAACAAATAAATATCCAAGATAAACATTTCAATGAAACAAAGAAAGAAAGAAAAGCTTATCTTACTTTAGTAATTTCACCTTCAGAATTGGAAAACATATAAGATGACACAATAACTTTAATAAATCAAAGAGGGAACTCCTAAACATTTTTTATCAAGCTACAAAGAACTCTGAGGCAGATTGATAGGCATGGACAAAGGGCAAGATCAGAACAAGACTTCTTTGACTTAACCTAACAAGTAATACTTCAAAGAGAGGTTTCAAGACAGAGTTTAGATAGCTTCAAATAAGTAGGGCTTAACATGAATCATACTTATAAACTAGCATATTAATCCATAGATGAAACAAACAAGCCTAAGGAGGCTTAAGGAGCAGCTAAGAATTATTTAAACACATCCAGTAGAGGAAAACATCAAGGTCATAGAAGACAAGAGGACTAGGGTGCTTCAAGGAGCATTTCTCAACCTACAATTTTCTGTTCTATAGCAACATAGAAGGATGAAACATAATTATAACAAGAAAACATAAAAAAATTAAGAATACATCACCATTAACCAAGCTTAGGAATCCTGCAAACAAGCTTCTCCATCATCAATCCAAGCAAGCCATTCATGAACTTCACAACACCAATTTCTTCTCCAAGCTCATAAAAACCATGTATTTCTCTAAAAGCTCATCAAATTCCAACATTTACAATCAACTCCTCATGCTCTACTTATCTAGCAAATGAGGAAGTGGAAACCATAAGAGGCTTCTAGAAACCCTAAAAACCTCATAAATGTCATAAATGCCCAAGAGACCATGCAGGGCCCAAGGCACATAATATCCTATGAAATATGCAAAAATAGCTTCTTGCACCTAATTCTAGAGTGATTTTCCTCAAAAAACTCGAAAATATGATTTTGCAATAAATGAGTGTGTTTTGTTAACTTTTGGTCCAAAACGCACTACACAGTCCATTTGCGCAACGCCAAAAATTGGTACTTGTTCAACCAATATTTGGACCCCTTCCCGATGTCAGATTTTGCTCCATGATGGCTCGTTGGAAATCTTGCTGAGTCCTCTTTCAATATATGCCTTTTTTTTCTGATTGGTCCCCCGTAACCTATTCAAAAAGTTAATTTCCCAAGACTGCTATTAGCACAGCACCACCTCCAGCAGAAAATAGGCTCTGTTGTAGCCAAGTTTTGGACCACTTCCCGATGTCGGATTTTGCTCCGTGATGGCCCGTTGGAAAGCCTGATCAGTATAATTTATATAAATTCTTATATTTTCCTAATATATTTCATATATTCTTTCTAAAATTACAAAATCCCAACACTGCACTACACAGTCCATTTGTGCAGTGCCAAAAATAGGTACTTTTGCAACCAATATTTGGACCTCTTCCTGATGTCAGATTTTGCTCTGTGATGGCTCATTGGAAAGCTTGATGAGTCTACTTTCCAGATGTTCTTATATTTTCTTGATCCCGCTCCTGTAGCCTATCCAAAGTTCCACAATCCCAAATGCCTGAAATAGAGGTAGAAAGGTGAAAAATGAGGGGTTTTTTGACCTTTTGAGGGGTCAAAACTGCTCCAATTTCTCTAAAATTTTGTGAGCATAGTGTAATAATGATGATAAATCCGAAAATTCTGAGTTTTCCCTCTGATGATTCTCCAGGGATTAGCGTAGCGCCAGTGGCACTGTGCTAATAGGCCTCCAAAATCTCAAAAAACAAAAACTTGTCCAAATTTCCTCAAATTTGGTGGATGCCTCCCTCATGGAGTTTCGGAGACCTGTTGAGAAGCTTGTGCCAAGACCTCAAATTTAGCTTGGTATTTTCCCTCTTTTAGTGTTTGAATTTAAACGAGGGCTTCCTTGAGTTTAGCACTAGTGAGATTGTTTTTCAAGGCATAGTGTTTTGTCATTTTCTTTTGTAAGCCAAGGTCTCTTTTCATCTTCTTCATGTACTTGTGCTCATTCTTGTAGTAATCAATGATGTATTCTGCCATTCCAAGCCAAGACTCCTTTTCAGGTCTTTAATCTTTTCTTTTTGGATTTGAAGGAGTATGCTATGAGCCCTTTCCTTGTCTTCATTCTCACTATTTAAGTCAATGATGGCAGGCTCTTGTTTAAGCTCTTTCTTACCTTTCCTACCTCTTTTCACCTTTTGCTTGCCTTTGTAAATATTTGGAGCTGAGGTGGAGGGTATGGTCCCTTGCCTTTTGGAGGCAACAAACACTAGTCTAGGCCCTCCTTGGTATGCTAATGATAAAATATTGAGATTGGTCTTGCTAGTGTCTCCATCATGGCACTGACCCTTGCTGTCGTGATCTTCAATTTGACTATGAGCCCCTTTATTATTTTCATTACCCTCATGGTTGTTCTGAACTTTTTCTTCTTTGTTGTCTTGCTCATAATTTAGGCTTGTTTTTGGTGTTTCTTTGTTTTCTTCAATTCCTACATTATCCCCACTATCACCATCTTCATAATTTGCATGCTCACTGCCTCTTTCTTCATTTTCTGCCTCTGTATCCTCTATACTATCATTTTTTTCATTATCACTGAGAGGTTGATCTTTGTCATGACTGTCATGACTGTAATGACTATATTTTTCCTTGTTGTTTTTTTCTTTACTATCTTCTTTCCCAGTGTCCTCCTCTTCCACTCCGTCACTATTTTTCTCATTTTCATCTGCCCCTGACATGGTGCTAGGAGATTTTTGTGGACCAACTAGGCTTTGGAGGAGAAAAATGAAGATGGTGATGATGGAAACCTTTACAAATGAGTGATATGGAGGCAAGTGTATGACTGTTTTTAGAGCTCAAGGTGGCTTCTCTTGAAAATTAATTTGAAAACACCCTAACTCATTCTCTCTCAAAATATAGTTATTTTTTTCAAGGAGGTCAAAACAAAGGCTCATTTTTCATTTAAGACCTAGGGTTTACACAACTAGGGTTTGATAATTTCATAGACACCAAATTATGAAAATTGCTTGGAGGGCAAGGGGGAGAGGCCACCTACTAGCTTTAACTCTTTTTCAGTCCTTTAAATGCAAATTTGAAGATGAATTTTATCCTTAGGTCAAGTTATTTCCTTGTTTGAGGAACCTCTGCATTAGCGCAGCGCCACTTATTTGAGCAATGCCAAAAAAAGGTCCACTTGCAGCCAAGTTTTGATGACCTTCCTGATGTTGTATTTGGGCCCATGATAGCTCACTAGAAATATTAACCTGTCTACTTTCCAAATATACTATTTTTTCCCTGATTGGAGTTGATTTTCATTGCCAAAAGTGGATTTTCCCAAGACTGGTAAAAAAGTGTTGAATGATGGTGTAGAAATGCAGAGTGCTGGTGCAGACAACTTTTGGATGCCTTACTCAACCTAAAATTGAGCTCATGATAGCTCATTGGAAATATCTTCTAGTATAGTGGTCTTTTGACCCATAAAGAAAGTCATTTGGACACTCCATCTATGAGGAAACCTGATTTTCCCAAGGTCACTCCAGCGGTGCAGAAGTTTTCCCGTGACACCTGTATTTTTGACATTTCTCCCAAACCGTGATATCTGTGTAAAAAATGAAGGAGTTTTTTCTTCTTGGACCTATTATGGACAAAACCCTCTCACGTTTTCCAAATTCATCTTTGTTTGGTCAGAAACATATTTTTAAACAAAACTGGCCCTAGGTGTGGCAAATGACTTGGCCCTTGGAATGAATTATTGGAAAATGATGGAGGAATGATGTTTATGAGTTGGTATGGACGTATGCTTGCTGATATGATCTATAAAATGGATCCTTTGCTCTTATTCCTCCTTTCCATAGAAAACCCTAGCTTAGTTGGAAGAGGAAATTAGGGTTTGGTGTAGGGGATTTAGGACTGCCTTGTAGAGGGAGGGGAATGAAGGGGTTAAGGGTTGTCTAAATTCTTGGGGAAATTTTTGGAGATAGGGATAGATGTTAGAGAGTAGGGGAAAGTGTAATTTCAAGAATTGAGTGAGGGGAAAGGGTCCAAAAGGGAAAAAAACAGGCCTAGTCTCAAAAAGTGTCAAATTGTAGCAATGGGCTAGGTTTTGTAGAAAAATGATGAGTTTGAGGGATAGGAGTGATGAGAAGTGTTTATGAAGGTATATTAAGGATAGGAGGAGGTTTAATAGCATCAGGATACAAGCCTTGTTGATGTTTAACCATGGAGGTCATGAAACAAAGAAAAATGCCCTTAAAAACCCTAGATGGACAATGGAGGAGTTAGGAAAAACAAAATAGAGGGTTGAGGCAAAAGGTGGAAAAACATAGTGATAATGAGTGGCATGAGCCCCTGATGGATCCTTTGGGAGTAGTGATCTGACCTTGACATGATGGGATGATGAAATAGTGAAAATTTATCCTAAGGATAATGAAGGCAGTGAGATTTCTAAAACTCACAATGGTCATGAACTTTGTTTCTAGAAATATAGGATAAGTATTTAGTCATCCATGAGAAGCAAAAATTACTGATGACTAACAGTGGCTCCACTTGGGGAGGGCAGCTCCTTTTTAAGAGGTGTCCAAAACTTCAGATCTCTTGTTTTATGAAGACTAGTACCTCATCCATTGGGCATATTTTTACTTCTTTTTCATTTGTTGATGCTTCTTTGAAGTTGTGATCTCAATATTATGAAAAGCATGGTTAGCTCAACTTCATCTATACCTACCCAACCTACTTTCCTAACATTTTTTTTTCACTTGGGTGCACTTGGACTGACAAACCCTTGACATCATTTTATTTTGAAATCATAAAATACTATCTATTTCTACCCTTATTACTTCCAAGAGTTCAGATTAGGCTAATGAACTCTCTTATTCTCTACTTAGTCTAATAATTTGTCAAGATTAAGATGTTTGACAAACTTTATTCTCTATTCTACTGACATTAAATTCAAAACATGATCAAACCAGGATTAGGAAATCTGATTTTCCATGGGTTGTGGCATTCGGACAAGCTACACACACACATTATTTTTTTATAATGAAAAACTAGAAACATAAAAACTATGATTCAAAATTTGTTAGGCATCCCTATTTTTCTCTTTGGTTCATTTTTTAGCATGTGGAACCAGTATCTTTCATTCCTAATCTATCCTTTTTGACAAGTCAAGTTTGAATGATTTGACAAGGTCTCTTTCGCTAACTTATCAGCAATAAATTGAAAACATATTCAGCCATGATTAGGCTAGATGACTGAACAAGACTTTTTTGGCACAAGTAGTGGCATTTAGGCTTGCACACTTTCAACATTACTATTGTTTGGGTATGGGGTTGTACCTCTTTTCAAATTTTCCCTCTTTTTTCATCTTTTCTATGTTTTTTTATTTTTTTCTCCTTTTTTGGTCAAAAAAATCTAAAACTAAATGTAGAAAGATTCTCATAGTGCTGAGCTTATTTTCTTGCCTATCTATCCTAATCTAACCTATACATGATATACATTCAGCTGGTGAACTCTCTTTTCCAATACAGCCAATCAAGAAGATGATTCCATGAGGAATCTTGCTTTAGCTTTTTGAGTGTTTTGAAAAAATCAAAAGGCCACTCCCACTTCATTTGTGTTTGAACAGCAGTGCCTAAAATTTTCTTTAAATTTTGCATCAAATTTCTCTTGACATGATTTACTCCTTCTTCAAATGTATCTAACAAATCAACAAAGGGATCTTGAAACAATACCTGAATGTGAAGATTTGGATAATAAGCTTGATCTAGGACTGCTTCTTCCTCCACTTGGCTGAGTTTAGGACTCTTTTGGGAAAGAAACTCTTCCTCTTCCTCATGATCATCTGAACTAGTATATTCATCATCGATTGCAATGTTTCCCTCTAGCACACTTGATATGTTCTGATAGAGTGGGCTGAAAATTGTGTGACGGTCATCATATTGATGAGCAAGAGCACTCTTTGACAATAAATCTTCCCAAGAAGGTAGTGTAACAACTCTCATGTGATTATCAACTTCTAAGCCTTCATCTAAAATTTTTTATTCAATGGAACTTGGTGGGTACAAATCTGGAGCTAAGGAGGATCCCATGTTCCAAATGATCTCCTCAACCATTTCAAGAGAAGGCTTCTTATTGACAATTTGCTCAAGAAGTTCATCATCCTCCTCAACCTCAACATCAAAGCTGAAAGAATGTTGATTTCCAATGTGAAATTTATTTCTGATGGACTGAAGTGAAGTAGAGCAAAGAGTAGGAGACTCTTCACTTACTTCTAAACTTTCAAGGCTTTCCTCATCAGTGTCATAGGTGACCTGTCTTGGCTGATTACTGCTTTCAATCTGATGATAGTGAGCTTCATCCCACAAATCAACTGCTAAAGGCTCTGCAAGGTTAGCTTATGTTTGGAGAACATCATCGTCATCATACTGATCAAAATTTGGAGAATCATCAACTTAAATAATTTCACCAATCAAACATATTGGATTACCAGTTTGTTCTTCTTTGAATTGATCTACAAGTTCACATTCTGACTTATGGTAGATATGATTAGCAGGAGAATGAACAGAAATTTTTTGTTTATATGAAGTCTTAGAGGTTGTCTGCATGTTTAGAAGTTTATTTATTTCTTCTTCATTTAAAAAAGGAGGCATTTTTCTTTTCTTTTTTCGGAAATAACTACAACAATTCTCTTTCTCTTATGAAAGTTGATTGAGAGGCTGAATGTCTTCTTGAGCCTCACCTTGAACAGATGACGAATCATCACTTGTGTTTTTAGAGAGATCCTATGTGTTCTCTTTCATTCCCCGATTGATTTCATCCTCAACCAACTTTTCTTGATTTTTGTGAGAGTTAACTTGAGCATGGGATTCATGAATAGCTGCTAAGAGATCTTTAGGAATCAAATTTCCTTTCAAAATCTGAAATGAATTAAAGCATGAGGGTAGAGATCTTAAAAGTCTTGACTCCTCCTCCATTTCAGATTTTGTGATTTCAAGATGGCTTGAGGGAAAGAGTTTTGGATATGCAAAAGGGTTTGAATCATCCATCTTGTCCCTGATTGATTTTTTAGAGCATTCTACCTTGTTTCTATTTGCAATTTTTTTGTAGTATTTTCTTAGTAATGAAGCACAAGATATAGGAAGGTATCTAGTACCTACTTGACAAGCTTCTTCACTCTCTTCTTTGCAGTCTTGCTCATTATGCACATTTTGTTTGTTGTTCTTGTCTTGTAGTGATTGAGTTTGTTCTTCCCAAGGAAAAAGTGTAGGTTGTTTTGAATAAGTAGCACCAACCTTAACCTTGTGTTTCTCTCCTTTCCTGTCAAGTAGATGCATCATTTTTCTGAATGTATCTATCAACATCTCTAGCTTTGCCTCTCTGTTCATACTTGGATCCATCTTTATTTATCAGAAAGAGGTCACTGCATCTTTTCAACTAGTCTATATTTCTCTACCAGTGGAGTCATTAGGTCTATTGAGGGTTATGGAGTCACCAGGTGGAAGATTTCAACTTTGATGTCCACCATCAGCATGATTGGGATTGCTTAATGCATTCCCAAGGGAGTTTATGAGAACTAGTGGGGTCAACAGGGCTATTGAAGACCAGTGGAGTCACCAGGTGGATGATGTTTACTGTTTTAAGGATGTTTTTGTTGTCCACCATCAAAAACTAAATACCAATCTAAGGATGTTTGTGATTTTTATGAGATCTAAGGAATACTTAGTTTGTCACTAACTCAGAAGGTCCCACCGTGATCGCCAGAATGTTAGTGTCCCGTGATTTGGCAGATTGATAGACCAAATGCACAGGGTAACATGAAACCAGTCTTTGGAGTCCTAGGACCTAGCCTTCCTAGACTCAGAGATGGCTCTCTCTATTAGATGCAAAGGATGTGTTCTTGTTTTCTTCAGATGGTTGATTTTAGGCTAGTTGTTAAGTGTAGGGTTTGTTGATTGTTTTGGTTGGGTGAGATGAAAAGGTAGAATAGGTGGAGTGAGAGGTATTTAAATCATTGGGCTATGGAGTCAATGAAATTCATGAGTATCTCAATAATTAATGAGAGCGCATTACAGGGCCAATCTAGCAAGGTTAATGGATCCTTAAGGTTATGTGTGATGTGGGGTGGACATCAAGTTGGGGAAAAAAACAAGGTAGGGCAAAGGGAAGTGAAGTATCCTTTGTCATTTACCCATAAACAAGAAGGTCTTAAATATGATAAACAAAAGATACTAATCATGAGATAGGGCAAACCATTTACTCAATGACAATACTTAAACAAATAAATATCCAAGATAAACATTTAAATGAAACAAAGAAAGCAAGAAAAGCTTATCTTACTTTATTAATTTCACCTTCATAATTGGAAAACATATAAGATGACACAATAACTTTAATCAATCAAAGAGGGAACTCCTAAACATTTTTTATCAAGCTACAAAGAACTCTGAGGTAGATTGATAGGCATGGACAAAGGGCAAGATCAGAACAAGACCTCTTTGACTTAACCTAACAAGTAATACTTCAAAGAGAGGTTTCAAGACAGAGTTTAGATAGATTCAAATAAGCAGGGATTACCATGAATCATTCTTGTAAACTAGCATATTAATCCATATATTAAACAAACAAGCATAAGGAGGCTTAAAGAGCAGCTAAGAATTCTTTAAACACACCCAGCAGAGGAAAACATCAAGGCCATAGAAGACGGGAGGAATAAGGTGCTTCAAGGAGCATTTCTCAGCCTATAATTTTATGTTATATAGCAACAAAGAAGGATGAAACATAATGATAAAAAGAAAACATAAACAAATTAATAATACATCACTATTAACCAAGCTTAGGAATCCTGCAAACATGCTTCTCCATCATCAATCCAAGCAAGCCATTCATAAACTTCACAACACCAATTTCTTCTCCAAGCTCATAAAATCCATGTATTTCTCTCAAATTTCATCAAATGCCGACATTTACAATCAAGTCCTCATGCTCTACTTATCTAGAAAATGACGAGGTGGAAACCATAAGAGGCTTCTAGAAACCCTAAAAACCTCATAAATGTCATAAATGCCCAAGAGACCATGCAAGGCCTAAGGCACATAATATCCTATGAAATAAATGCAAAAATAACTTCTTGCACCTAATTCTAGAGTGGTTTTCCTCAAAAAACTTGAAAATATGATTTTTCAATAAATGAGTGTGTTTTGTTGACTTTTGGTCCAAAACGCACTACACAGTCCATTTGCGCAGTGACAAAAATAGGTACTTTTGAAACCAAGTTTTGGACCCCTTCTCGATGTCGGATTTTTCTAGTGATGGCTCATGAGAAATCTCGTTGAGTCCTCATTCCTGATATGCCTTTTGTTTTCTGATTGGGCCCCTATAACCTATTCAAAATGTTAATTTCCCAAGACTATTATTAGCGCAGCACCACCTCCAGCAGAAAATAGGCTCTATTGTAGCCAAGTTTGGGACCACTTCCTGATGTCGGATTTTGCTCCATGATGGCTCGTTGGAAAGCCTGATGAGTGTAATTTCCAGAAATTCTTATAGGTTCCTGATCTAGCTCCTGTAGTCTATCCCAAATGCCAAAATCCCAACACTGCACTACAAAGTCCATTTGCGCAGCGCCAAAAATAGGTACTTTTGCAACCAAGTTTTGGACCTCTTCTTGATGTCGGATTTTGCTCCATGATGGCTCATTGGAAAGCCTCATGAGTATAGATTCCAAAAATTCTTATATTTTCTTGATATAGCTCCTATAGTCTGTCCAAAATTCCAAAATCCCAACATTGCTATTAGTGCAGTGCCAGACCTGAAATAGAGGCAGAAAGGTGAAAAATGAGGGGTTTTTTGACCTTTTGAGGGGTCAAAACTGCTCCAATTTTTCTAAAATTTTGTGAGCATATTTAATAATGATGATAAATCTAAAAATTCTGATTTTTCCCTCTGAGGATGCTCCAGGGATTAGCATAGCACCAGTGGCACTGTGCTAATAGGCCTCCAAAATCTCAAAAAACAAAAACTTGTCCAAATTTCCTCAAATTTGGTGGATGCCTCCCTCATGGATTTTGGGAAACCTATTGAGAAGCTTGTGCCAAGACCTCAAAGTTATCCATGGAAAATTTTAGGGGCTAATATTCGCAAGTGGGCTAATTTTCCATGCTTTTTCCAAAAAAAATATTCGCCAATTCCCATTTTTTTTAAAAATTGATTCGCCCAACTTTTATAGTATAAAAATATTTTATCCTATACTAATATAAAATTATTACAAAAATAACATCAAAAAATTTACAATTAAAATATTGGGGACTACTAAGATTCGCCAAGTTTTTAAACTTTAAGATAAACACCCATCCTTAAAATTTTCCCTAAAGTTAGCTTGGTCCTTTCCCTCTTTTAGTGTTTGAATTTCAATGAAGGCTTCCTTGAGTGTGGCACTAGTGAGATTGTTTTTCAAGGCATAGTGTTTTGTAATTTTATTTTGTAAGCTAAGGTCTCTTTTCATCTTCTTCATGTAATTGTTCTCATTCTTGTAGTAATCAATGATGTATTGTGCCATCCCAAGACTCCTTTGCAAGTCTTTAATCTTTGCTTTTTGGCTTTGAAGGAGTATGCTATGAGCCCTTTCCTTGTATTCATTCTCACTATTTAATTCAATGATGCCAGGCTCTTGTTTAAGCTCTTTCTTAAGTTTCCTACCTCTTTTCACCTTTTGTTTGCCTTTGTCAATCTTTGGAGTTGAGGTGGAGGGTATGGTCCCTTGCCTTTTGGAGGCAGCAAAAACTAGTCTAGGCCCTCCTTGGTATGCTATTGAGAAAAGAGTGATTTTAGTCTTGCTGGTGTCTCCATCATGGCACTAACCCTTGCTATTGTGATCTTCAATTTGACTGTGATCCCCTTTATTATTTTCATTACCCTCGTGGATGTTCTGAACTTTTTCTTCTTTGTTGTCTTGCTCATCATTTAGGCTTGTTTCTGGGGTGCCTTTGTTGTCTTCAGTTCCTGCATTGCCCCCACTGTCACCATCTTCATCATTTGCATGCTCATTGCCTCTTTCTTCATTGTCTACCTCTGTATCCTCTGTACTATCATTTTTGTCATTATCACTGAGAGGCTGATCTTTGTCATGACAGTCATGATTTTTTTCATGACTGCCATGACTATCTTTTTCCTTGTTGTTTTGTTCTTTACTTTCTTCTTTCCCAGTGTCATCCTCTTCCTCTCCGTCACTATTTTGCTCACTATCATATACACCTAACATGGTGCTAGGAGATGTTTGTGGACCAACTATGGTTTGGAGGAGCAAAATGAAGATGGTGATGATGGCAACCTTTACAAATGAGTCATATGGAGGCAAGTGTATGAATATTTTTAGAGCTCAAGGTGGCTTCTCTTGAAAATTAATTTTCAAGCACCCTAATTCATTCTCTCTCAAAACACAGTTATTTTTTTCAAGGAGGTCAAAACATAGGCTCATTTTTCATTTAAGCCCTAGGGTTTGCACAACTAGGGTTTGATAATTTCATAAACACCAAATTATGAAAATTGCTTGGAGGACAAGGGGGAGAGGCCACCTACCAGCTTTAACTCTTCTGCAATAATTTAAATGCAACTTGGAGGATGAATTTTAGCCTTAGGGCAAGTTCTTTCCTTGTTTGAGGAGCCTCTTCATTAGCGCAGTGCCACTTATTTGCGCAGCGCCAAAAAAAGGTTCACTTGCAGCCAAGTTTTGATGACCTTCCCGATGTCGGATTTTGGCCTGTGATAGCTTGTGGGAAAGAATAACCTGTCTAATTTTCAAATATACTATTTTTTCCCTGATTGGAGTTGATTTTCCCTGCCAAAATTTGATTTCCCAAGACTAGTCAAAAAGTGTTGAATGATGGTGCAGAAATGCAGAGTGTTGGTGCAGACAACTTTTTGATGCCTTCCTCAACCTCAAATTTAGATTATGATAGCTCATTGGAAATATCTTCCAGTATAGTTTTCATTTGACCCATAAAGAAAGTCATTTGGACACTTCAACTATGAGGAAACCTGATTTTCCCAAGGTCAATCCAGTGGTGCATAAATTCTTCCATGACACCTGTATTTTTTACATTGCTCCCAAACCGTGATATTTGTGTAAAAACTGAAGGAGGGTTTTCTTCTTGGGCCTATTATGGACAAAAATTTCTCTCACATTTTCCAAATTCATCTCGTTTTGGTAAGAAAAATATTTTTAAACAAAATTGGCCCTAGGTGTGGCAAATGACTTGGCCCTTGGAATGAATTCTTGGAAAATGATGGAGGCATGATGTTTATGAGTTGGTATGGAATTATGATTGCTTAAATGATCTATAAAATGGATCCTTTGGTCTTATGCCTCATTTCCACAGCAAACCCTAGCTTAGTTGGAAGAGGAAATTAGGGTTTGGTGTAGGGGATTTAGGACTGCCTTGTAGAGGAAGGGGAATGAAGGGGTTAAGGGTTGTCTAAATTCTTGGGGAAATTTTGGGGGATAGGGATAGATGTTAGAGAGTAGGGGAAAGTGGAATTTGAAGAATTGAGTGAGGGGAAAGGGTCCAAAAGGGCAAAACACAGGCCTAGTCTCAAAAAGTGTCAAATTGTAGCAATAGGCTAGGTTTTGTAGAAAAATGATGAGTTTGAGGGATAGGAGTGATGGGAAGTGTTTATGAAGGTATATTAAAGATAGGAGGATGTGTAAGAGCATCAGGATAAAATCCTTATTTATTTTTAACCATGGAGATCATGAAACCAAGAAAAATTCCCTTAAAAACCCTAGATGGACAATGGAGGAGTTAGGCAAAACAAAATAGAGGGCTGAGGCCAAAGGTGGAAAAACATAGTTATAATGAGTGGCATGAGCCCATGATGGGTCCTTTGGGAGTAGTGAGCTGACCTTGACATGATGGGATGACGAAATAGTGAAAATTTATCCTAAGGATAATTAAGGGAGTGAGATCTCTAGCACTCACAGTGTTCATGAAATTTGTTTCTAGAAATCTAGGATAAGTATTTAGTCATCCATGAGAAGCAAAAATTATTGATGACTAACACCATACAAGGTCAATTCTGATTATAAAGGCACAACCCATGAATCATAATATTCTGTTGTGCTTGATGTGATCATATCAACCTGGGTAGTGTTAGAAGAAATATTGGGTGGAGGGAGTGAAAAAGTTACCATGAGTGACAAATATTTGAGAAAACCGACACCAACATCTTCATAGTGAATCGTTTTCCCCATGAAAGGTATACTACCAATAGAGTTAGGGTCTCAAGTGTAAGAAGATAACTAGTCTACTTTGACTATTTTCCCTTGATTAGGAAACATTATCATGTGAAAGAGTGATGAGACCACTGCAAACATAACATAGGTCCAACTTCGACCAAGTAAAAGGTTGTAATCGAGTTGGGCATCAACAACTTCAAATTCAATTGTGATTGTCTTACCCTCTAACTCTATGGGCAGATCATTTATAATTCCATATGGATGAAAACCTCTTCTGTCAAAGGCTTTCAGAGTGGTAGGAGACTGATTTATTGTTGTAAAACCCAAGGTTTTCCAACAAGAAATAGGTATGATACACATAGAAGCTCCTTCGTCAACTACTGTGTGAAAAGCTCGTTTAGTTTTGACAAAAACTGGTATTTGGAATGCCAGTTGATGTGGGAGTCTAGGTATGTGACTTTCAAGACCAAAGACAATAAGGTTAGAATCCTAAGGATCAATTGCTCCAATTGTTGAAAATAGTAATTCCATTTGTGTTGGACATGTTTGCAACACTTCAATAGCCGACATCGCTAAAATATACATCGCAAGATCTTCAACAATTTTGTAGTTCTTATCAGATCTAGCATGAGGTTTAAAATCTTATTTTCGAACAACACATTTAGGAGACAGTCAAATCACCATGTCAGAAATCGTTTTTTCAATATGTAATGGTTCAGAAGGAGGAGGAATTAAAGGGGAAGGTTGACTAGATAGACTAATATTATTTCCATTTACTACAGGACCCTTAGATCTATAATATTTAGATCTCGTGGATACCATCACTTGAGAAGACATCATCATCATATCCATTGATGTGGAAGAAGATGATTGATTATGTGAAATCCTCTTATTATCTTGAGAGGGAAAAGGGTCTTTCAAAACAATAGGAGTAGGAGAAACTTTAATGAATTTGGTAACCTCTGCCTGATGTGCACATTCCTGGGTGTAATGATCTTTATCAGAAATCAGGAAAGGATAATTAGGCTTCTTATTTACGTCATAGGGCTCATTTTTGTTTGATTTCTCTTTCTGAGAAGCATTTTTTTTAGCTTTACCTTTCCCCTTCTTTTTACCTTTTGACGGTTAATTCTTTCCAGTATATGATTCTATGACATTAATCTCAAAATTCATTTCTGGAGAAATAATTTCACTGGTTGAATCTTGTATGGCCAGTATCTGAGTGTTTTTATAATTCTTCTTTTTACCCTTATACTAATGGCTAACAGAATCAATCACACCATCAACAACGTGAGATCTTGTATGAGTTGAGTCTGGTTGATTTGAAATTTTTGGGTGAGGTAGATTTGGGATTTTCTCATACAAAATGCCAGACTGTGTATAAAAAAGTTCTAGGGACTGGGTATGAGCAATTATCTGCTCTACGGTTACAACACCTCCTTTGGAAACATCTTCGGTAATGACAGGAAGTAATGATTTTGTGAACCATTCAACTAAAATTTGATCTAGAATAAAAACTTTGACTAAACAACGTCTACGCCTCCATTCATGTACATGATCAGAAATTTTGGTAGATTTCGATTATTTGAAGGAAGAAAAAAGTTCAGTACTAGTGTCATGTCAAATTGGTAGCTGAAAATGTCTCAAAAATGTTGTCACTAAGGAGTTGAAGTTACGGAAAGAGGCTCATGGTAACTCGATATACCATTTTGTTGTTGAACCGGTTAAATTTCATTGGAAAAGGAATAATCTAATGGAATCATCAATCAATGAATTCGACAGACACCAAATATGATATGTCATAACATGGTTTTATGGGTATTCTCCTTATTTTCCTTCAAAATTTGGGATGTCACTGGACAACTTAGTAGGAATTGTCAGCCAAAAAAGATAGTAGTAAATAGGGTCATTCGTTAGCCAAGAAAAATTTGTAAAATATAAAGTTGTGATAAACGGTAACTATCGGTTGGGGTCCTATTATGAATATTGATAACCCTGAGGGTTGAGTCCAGTCCAGTCCCTGGAGGAGGATTCCCGGGATATCCTGGAATGGCTTGTGTGGTTGGTATTTACATTCCTCTAGGGTAACCAGGGTGAGACATATTAGGTTGTGATTGAAATGAAATTTGAAACGTATGAATTGGGTATGGCTCTCTCTGAAAAGGTGGAATTTGACCCATTTGGCCCAAGTAGTATTTTCCCTATAAAGGTTGACTTTGCTACTGTTGGCCTTGAAAGAATTGAATCTGAAAAGCCTGACCTTGAAAATATTAACCTTGATACGATGTCTACATAATACATATACTAGTTTTTCCCACAAGAATCTATGTTGTAGAATGGAACATAGGACCAATTTGATAAGCATATGCTTGAGGGATGACCTATGTAGGTTGTTGAACCAGTATTTGAGATGTAACTTGGAGCGTTGTTTGTGATACTCCTAGAATAGGTGTTTGGGGCGAACTTGGAACTGTTTCTTGAAAATATATCTAAACATTAGACTGAACAAGTGTTTGAGGAAAACCTATGAAAGGTCGCTAAACTGGTTTTTGAACAAGTGTTTTTGGAGTTCCTTGGACATGTTGTTGGATAGGTGTTTGCGAAATCCCCTGCACAAGTTGGTAGACTTGTATTGGAATACCTTGAACACTTATTTGTGGATTAGATTGTCCAGTAGGTTGAAAATTTTTATAAATTGATACTTGTGGAGAAACTTGGATAGATTTTTGAACAAAAGGAGGGTTCCAAATAATACTCATCCTTGCATAAGGAGCACCAATTAAGGGTTGAGACACAACAGGTTGACCTGGACCGACCTGAGGTATTTGACCATAATTTGCATAATTTCTTACAAAATTTTTCCCTCCAACCGTAGGATATGACCTGAAAATAGGTTGTCCTTCAGGTGTTGGATAAGGTGGTTTCCCCCCATGTAGATATTAAACATCACTCGGGGTTATTTGAGGATTACCTAAATTTTCAGATACCATGTTAATATACTAGTCTGATGGAAAATGTATTTGAGGCGTGAAACTCATGCCTTGGACAATAGAGGTAGATACACCATATGAAAAATTAGAAGTTTGAGGTGAAGGAGAGGCTCCTAAAAAAGTTTCAAAAAGTGACGGGTACCTAGCTGGAAATTACAAATCACCATACAATACTGAATCTGGAGAGCTTGTAAATATAGAAGTATCAATAGGTATACTCCCAGAAGGCATTCCCGACATACTTCATCTCGTTTAAAAGTAATAAGGAGTGTGGTAATGAGGAATACCTTGACCTAAATAGTTCAAAGGTATGAAATAACAAGGATCTGTTCGGAAAGGGTCAAAAGGAAGTCTAGGAAAAATTATTGGTTCACCAGTATAAACAGGAGTACGCGGTAATTCTTCCTCCTATTCTCCAGAATATCTTCAATACTAATAATACTAAGAGGTAGACTAGTCGTAATTATAAATTTCCTTCACGGTGAATGTGGTGCGAGAGTAGGGGCTATAACAACTGAAGGTGATTCAGTTTATGAAATGTAAAATTCAGGTTCATCAATTTCTGGTTAAGTGTGTTGTGTATCTGAAACTTCGTCGGTATCGGATTCTGTGTGAACAATTTCAGTAACTTCTGGCCTAAATTGAACTAACTCTTATTCTGATTCTTGAGTTTGAATCACTTCAGTTTCGACTGTCTTAGATTCTACAATGGTAGATTTTTTAGGTTGATCTAAGTTCCTAGATCTTGTTGATTTTGACTTCTCATTTTTCATATTTTCCAACTAACTTGGTGTATACTCAGGGGACAAGCCCTGCATTCTACGTGAATGCCTCGGTAAATCATCCACGATGATTTGTTATTAAGAATTCAAATTATATTCACAAGTCACACCTAAGGTCTTGTAAAAAGTAAAAACAAACAATTAACACACGCTAGTAAATCAAAGGAGTCAAACCATGCAAACAAAATTTTCACAACGGAATCACTAGTTAGAGATTAAATCCAATATCACAATGTTCAATGTGAAAAATGAATAAATTTAGATCAAGTGGAACCAGTTACCCTAAAAATTTTCTTAATGAACATGATCTTGTGCAAGTAACTCCACTTATTCCATCTCGAGTGAAGAATACCCTCCAAAAAGGTCCAAGTCGGTCTAGTCAACGTATGTTCTAGGTATAACAGAGAATTCCCCTCTGTTGTCACCTTGCGTAATAGCCCCAAGATCATAGTCTCTAAGGTTACCACTTACAACACTTTAACTTATGGGGATAGTCACAGATACGACGTACACGCAAGGGCATAGTAACAAATATCAATCCCCTTGAAAGTTCCTCAACATGGTTAATCCAAGGTTTACTTTCAAGTGACTCCCAAGTACCTTTCGACACAATTTGTAATGTGTGCAAAACACTCTATTGTAACCAATGACGTCGGATCGATCACTTCACTAGGTCCGATATGATCTCGTGCTTAAATCCCTTGTTAGAGGAGCTTCTGAGAGCCAAACTGTAAGAAATGGATTTACTCCCTATCACAATATTTTAGTGTTTTTTTGCATCTTTGGAAAGTTAACTAACTTCCCTATTCCAAAACCCTACAACTTGATCTAATGTAGGTGGAAAGATCGCTAAAAATGTAAAAATTCTAATTGATTTTATTAGCATTGTGTTTTAAATTCCTAACTTACTCAATGGGTAAATGGATGTGAAACTGGTGATATTATGACCTGAGCCAAAACTTTAATGGAATCGAACATAATGTTTTGATTTTTTCATTTTGATGAATCTCTAATTACGGGAAGGAGAGAGTATTTTCAATTTTTCAATGAAAATGAAACAACTCTTAATTTAACATATCCCTTTTCACAAAAGAAAATTTTACTTTAAAATGACCCAAATGCATAAATCAATCTTTCAAATTTCAACTCATTCAACATCTCAAAAAACCATGAAAATTTCCTTTAACAAAGAAGTACTCAAAATTTCCAAAATGCATGGAGAAACCAATCAAATCCTTAATGAGTTCTCTCAAATGAATACTATGAAATAACCGTTGTCTAAAGTGTAATTCTGAAAAACTTCAGCACTGAAAGAAAAAAATAATTTCGTTTCAAGTTCAGTATAGGAAGCACATCTCATCAAAACACTTATCCTTGAAAACCCCTGGCTTTTATTAATGAAAATATCTTTCATAAAAAGGAAAAATAATTACTAAATATAATATGTTTGAGAGAAAAAATATGGGAAGAAAGTAAATCAAGATCAACCAATATTTATTTTGATGGATCCACAAGCAATAAGACAAATCCCTTACCCTAATTCATGAAAATGAGAAATTATCAAGAATACCTCTTCACAACATTCAATCAAACTCACAAAGACTATATGAAGGTGTAAACAAGTATAATGAAGGATAAAACCCCAAATTTCCATACTTTAATGGAAGTAAAACTCAAATTTTCAAAAATCCCAGGCATGTGCGCAGGTAAGAAGTTTGATTTAGTGTGCATACATATTGTTTCTAAGGGAACAATGCACATATATGAGCTCAGTTGCTAAATATGAACTGTGAAGGTAGAGAAAATTCAAGAAAAAATAAAAAAACCAACCAAATAATTCACAAAATCCAATATTTCACTATCTTGCAGACACTCAGACAAGGCTATTAGAGAAGGTTTGAAAGCCAAAACAAGGATATGATGAAGAACAAGATTTTCCCCACTGGAGTCACCAATTCGTTATGGCGGACTAATTTTTAATGCGGACATAATAAATCTCCCTAGATTCAATGACTGACTCTAGTAACAAACAAAGAAGCAATCAAATCTTTCCCTAAGTTTATCTATATTGAATCATAAACTAGAATGGTAAGAGATGGAATCCATACCTTTCAAGAAATGCATGATGGAGATCTTAGTTTGATGCAGCTCAATGCTTACAAAAAATATCTGCAAACATAGAAGCAACAAGAGATCAAAGGCATGTACAGGATAAATGATTCAATACAAATCATACTAGTGATAAAAAAAACTAGCACCTAATATCATTTCAATAGACAAATTGAATAAAAATACAACATACATCAATTCCATTAAACAAATCAATGGGAAGAAAAACTCATTTGTATTATTCTCATAAGTAAAGGAGTTACACAACCTTGGCCTTGCTGAAGTGTGGATCCTCCCAATGATCTACAATATTATCCTTGGATGACAAGCTTTCCAACCTTATTTGAGCAGCACAAGTCTACCTTCAGTAATCCTTCCCAACCCTCTATCATGTGTTTGATTTATAGGCCAAGAGGAGGAGGTTTCAGATCCTCATCTCAAGGATGAGATCCTCTAAAGGAGGGATTAGGGTTCCTTAAAGAATGATAATTAACCCCATGATCAGAGGCGTCAGGCTTGAATAAGCATCACCTCGAAGCTTTCAATTGGGAAATATTCGCCCAACAAAGCTTCTAGATTTCACCTTTTATTTTTACTTTTCATTGACTCATGTGCACAGTTTATAATGGAAGACATAGCACACTTTTGCACTGAATTTAATGGTCAAAGCTGCATATGTGCAGAAATTGGATAAGAAAATTTGCAGGTGACCAAAAGTAGGTTTTTGGACCTTGTTACCTAAAATTCTCATTTTCTTCAGGATTTTTAAGTTGTAGACTTGCAAGGGAATGCTTTGGAACATATTTATTGATAGAGAATGATCCATTTTGACAGTTATTTTCCATGGTGACAAAATGATGTGTAACATAGTTGTGAGCCCTAGTTCAGTGGGTTGCAGATGGCCAAACCACTAATAAGAAGGCATATCCCAAAGAACCAATGACAAGACTTCTTAGTGGAGCTAGAGGCTTGCTAGTGCGAAGATCAGTGAGCAAAAGTTTAGTAATGCAAAAGAATTTGTGATCATTGATACTGGGATATTGTGGAATTTCAAAGCATGGTGGGAAATAATAGGTCTTCAAATCAATTTCTGCAAAAGAAAGCAGAGAATTCTTCTAGTTTAGAGGGATAAGTAGTAGCATCAAAGAATGTGGTAGTGTTGGAGATAGATCCAGGTGGACGAGGTTCTTTGAGGAACACCTTCCTCACTAAGACGGAGTGTTGAAAATATTAGCGAGAAAATGGATTCTTGATTTGTGCCTTAATCATAGGAATTAGAACAAGTTCCTTCTTGTGCATGAATTGAGTTCCTATAATTTAGGAATCAGTCCCTCAAAATTAGGACGATTTAGGATGTAATTAACTTATGTGTTGAAATTGAAAGCCAAGTTCTTGATTTTCTAGTGTGAGTTGATTGAGGAAAAAAACAAGTGATTGATTTTCAAGTGCTTGACTTGAAATAGGATGAGTTGCGTGAGAAATTTACTCATGCTAACTCGACCAATCAAAAAATCATTCCCTAATTAGAAACTTCACTAATTTTAACCATTCGAATTTCCTTTAAAAGGAGGAACATAGTCACAAGTTTAATTATTGTTTTGGTGAGCATGTGTTGGTGAGACCAAGCAATAGGAAGCATGATTTTGTGTGTGGAGCTTGTGTGTGAGAAGGGTGTACCAAGAATAATTTTGTGCAGAAGATCGATAGAGGAGAAAATATCAATATTATTGCAAGTGTTTTCCAGCCTAGTTCAAGGTTGAGAGAAGGTTGTGTTCTCTATTGAAACAAATGTACTTGTAAGAGATCAATTGCTCAGTTTCTATCAATATTATTCTCAATAAAGTAGAGGGTTTTCCTAGTTTGGTTCCATAGAAAATTCTAAGGTTTTGAATTTTGTATTTGTGCTTTATTTTTTTTCCTCTTCCATTACAAATTTGAAGTAGAAAAATTATGTGTTTTAGTGAAAAGAAACTAGTTTTCAGTTTTCAGATTGTTCACTATAGAAGATCATAATTTCGTGGATTTTCTACACGGTATCAAAGTTGGGAATAGAATAATACATGCATATCACATGTTCAATTCATCATAGAGGAAGATATTTGAAAGCTGCAGCCTCTGGGATTCTAGCCAAAGTGGAGAAGAAATTTATTTTATATCTCTCTTGTGACAAAAATAGGCCAATTTAAGGAAGAGGGATGGAAGACAACTTCTAGGCAGTTTTATGCATAGTTTGGAGTGTTATTTCTCTTATGAAATGGTGGCATATTTATGTGCAATTTGAGAAGCAGGCCAATCTCCTGTAGCCTAGATTGGGTGGGCCATAAGGCCTAATAGGTAGCTGGTATTGAGGGCTGAGTAGTCTCAAAAGCACAATGGAAGAGTACACCTATTAGAAGAGGGAGGGGCAAATTTTTTGTAGTAGTTTGAGGCCAATTATGAGGGGTGTAGCAGCTACCACAGGAAAACCTAACCAGGGGTTGAAATTTGCAGGTATGATGCACTAATCTGAAATTGATTGTTAGTTATTGATGTGCTAATACCAGTTTCAGATTTAATATGAAAGTGCTTTTGTTTTCTTCTTGTACAAGGGTTTATACATGTGCTTAAGATTTATAATTCATCAAAATTAATGAGATTAAGTGTATTTCATAAACATAAAAGCATGGAAACTAAATGTTGAACAACATCATATAAAAACACAGCAACACCAACAACTGATTCAAATACACATGGTTTTGATGAAGGAGTTCACCCCTCATGGGCTACATCTCATTGGTCTAGTTTCCATGGCGTGGGCCTTTGTATTAGCTTCAATTGTGAAAAAGTGTTGTTTACAGTCTCTTTTTGCCTCTGCAACCTTCTCCAATGGCTCCAAAACATCAAAATCTACCAAGAATGACTCTTCCTGAGCCAAAATTGGTCGAAACTTTCCTCAGTTATGGAAAAACCAATTTTTCCTAATATTTCTCTACTAAAACTAGAAGTTCGCCAGATAGCTCCACTAAAAGTGGAACTTCCGCCACATTTGGCATGCTCCGCCAAGTCCTCTGCTAGTTTAACCGCACACTTAAGTTAATATAAGTGTGTATTTAAGGTGTAATTAATGGCAGGTTAAGGTGAAAAGTGAATTTAGCGCTAACCGCAGATTAGCATGGAGCTTTATCCCAGACTATGGTAATAAACATGGTTTAAATCCCGTTAATTTTCCCTTCCGGTGAATAGTGTTAGCTCCTAGTCATAGCGCTTGACCATATGGGAGGGGGTTGGCCCCCTCTGGACCCCAACCTTGGTGCAATCAAAATTCAAATAAATGCAGGATCCCATCGTTAATAAGGATCATGTGATGGCATAGCAGTAGGTCTCGGTGCTTGTATGGGGGAGGTCACAGGGTTGACCCCGACCTCCGCCCCTCCTCGATCAATACATTTTTATTGAATGTGACATTTGATTTGAAATTTGGATATAAATAATGGATGCACTCCTCCGACCTTTGAGTTTCAAAATTGGATTAAATAAATATGCACCATCCAACATTGCCATGGGGGAGGGCATGTGGCAACCTCCGGCTGCTCCACGTGGCCCTTCTCCATTGGCTCAAGTTCATCAATTTAAAAAAAAAATCACCATATAATAAAAAAATTGACCTTAGAAATAGGAATAAAATTTCAATTTCCCCAAGCAACATTGGCGAATCTGACTGTGACACTTGTCACAGTGTCATTGGCTAAAAATTAGAGAATATTCCCCAGATATACCTGAGGTGCTGACTGGACTGCCAAGTCATTAGTCTGTCATTGTTCTGCACATTTTTTACCTATTTGAGAAAATGAACAATAGACCATAACTTACTCATACGAACTCAGATTTTGATGAAACGAGTTGCGTTGGAATCCTGGTTACGAGCTCTATCCATTTGTTTCAGTTTGGAGCATTTCTGAGAAATTTAATTTTTGAGCTATATACTGAGCCTCTGATCATTCCTCCCCACTAGAAGCCTTTTGGACCCCAAAATATACTATCAATTATTCAGTAGGTGAGGGTACAACTCCCTCAGCCTTTCAATCTCCATCCATTTGGCCTTGGAAGGATTTTGTCGATTGAGCCCCACTCTAAGGTATTCGAAATTCTCTCTCCTTGAAGTTCTGATCCTTCTGTCAAGTATGAGATCTTGTTGAATTTCATCAAGATATTCTTCCAATAAATCATCTATTGATGGCAATTGAACATGCTCTCCTTGATCATCAATCAAAGGAGGCTCAAACAATCTCAAATTCTCAACATTAACGACACAATATATTTGCATATAAGGAGGAAAATCTAGCTTAAATGCATTAGTACCAATATTTTCCAGATAAATGGACCATAACGGATTGGCTTGAGCTTTTTACCTCCCCCTTGAAATATTTCTTTGCTGATATATAACCAAACTTCATATCCAACCTGGAATTTGTGATCAACATGGTGTTTATCATGCCTTTCCTAGTAGCTGCTTTGACTCTTTTCAAGGTGTTCTTGCACTATATGATGTACCAACTGAATTTTATCAATGAACTTCCTTGCCTTGTCTATTTCACTATGACCATATATAGCGACATCTTTCTCAAAGATGAAGTCTAAAGGCGATCTTGGAAATTACCCAAGACACGGCTCAAATGGAGATGTATTTGTGGAAGTATGATTTGCCCTGTTGTATGCATGTTGAATGTAATGTAACTCTTCATCCCACAACTTGCGATGTTTGTTGCAATAACCTCTAAGAAGATGAATGATTGTCTTGTTTACCACCTTGATCTGACCATTTGTTTACATATGAAATGTTGTACTCTTATTCAAATTTGTGTCCATCATGTCCCATAATTTTGACCAAAAATTCCCAAGAAACCAGGAATCACGATCACTTACAATAGAATTAGGAAGACCAAAATGAACCCATACATTTTGAAAGAAAAGATGAGCGGTTTGTTCAGCTATAATTTTTTTCTTACATGGAATCAAAAGACACATTTTGCTAAACCTATCTACCACAACTTACAAGTAATCATGACCTTTCCTTGACATTGAAAGACCACCTACAAAATCCATTGAGATACTCTCCCAAGGATGTGAAGGAACCAAAAGTGGAATGTACAATCCAAGTTTCCTATTACTAGGCTTACTTATTGCACATAAAGAACATCCTATATTAAAACGATATACACTATCAATCATGCATGGCCAATAAAAATACCTTTGGAGATTCGCTACTATCTTGCCTACACAGAAATGTCCAACAAGCAATGAAGTGTGTGCCTCCTTTATGATATTGTTTCTTTCTCCCTGTGGTATACATAACTTGCCCAAGTGATGCAACAAACTATTATGCACATGATAATCTAACTCTTCATTTTGGTTTCCTTGACTCAAGCTTTCATACACATCTTTAAAATCACTATCATATGCATATTTTTCAATGTAAATTTAATGCGTAAATGAATTGTGCTTGAGTATAATAGATGAATTTACAATAGGCCTAGAGATCATATTAGCTACCTTATTTTAGATTCCCTTTTTATACCTTATAACCAAATGCGTAATCCCTAATGGTCAAGAACCCCTGGATGATTGATTCTTTCCTGTCCTGACTGCACAATACTCATAGGCACATCCAATGTGTTTGGTCGCATGTGTGCAACCACTAATGTCACAAGTGATAGTCAAACTGTCCCTTTCACCTACATCTCAACTGGGTCTCCACTGGATCTGACATGCATATAGTTAACAGTAGTAAATCTTCAGTTGCATGTGAGACCACTGATTGTGAATTGATTAATAATTAATTCACGATCTCTCACTAGTGTATCTTCAATTACAACTAACACAACTGAGTTTAACTCACTTAACTAAGTTAAACTACTTTACAACTTTCATAATGACACTTCCAACTCTGTTACAACTTCGAATCACTCAGTTTCAACTAAGTCCACTTACATGTCCCACCAACCAACCTTTGAACTCGAATTTTATATAGCTAATTGATTTTCCACTTCAGTTAACTATTTCCAAGTGCTCATTGAGAATAGATTGTTGTTTAATATCCAACTGTTATTAAGGGATAATAATAGTCGACATGCATCTATAAATATACATGTGATCTATAAATAGAAGTCGCATGTACATCTATAAATAGACCTCATATATAAATAGAATTTTCTCAACCATATATAAATAGACATCATCTATAAATAGAACTTTATCATGCATCTATAAATAGACCTCCACCTAAAAATAGCCTGTGTGGGCCCCACCAAGTGTAGGTGCTTAATTTTCACTAGGATCAAGGATGTTGTTTCTGGATGCCAATTTCACTATTTCTTGTTGCAAAATTCAACATTCCCTATCAACTAGAAAGGAATGTCCTTGCATTCTTCCTACAACCTTTGCATGCGCCATGCAACCTCATGCATGCGCCATGCAACTCCATGCATGCGCCCTGCAACCCTTGGATGAAACACTTCCGAAACTGAATAGCCTCCAAAAAACTGAATCAGTATAATGCATCAGTCATCAAAGTCTTCTGACTTCTGCTGGTACCAACTGCAAATGTCTCTTGGATCCACCGCATTATTGACCTCTGCATCCATGCACTCTACACTTATTGTCAACTCTGATCCGTGGTCCAGTATCCGACACTATCACTTTGATTTCAAGTCCTCACGACATATGACTGCATCAATCCAACTGATCCTGCTACTGATGTATTGTGGGCTCCTCGTAGCCAGGTTCGATTCATGAGATCCACACCATCTCAATGAATCTTGCCCATAAATTTCTTCTTGGGATTACTCATGCATGTTGCCCCACCTCTCACTTGGTGGTATAGCTACATGCACTCCCTCTGCCCATCTGGCACGAAATTTCTCTGCAAAAGTGGTTTTTCCCACTCCATGATCCTAATCTTGTGGCTGCTCCACATCTTGAGGTTCACTCTTACCAGCTTGCAAATCCAGCTCCCTCTCAAGGGTCAATTGCATGGCTTTCTCACACTTTCCAACAGTATGAATCTCTGTATAAATCCTATATACATCAAGTCTATAAATATTCTTAACTCAAATCCCAACCTTCTTGGCTTTCCCTGCTGCTTTGTGTCATAGGAAAATTTTTCCTTCACTAAAGATAATATCATAGCCTCTATCCTCTAACATTGCGACTGAGACTAAATTTTTCTTCAAACCCAGTACATGCATTACATATTTTAAATGAAAGAGTTTGCCTGACCCCCTCTAAAATGTAATGGTACCAATGCTAGTCGCACTATATCGTCCATCGTCACCCAACTCAATATGCATCTGGAAATCTTTCTCCTCCAAGTCACTGAAAAGTTTCTTATCTCCCGTCATGTGAAAGGAAGCACCACTATCCAAGTACCACCCCAATCCCAATGCACTTGACACCATGCATGCGATCAATGAGAAGTAAAGCTCAAATTGCAAGGCAAGAGCCCCACCAGCTGCAACTCCAACATCCATTTTTTCTTCTTCTTTTGTGGATAATATGAAGAAATGCAACATGACATAACAAAATTACAAGAGAAAATGCACCAAATTTCGCTCTCGCAAACAGCAAAAAAAAATGAAATGGATATTTTGAAGAAAAGCGTGGAAGTTAAGATGGATGGTTTGAAGAAAGCTATGGAAGCTACGATGGAAGGTTTGAAGGATGGTATGGAAGAAAAAATGGAATTTTTGAAGGAAGACATGGAAGTTTTGAAGGAAGGTTTGTCAAAGTTGATACAAGAAATGATTCCTAATGGCGAAAATATAATAGAAGAAACTCATGATGAGGACAAAACAAATTTTAATCATGATTTCATAAACTCTAATGTCGGATTGAAGAACCACCATATTCCAAAGATGGATATGAGGAAATTTGATGGCAAGAATCCTATAGCGTGGATACTACAGATGGAGCAATATTTTGATCTCAATAATGTGCAAAACACACAAAAGGTACGCATTGCAACTTTACATTTAGAACAAAATACATTTGTATGGTATCAATGGCTTTGCTCCCGTAAAAAAATTGTCACTTGGTCAATTTTTATGGAGGAAATGATAGCACATTATGAAGATAGAAATAGCAACACCTTCTTTATCCAATTGATAAATCTCAAACAAAAGGGTTCAGTAGTGGAGCACATTGAGGACTTCCAAAAATTGAATATAAGGGTAACTGATATTCTAGAGGAACACAGGATTAATGTCTTCATAGGGACTTTAAAGGATAACATCCAACATGAAGTTTGCATTTGGGAACCTGATTCATTGGAGAAGGCATTCAGGTTGGCAAGAAAAATTGAATGTAAAATTATGGCGACAAGGAAGCCTACCACTCACATATATAAATATGGAAGTGTTGCTACTCCTAGACTTCCACAACCTACAAGGTTGACACCACAACAGTTGGAAGAAAAAAGAGAAAAAGGGCTTTGCTACAGTTGTGATAGCAAATACACTAAAGGTCATAAGTGTGCTGAAAAGAAATTATTTTACATAGATTGTGAAGAAGAAGAAGAAAATGAAAAAGAAGAGGATATACACTAGGAACCAGCCATAGAAGAGGAAGAAATGAATCCAACCATATCATGTAATGCACTGGCCGAAATTACCACTCCTCAAACTCTCAAGATAGTAGGACAGATCAAGAAGAAAAGGGTAATAGTGTTGATTGATTCAGGTAGCACCCATAATTTTATTCATTGTAAGGTAGCCAAGGAATTAAATTGTTTCCTATACCCAGCACCAGAATGTCAAGTGATGGTTGCGAATGGAGGAACTATAAATTGCTCTGGAAAATGCCATAATATCAAGCTAACCATGGGGGAATATGTATTGAATAGTCCAATGCTTTCCATTCCTATGGGAGGTGTTGATGTTGTACTAGGAGTACAATGGTTACAATCTTTGGGGACGGTAGCTTTTAATTTTCAATAAATTTTCTTGAAATTTTTTTCAGAAGGAAAGGAAGTTGAATTACAGGGTATTGAAGGGAAGCCGGGAAGGATAATAAGCTCTAATGTCATGAAAAAGCTTCTAAAGAAAGAACAACGAGGCGTAATTGCACAATTATGCTCACTAGAAGTTCTGACATCAAAATCATCTATTTCTGCAGATCTCCAACAAGTCTTGGACAATCATTTCAAGGTGTTTGAAACTCCCAAAGGACTCCCACCTATTCGTGATCATGATCATGCTATTCATTTGATTCCAGGAAGTGTTCCTCCAAACATCAGGCCTTATAGATATCCTTACTTCCAAAAGAGCAAAATTGAACGTGTGATTGCAGAAATGTTAGAGGCGGGTATAATTCAACCTAGTCAAAGTTCTTTCTCTGCTCCTGTAGTATTGGTACACAAGAAGGATGGATCATGGTGAATGTGTCAGGATTATAGGGAGCTCAATAAGCTCACCATTAAAGACAAATTTCCCATTCCTGTGATTGATGAATTATTGGATGAATTACATGGAGCAATTTATTTTACCAAGTTGGATCTTCGTTCAGGATATCATCAAATTAGAATGAAGACTAAAGATATTCCAAAAACAGCATTTCGAACTCATGAGGGTCATTATGAATTTTTGGTCATACCTTTTGGCCTTACCAATGCACCTTCTACATTTCAAGGGTTGATGAATTCCATTTTCAAACCCTTCCTTAGAAAATTTGTGCTAGTATTTTTTAATGATATACTAATCTACAGCAGGTCTTGGAAGGATCATGTTGAACATGTTGACAGGGTGCTCAAACTATTGCAGGAGAAACAATTATATGCAAAAACATCCAAATGTTTCTTTGGGGTACAAGAGGTGGAATATCTGGGTCATATTGTATCTCATGAGGGTGTTAAGGTAGACCCTAACAAAATTAAAGCCATTAAGGAATGGAAAGTCCCCACAACCATAAAGCAGTTGCGTGGATTTCTTGGGTTAACAGGGTATCATCGCAAGTTTGTTAAGAATTATGGGAGAATAGCAGCACCTCTAACAAGATTATTGAAGAAATATGCATTTTCATGGATTATTATTGTTAGGTCAGCTAGGATTACATTGCCGCCCCACTAGGATTACATTGTGGCCACATGGACTCCTATATATAGAAAGGAGGTTTTGTCATTTGTATCATCCAAGAATTGTTCATTCATGTAATGTATTGGAGGTTGCCCCCTCAAAGTGGCTTATTTCTAAGGCGTTGATATCTCTTTTCTTCTATTTTTGGAGTTGGTTTCACAACAGTGGTCGCATGTGTGCAACCACTAATGTCACAACTGATAGTCAAACTGTCCCTTTCACCTACATATCAACTAAGTCTCCACTGGATCTGACATGCATGTAATTAACAATATTAAATATTCAATTGCATGTGAGACTATTGTTTGTGAATTAATTAATAATTAATTCATTGATCTCTCACTAGTGTATCTTCAGTTACAACTAGCACAACTGAGTTTAACTCACTTAACTGAGTTAAAATACTTTACAACTTTCATAACTACACTTCCAACTCTGTTACAACTTCGAATCACTCAGTTACAACTGAGTACACTTGCATGTCCCACAAACCAACCTTTGAAATCGAATTTCCTATAGCTAACTGCTTTTCCAATTCAGTTAACTATTTCCAAGTGCTCATTGAGAATAGATTATTGTTTATTGTCCAACTATTATTAAGGGATAATAATAGTCGACGTGCATCTATAAATAGACATGTAATCTATAAATATAACTCACACATACATATATAAATAGACCTCATCTATAAATAGATTTTTCTCAACCATATATAAATATACATCATCTATAAATATAATTTTCTCATGCATCTATAAATAGACCTCCACCTAAAAATAGCCTGTATGGGCCCCACCTAGTGTAGGTGCTTAATTTTCACTAGGATCAAGGATTTTGTTTCTGGATGCCAATTTCATTGTTTCTTGTTGCAAACTTCAACACCTCCTCCAACAATGTGTCTCAAATACACTAAAGAAGTCTTGCCAAACTCACACTTGACATCTTTAAAAAGTACTACTCTTTTTTCCAGACATCAAGTACCTTGTTCACATGCATGACATGTTCATCTCTTTATTTGTTGAATATAAAATTATCATCTAAGTAAACAATGACGAAGTCATATATAAATGGTCTTAGTACATCATTCATGACTCTCAAGAAAGTAGTTGGAGCATTAGTTAGACTAAATGGCATAACTAGCCACTCAAACAATCCTTGTCTAGTTTTAAATGCATTTTTCCAAATGTCCTCCTTAGCTATTCTAACTTGATGATAACCACTTTGTGATTCTATATTATTGAAATATCTTGCATAATTTAATTGATCTATAAAATCATCAATGCGTGGGAGTGGGTAGCAATTTTTTACCATGATTTTATTCAGTGCACGGAAATATATGCACATGCGCTAAGTCCCATCCTTCTTTGGTACCAAAACAGTTGGTGAACCACCTGGAGAAGTAGATGGGCTTATGGTACCTTTGTTCAAAAATTCTTGGATTTTTTTATTGATTTCCAAACTCTCCATAATTGACATGCGATACATACCAATGTTTGGAAGTGGAACATCTTGCTACAGCTGAATCTCATGCTGAATTACCCTCTTGGGAGGTAACCCACTTGGTTCTTAAAACATCTCACCATGTTGACTTACCACATCAAACAAATTAGATTTTAATTTTTCATCACATCCTTCAAAAGATTCATAGTCAACATCATCCTTTTTCTTGATCATGAGAAGCACAAATGTTTTACTTGCATTAACTAGCCTCTTCATTTGTCCTGCATTAACTAAAGAAATATTCAATTTTTTGTGATGAGCTCTCACAATATACTCCACCCCATCCTTAAGAAAAATATATTTGTTCTCATGGAGATAAAACACCACTTTCCTGTCATACAAATATGGACTTCCCAAGATAATCTTGGAAATGTCAAGTGGAACCACTTCTAACTCGACTTCATCAACAAAGTTTGCAGTAATAGAAAATCGAAATGTGCATTTCCTTGTAACCTGTAAATTGGCATTCTTAACTATCCAACCCAAAGGGTATGATTTATGATGTGGTACGGTTTCAAAGTTAAGCTTTTAACCAAGTCTTCTGAAATCAGGTTTTCTTGTGACCCACTATTAAACAATGCATCAATCTTTGTATGATTTTGAATCACTCTGACATGGAACAATTCTATCAGTGTTTCTTCATTTGGAGTGTTGTTGTGACTATTTGAGGCTAGTACTTGCTATGGCTTCCTTTCCTTTGTTAACCATGGCTACGATCTTGGTCTCATCTCCAGAATCATATCTAAGATCTTGTTGTGTGGTGGCAGTCATATTTTGTTTCCCCTTGTTATTTGGTTTCTTAGGCCTTAGTTAGGGATGTAGTTTCCAATAGTGGGCTTCATCATGCCCCTCTTTGGAACAATGTTTGCATGTAGTTTTCTCCCCTTCTTTCTTGATGCTTGCATTCTTCTTTCCCTTCCATTTTCCTCCTTTCTCTTTTCCCTTACCATTGAATGGCTTCTTCTTACTACCCTCTTCCTGAATGTTCTTTCCCCTTGCTTCAAGATGTGTGGCTTGCACACATACTTCATCTAAGTTGTTTGGGTTAAACATAAGGATAGTATGTTTCAATTAGGAATGTAAACCCCAAATATATTTCAAGAGTGTGTCTTGGGAATTCAAATTTACTCCTAACAACAAAGCCCTCTTTCTAAACTTCTAGGTGTACTCTTGAACTCTTTGGCCTTTGAGTTGCCTAAAATTTTTCCAACTCATAATTGATTTTTGCATATAGGCTAATGGATAAAACTGTCTTTTAATGGAATAAATGAATTCAACCCAAGAAATGGATATCTTACCATGAATTCGCATTTCCTCTTGATTCTTTTCCTCCCACCAAACTAGTGATGCTCCTTCTAGCCTTAATGAATCCAACTGGATCTTTATGTCGTCCTCTTGTAGATTCAAAATTCTGCAGTATACTTCCAATTGACGGATCCAATTTTCTAAATTCTCTGCATTTACTTCACCATTGTACATGGGAATTTCAAACTTGATGTCCAACTTGAGTAATGGATTTTTCCTTTTGGGATTTTTGAATGAGTGTGGGTGGTTTTTGTGGTGGAAGTGGAAGATGAAGATGCTGATGAAGATGATGAGGATGAGGATGTGGAGATGGAGGTGGCTTTCCTCCACTACCTTTCGAAATCTTCTCTTCATCCTTCTTGTCATCTGAAGTTCCTTCTCCATGTAGAGGCTTAGAACCTTCTCCTTCTCTTTCTGCAATGAATGCATCAAACATGATTTTAACCATTCTTTGAATGTCCTTGAAGTCTCTCTTGACATATTCTTCTTCTGAATGTCCGTGAGTCTCTCCAACACCTGACATAATGGCTAAGGATTCAAGCTCAACTTCCTATACTTTTACCTTTTCAATCACCTCAACTTCTTGTGCAATTTGTACCTCTTCAATCTTAACTGCTGGAGATAAAAATTGAGGTGCTTCACGTGAAACTTTGAGTGGAACTTTGGGTGAATATGATTCTCTCTCAACTCTCTTTCTTCTTGTCCTAATCTCAGGACTAACAACCAATAACTTCCCTTCTCCTCTCTGCAACTTCAACCTTGTAAGCAACACAAAATTGCAAATATTAAAACCCTTCGTGCACAATCTCAAGCAAAGCAAGAAAATAACCTTTAGTTTGATACCAAATTTATCTAAAATTGATAGTTAGTTAATGTTGTACTAATATCAGTTTCATATTTAATATGAAAGTGCTTTGATTTGCTTCTTGTACAAGGATTTATATATGTGCTTATGATAGATAATTCAACAAAATTTATGATATTAAGTGTATTTCATGAACACAAAAGCATTGAAACTAAATTATGAACAACATCATATAAAATCACAGCAAACACAGACAAATGAGTCAAATACACATGGTTTTGATGAAGGAGTTCACCCCTCCAAGGCTACATCTCCTTGGTCCAACTTCCATGGTGTGGGCCTTTATATTATCTTAAATTGTGAAAAAGTGCTATTTACAGTCTCCTGTTTCCTCTGCAACCTGCTCCAATGGCTCCAAAACATCAAAATCTACCACGAATGACTCTTCCTAAGCCAAAATTGGTTGACAATTACCTCAGTTGTGGCAAAACCAATTTTTCCTACTATTTCTCCACTAAAACTGGAAGTGCACCAAATATCTCCACTAAAATTGAATCTTCTGCCGCATTTGGTGGGCTCCGCCAAGTCCTCCGCCAATTTAACCGTGCACTTAAGTTAAGATAAACACATATTTAAGGTCCAATTAGTGGTGGGTTAAGGCACAAAGTGCATTTAGCGCAAACCACGAATTAGCATGGAGCTTAATCCTGGATTATGGTACAAAACATGGTTTAAATCCCGTTAATTTTCCCACCAATGAACATTGTTAGCTCTTGGTTGTAGCGCTTGACCATATGGGAGGGGACTGGCCTGAAGGGCTATCCTCCTCCGGACCCCCAACCTTGGTGCAATCAAAATTCAAATACACGCTAGATCCCGTAGTTAATAAGGATCATGTGATGGCATAGGGGTAGGTCTTGGCACTTGTATGGGGGAGGTCGCGGGGTCGAACCTGACCTCTGCCCCACCTTATTCAATACATTTTTATTGAATGCGACATTTGATTTCAATACATTTTTATTGAATGCGACATTTTTATTGAATCCTATGACCTTTAATTTTTGACCTTGGATTAAATAAATATGCACCATCCAACCTTGCAATGAGGGAGGGCACGTGGCAGCCTCCGGCTGCTCCACGTGGCCCTTCTCCATTGGCTCAAATTCACCGATTTAAAAAAAAAAAAAAATCATCATATAATTAAAATTTAGACCTTAGAAATAGGAAGAAATTTTCAATTTCCCCAAACAACATTGGCTAATCTGATTGTGACACTTGTCACAATGTCATTGGATGAAAATTGGAGAATATTCCCTGGATATTCCTGAGGTGCTAACTGGACTACCAAGTCATCAGTCTGTCACTGTTCTGCACATTTTTTACGTATTTGAGAAAATGGACAGCAGACCATAACTTACTCATATGAACTCGGATTTTGATGAAACGAGTTGAATTGGAATCCTAGTGACAAGCTCTATCTGATCATTCTATTTTGGATCATTTATGAGCACTTTCATTTTTGAACTAAATAATGAGCCTCTGATCATGCACGCGCAACTCTAGTGAATTGGCATAGAAGTTGACATCTCAAGGTATGGTGTTTCTCTTTCCATGTTTGAGGATTGTAGGGATGTGTGGAGGGTTTTTCAATGTGTTTTGGACAATAGATAGTGGCCCTAAGTTATAGTGGAATCGTGTGAGGATTCACTATTATGCGGGTTGCTAGAAAATTCCCCAACTATAATGAACAAGTGGGTAGAGTTTTTACTGTTAGTGGGCAGCTTGATTGTGTCACCTAGGAGCATCATTCTGGAGTATCCATAATCTTAACGAGTGGGCAACCTGTGAAGTCCTCATGTATAGAGATCATTGAAGTTCTAATGATTTTTTAGGAGGAAGAGTTGTGAAGCCCTATTTCAGTGGGTTGTAGAAGGAAAAAACACTAATAAGACGACACATCTAAAAGACCCAATGAGAATAATTCTTAATGGAGCTAGATTCCTACTAGTGGGCATATTAACGAGTGACACAAAAGGAGCTATGATCATTGATAGTGGGAGATTGTAGACTCGTAAAACATGGTGGGAAAAAATAGGTATTCAAATCAGGTTCTGCTGAAGAAAGTAAGGAAGTCTTCTAGTTTAGAGGGAGAAACTACAACAGTGGAGAATGTGGTAGTGTTGGAGAGAGATCCAGGTGGATGAGGTTCTTAGAGGAACACCTTCCTCACTAAGAGGGTGTATTGTAAATATTAGAAAGAAAAGGGTTCCTTTATTTGTGCCTTAATCATTGGAGCTAGAATGAGTTCCTTCTTATGCATGAATCAAGTTCCTATGATTTAGGAACCAGTCCCTAAAAATTAGGACGAGTTAGGATGCAGTTAATTGATGCGTTGAAACCTAAAGTTGAGTTCTTGGATTTATAGTGTGAGTTGATTCAGGAAAAACACAAGTATTGAGTTTTAAGTGGCTGACTTGAAATAGGATGAGTTGCATGAGTTGTTAACTTGAATGCTAACTCAATCAATCAAAAAAGCATTCCTTAATTAGATAAATCGCTAATTTTAACCATTTAAATTTCCTTTAAAAGGAGGAATGAATGCACAAGTTTAATTATTGTTTTGGTGAGCACGTGTTGGTGATACCAAGCAATATGAAGCACACATTTATGTGTGGATCTTATGTGTGAGAATGGTTTTCCAAGAAGAAGTTTGTGCACAATATTGATAAAGGACTAGAGATTAGTATTTTTGCAGGTGTTTTAAAGCCTAGTTCAAGGTTGCAAGAAGGTTGTATTCTCTATTGAAACATTTGTATTTGTAAGATACAAATTGCTCATTTTCTATCAATAATATTCTCAATCAAGACGAGGGTTTTCCTAGTTGGATTCTGTAGACAATTTTGTGCTTTTGAATTTTTTTTTGTGCTTTTTTTTTGTCCCTATTCTGCTACAAATTTGAAGTAGAGAAATTATGTGTTTAAGTGAACAAAAATAGTTTTTAATTTTTAGATTGTTCAATATAGCATATCATAATTTCATGGAATTTCTACATTTCTTACTAAGATCATAGGGACTCCTTGCTATAAGAACAATTTCATTGGCATAAAGAAGAAGGACGATGACTATACCAATGAGGGTTAGGCTGACACAACCTATTGTTTCGAAGAAATATTCTAACTTGTCATTGCATATGCCAAAAAGGGTATGGGACATGAGACAAGGTTGCTTGAATCCTATAATTTAGTTAATTTAATCTGACTATCCCTTGATATTTTTTTTCTATGTTATTCACGGACCCAAGAGATCGGTGACTAGCCCTCAATATTCCTAAACTTGATAATAACATTTTGATACAACCTGTTTTACAGAAATACAAACCTAGGGATAAGTATGCTTTCCTAAAGTGGGTGGTTCACTTAGAACAACAGAAAGAAAGATATCTAAACTTTTCCTTAAAGTGAATAGATAAAGGGAGAGAAACCTACTTGTAATCTGTTCGCTTTCCCTCGCCTCCCTTCGTAGCTTTTGTCACTCTCAATCCAACTTAACTTGCTTGATTGATACCTACCATGGAAAAAAAAAGACAAATTACAACATAAAGGAAATATGATCTATTCAAATTAAAAAAATTGAATCGATTAAACTCATTAAGACACATAGAACATAATTGACATGTGTATTAGGAAAGGAAAAAAAATCTTTATTATGAAGTAGAAGGAAGAGTACAACCAGCTGATCGATTCACAGTCACTCATCCATATTGAGTCCCATCCTCATCACATCCAACATCAACAATCCAGCAACATCACAGTACATGCACAATACCTTCAAGAGTTGATATCTCACTAGCATAACTCTACTTAACACAAATTATTGTTCTCCTGTGCACTATGTTCAGTGCTTTATTTATAAGTAGATGAAGGTTGTTTAATATAAATGAATCTTTGAAAGGAATTCCTAAAAATGGATGAATGGGTTTCCTTGTTCATGGGAATAGGAGGATAAGAGGTTTAATGACTTCATGGGTTCCAAATTAAAGGCTATCAGATGAGGTGAGAGATGGAACAACTTCTAGAAGTCACTAGAAGTCAGGGAGATTCTTGAAATCCAATGAAAAATTTGCTCCCATTCTACCAATGCACTCCAAAGTGGGCCTAGATCCTATGCAATGCAATCTTGCATGGGAGTAGATGCTCTGCAAAGCAATTATAGTTGTCTAGGGTTGTGTTGATGGCTCAATGGGTCACTTCAATTGGCATCTAAGGAGTGAAACTTTCATGAAGGAATACCATCAATGTAATGACTTGTTTAGGGCATGTAGCAACCAATTTAGAGTATGATAGACCCTAATGAATATTGATCTATGTTTTGGGATGATGCCCAAATCGACTTGTAACAACTGCCCCCTAAAGCATGAAGTCAAAATGATAATGTTGAGTGATTTGATTTATGACGTGATGAGGCACAACTAAAGCGGACAACGACCTACATCAATTACAATACATTACATCATGATATTTGTTCATATTGTACATGAATTACTGAGGGAGGCATATCCCATACTCAACACATAAACTATCGTAACATCATAAAGTCGTCTATAGATATAGACTATCTACAAATATAGACCATCTGAATAATGACCATCATACGGATGATTTGGTACTACTCCTGAAATCGCAACTCGGATGGATGAAACTAGATCTAGGGTCTTCTATCTCGTTCACTCGATCGGTTAAGGTATAAGTATAACCATGTGAATATATGATCTGAAGTCGAACATGTGAAGACACCATCTAATTACCAGCCAATGATGCAAGTCATTAACAGACGTGAGAGAAACCATCGTTGATGATAATGGATCTCAAGGTACTGCAGTACATTTTGCATGGCATGAATAGATGATTTGATGTTGAACACCATTCAAAGTCTTTCGGTCAAAGGCCTGTGATGTTAACCTATCGCCGGAAGCGAGAAACCTGTCGTTGATGTAAGCAAGCTCCAAGGTACTGAAAGGTTGTTTCTAAGTCAACTTCCTGGATAATGAGCTAATTTCGATAGGAAGTGACTCATCGCAAGAGGGCATTGATGCTTACATAATCAACAACATGAAATGAGAGTAATGATTTTGGACATAAAATGTGACTGATGAAGCAATGTCAAGGATGGCAGTCATGAAATGAAGGTTTATGAGTATTGAAAAAAATGAGGAATAAATGAGTGACTTCTCTTGAACATATTGGCGGCACTGAATGAATTGGAATAATTTGACCCAAAACTGAAGTGATGGGTGGTATGATAGACCGTCAAGCAGATTACCAACCCAAAAATCACGAAGATGAAGTGAATAAATGTCATGTTCAAGAGTGACTTGCTACCATAAAGTGTTTTATCCCTTTCCAATTTTCCCCAAACATTGCTGATTAGTACCTATTTAATTTTTAACAAGCTTGAGGAGGATAACATATGCTTGATGTATAATTCCACCCTTCAGGTGAATCCATCATTATTTGATAATTTAACGAGTCTAGCGAAGGGGAAACTCAATCTTGTCATAATGGACAAGTCCATCGCTATTTGATGCTTTGACGAGTCTAACGACAGTGAGAAATCAGTCCCTTTTCATGTTTAGAGAGTTTGAAAAAGGGACCAAAAGAAGACTCCACAAGTTATTTTTCGTATAATAGTCCCTCAGATCCGAAAAAGCATAAAATAATACCTGAGAGAACCTCCTAGCCATGTTACACTAGGGTTTTCCTTTTTCGTAATCATAATCTATCTCAGTCTAGAAAAGGGTTAAACTTATACTGAGTAGATGTCATTTCAATTCCTTTAACGAGCTCGATAGGACAAGTGCTCGACAACATTTTCATATTTTGAGAGTCTGAAAAGATCTGAAAGAGAACTCTAGGGGGGCTCCTTTTCCGCATTTAACAAAGCTCGAAAAAGAGATAAAAGTGTGCTTTGAATTCCTTTTTCATGTTTAACAAAGCTCGAAAAAAGAGGATAAAAGTATGCTTTTAATTCCTTTTTCATTTTTAACAAAGCTTGAAAAATAAATAAGAATGTGCTTTGTGGTCAATATCACATTTCACGATCATGCACGACTAACTCACTATAATCAGCTGCAAACCTACTCAAAGAAACATCAAATGGATTAACAATACCTGTTTAAAATAGTAAAAACAGGTAAAAACTATAGTCGTTTCATTAAATGTGCATAAATTAATCAAAAATACTATTAAATTAAGAAATTACCAAGTCATTTTTACCATTTTGACCTTTACCATTTGGATTTTAGTGCTATGAGCCTGTTTTACCCTCGAACTTCAACAGCTGATTGCGACAGATTCTGTGTATCATCTCTCATGCCGTCCAGACCAGGTAGAAGATATTACCCTCCTCTTTTTATTGATTGCATTCTTTTTCAGTTTCATGCACATTTTTTAGTTATTGGGGCCCCTAGGGTAAATATACAACACCCTAGGGAAAATGCACTCTTGAATGTCGAAAAGTGCATTGCATAGATGCTGGAAAGAGGCCCACTTCCTCTACAACGCTCTGTCTCTCACTCAAGGGTGCATTGGGCGCAATTCAAAAAGTTTCATCTTTATTTCTGCCCAAAATTTCCCCAATTTTTTTGCATGGAATAGATCCTAACTAAGCCTATGGTGTGATTTCAAACTTTGATCAGATGAGAATGTTGATTACATGGCGAGAAAGAGAACATGAAGCATAGGATATGGTTTACCTAAATGATCCTGGAATTGTGAGAGCCCTTAGAGATTATGCGTTGCTCAAGTACTTCCAATTGTCAGGGATGAGGCAACACATGGAACTATTGCGGTTCTTGATCTGTTCATGGGACCCGACAATACAGGCATTTCACATTGGGGAAAAAGTGCTCCCAATATTGGTTGATGATATTTACTTTCTCACAAGTTTTTCAAGACGTGGTGCCCCAATTTACCTTGCGGGCTCTGCACGTGGAGGTGAAACAGTGAAGGACTATATCCGATAGTTTTGTCAACCATGAACAGAGCCTAGTAAATATGGAAAGATAAATATCAAAGATGTGTTTGATATGCCTTTGCCCAATATCCTATTCATTATCGCAAAGCTAGTTGGCAGCGTGACACTACATGTCACAAATAGATCATACATGCAGTACGCACTTGAGTGTCTTGAGCCAATCGTGTTCAATTTGGCTGAAGCAGTACTCCTTCAGATGAAAGAACAACTGACCAAGGTAAAAGGTGGTAAGACCAAAAATTTCAATTATGGGTCGATTTTGATCACTTTTGTTTTGGAGCAAGTTCCATTGATGCAACCACAACATGTGACGTTGGGATTAACTGGTCCTAGAGATCCACAGATGCAACAGTGGGTCGAGCTGATGTCTAGACATGTTGTTTAGTCATCAATCTCATTTTCCACTGCATTCTTCAGTTGGCTCCGAAGACATAATATCTTCATTAAGGAGCATCCAGATGAGGGGATGTATTTTCGCAGAGATCCAGATTTGATTTTACCAGCCGACGCTCAATGGGGTGCTATAAGTAAAATGTTGACCATGTTTTTTTTTTTTTTTTTTTTTGGGTTTTTTACATATTTTTGTGTTTTTTGTGTTTCCAAGACTAAACTAAAAACGTTTTATGTATGCAGATGCAGGTATCATTCGACCAGTGGTTCATGCATAGCAGGTAGGAGAACTAGCAGAGAGGACTGTCGGAAGAGCAATCCTACAAGATTTGGATTTAGTTGAGACTCTTGCTGAGTTGCAACAGCATGTGGAGGGATTGACTCTTGGGATATCGGATGTTTGGATCGAGGAGTTACCTATGAGGCTGTAGCGCCATACCATTGGTGTGCCTAGCCATTGGATGATGTTTTGCGCATGATAGCCCAAGCAGTGACCTACTATCATGAGAATCACTAGGTTTACTTAGATTATGCTATGTCTATATAACATGTCTTGGACACAATTTTGTAAAAAAATAGATATAAATCTATTTTACTTTCAGTGTTTTTCTATGATTACGTGAAATCCTATTCAATTGTATGATGTGAATTGAAAATCTATCTTTACATATGTTTCAAATGTCTATTTAATACATAATTCGCAAATGAATCAACCAGAGTGTTAAAGTTTCTGGAAATATATTGATATTTAATGTAATCAAAATGTCTTTCCAAAAGACAAACTCTAAGGAACATGAGATGAATTTCTAGATTTCAGACAGTATAGATGCCAGTAAGTTGTAGTAAGAAAAGTTGTGAGTCCAGCTTGATGATGATGTGGAAAATTCCAAGTGAAATGGCATCAGAGAGTAGTTCAATCAACCCACTATACTCAACAATATTGTTGGTCAATAGACCGATACAAATCACTTGCAAGCTCACTAACTCGCCACTTGGAGCGAAGATGGCCCATGTTGCAGAGGATAAATTCTGAGTACCATGACTAGCACCGTCGTCATATCCAACAATTGGTTCTGAAGATTCTGACATATGCAAAAAATGCAAAGAGGATTACTAACCACATGAAAAAGTATAAAAGGCATACCGCTACACACACGCAATCAAATCATATAATACAATGTTTACTACGCAAAATCAGGCATAGTAACGTTTAAGATACAACCCATTTCGAGGCTGCGACAATGGAATCACATCATAATCTACCAACTCATAGGCATCCTTAGCCAAAATGTGCTTGACAATGTAGGGGTCGTGCCATAAGGGTTCAAATTTCCCTGTTCCTATCTTATCAGCTTCCTGATCATAAATCAAGACTAGCTCTCCTTATGAGAAGGTGTGAGGCTTGAAATTTCGGTCATATTTCACCTTAATTCATGTCTTATACACTTCGTTGGCCAATGCAGCTTCACGATGTGTTTCACCTAGATGGATGAGATCTAAACGACGTTCTTCCTCTTCAGAAGTGTCAAGTAGCAGGTCAAACACGAGTTTCAACGATGGTATTTCGCATTGTATCGGTAAGATAGCTTCCATACCATAAACCAATTCAAAGGGAGTGAATCCGGTCGCATTTCTAACTGAGTGATATGCCCACAAAACCGAGTACAAGATCAAATGCTAGTTTCATTTATGAACCCCAATCATGCATTGAAGCATATGCTTAAGAATCTTGTTGATAGCTTCAACCTATCCATTAGCTTGCAGATAATAGGGGGTAGAACTATCATGTGACAATCCTAACTTAGCAGTCAACTCATCCATAATGTGATTGCGAAATTTTTTTCCATGATCTGTTACTATGGCTTGCGGTACACCAAACCATGAAACCACATGGTTAAAAAAGAGCAATGTAGTTGTCTATCTCGTGTTGTTGAATGTAGGCATCGCCTCAGCCCACTTGGTAAAATATTCAACGACGACAATAATATACCCATGCCCCTTGGTCGAGTGGGGGTTACATGTCATGAAGTCAATGCCCCATTTTTCAAATGGTCCAACAGCGACGATAGGATGCATTGGTGCTGGTGGCAAGCGGGTTTTACAATCAAATATCTAGAAAGCATGAAAAATTCTAATTGTGATAATGCAGTCACGAAATATGGTAGGCCAAAAGTAACCATCACAGAGAATATTCTGCATGGTAGCGTAGCTATACAAATGTCCACCGCATGCACCATAATGGCAATCATTTAGAAATCTTTCGGCTTCCTCATATGTGAGGCACCTACGTAAAATCGTATCAACACCACGACGATAAAGTGTATTTCTGATGATCAAATAATATTTGGCTTGGTATTGAATATGTCGTTGTTACGAGCGAGAGGTATTAGGCCGAAAATTTTGGGTCTAGAGATATATGATGAAATCTCCATACCACGGATCAGATGACTCGATCAGAAACAAAGACTCGTCTGGAATTGATGGTTCCGTAGTAGGATTGTTACTACTCGAAGGAAAGTCACAAATAATCTTAGCAACCACCAAAGACTTCTTTGACTTTTATTTATGAATTCAAAATCAAACTCCTGCAAAATGACGATCCATTTTGAATATTTTCCCCCCAGAAATTTACGTGATAGAATGTATGTCATAGGGTTGCAATCTGAAATGACAATGGTCTTTCGGAGTAGGATGTAATGGCGAAATATTTGTATAGCTTGAACGGCTACCAAAGCAAGCTTCTCAATTTATGTGTACTTAAATTCTGTGTCATTGATATTACGACTCAAACAATACATCGGATGTTCAATTCCATCTTATTCTTGGACTAAAACCATAGCGATGGTTGTATCTATAGTGGCGATATACAGGAAATAGTCACTCTGATAATTTGGGGGATAGAATAATGATGCTCGGTACATGGAATATTTAATAACATCAAAGGAAGCTTGTTCAACCTCATCCCAATGGAAGAGTACCCCTTTTTTCAAGAGTCGAGTAAATCCTTTAGCCATTTCAGCGTAGTTAGGAATGAACCTCCTAAGAAAGTTAGCCTTCCCTTGGAGTCTCTGTAATTGAAGCAGATTTGAAGGAGTGGGAAAATTAGTAATAGCCTGGACCTTCAATGGATTAAGTTGAATTTCATCTTTCAACACGAATAATCCAAGCAAACAATCAAAACCAATACCAAACACACATTTGTGCGGATTGAGGCATATTTTATAGTGACGACATTATAAAAATATCGCTCTTAGATGTAGCGGGTGGTCAGCTTGTTTCAGTGAATGTGTAGGTAAGTCCAGATATGGTTGAACTATGTGCTTGATGTCATGAAAAGCATAATTCATTGCCCTCTGAAATGTGGCCCCAACATTCTAATTTAAACCAAAAGGAATCTTACGATAAGAAAATGTGCCCCAGGGATAGATAAAATTCTTTTTATATTGGTCCTGTTATCACTCAGATTTTCCTTGAAGTTGTGGAAAAGGAAAGTAAATCCGAGGTAACCACAAACCAACCTTCAGATACAAAATCTGTGTCTTAGCATCTCGGAGAGGGCTCTCTCTTTAAAATTTAGCTTTGTTCTTAGAAAATATTAGGCTAGTTATAAGTCCAGGGGTTTTGTTTGAATTTGAATGGTGGAATTCGCCAACTGAGGGCAAGATTGAGTATTTCAAGCCATTGGGCTATGGAGTAAAAAAGATGGCTTTACTGGATTAAGTTTTTACACAAAAGATGGCTTTGCAGGGCAAGATAGCCAAACAGAGAACAATTTTAGATATTAAAGTGAATGGAATGGATTTTTAAATGGATGAAAGGTAATTAAGAATCTTTCAACGTGTTCAAAGAAAGAAAGTGAATGATTACAAATAAAGAGCAGTTAATAATTCTTTACTATAGTAATCAAAATGTTTAAACCAGCGAAACAAGAGCAATTAATAATTCATTGTTTATAACCAGTTTAGAAGAAAACATTTAGAATAATCACAATTGAAATCAGAGTACACTTAAGCAATTTCTGATTTATTCTTTTTTGTCAATTATTCAGAAATAGAACACAATGATATTATAAACAGATATAAAACTTTTAAAACATGAGATAGAGAAGACTTATTGATCTGTAGTTAGACACATGAATCCTGCAGAAAGTCTTGAGCTTCAAATCATCATCCAGCAAGTCATAAAGAAATTTCTCCAAAGCACTTTATTCCAAAAAATCAATTTTACAGCAAAGTAGAAGAATCCACCCAAAATACTTCCAAGAGTGAAGTATTTATACAAATTCTAAACTAAAATATCTTGAAAAAATATCAAGATTAGTTCACAAATCTCTCCAACTATTTTACATAAATAGAACTTAAGTAAAGGACACTCAAAATAATGCATCTATTTGGCACTATTTTGTATGGATAGGTGATTACAAAGAGGAGAATTCGAATTTGATTCAACTCTTAGTTGATGATAAGGCATCCAAGTCACTAACTGCTTCCTTTCTTTGTGCATTCTGCTCCAACAATTCTGCAAACTTGGGGTTCAATAATATCTTTTTATTTCTCAATCCGCAATAGATATGTAAACATTGAAAGAGGTTATTGTGGATTAATATGTTGGTGAGATAAACCTCTTTCAGTTTCCTAAAATTCCTCTCCAGCTGTGCATAATAGGCTCTGCAAAAATATGTGTAAAACAGAGTTTTACAGAGTTTGAAAAATAGCCTGTAAAGATGTGAATGTATCACTCAATCTAAAATCACTGTGCAAAAAATGAGATATTTTTCTGTAGATGCATTTCTTAGGAACAAAAACCTCCTTCAGTTTTGTAAGATGTATTTCTGATTGGACACAATATTCTCTGCAAAATGATGACTTAACAGGAATTTTCTGCAAAAAGTGCTTTCCAAAATTGTTTAATATTTCCAAAACCATAACAGCTGTTAGAAACGTGAGAGAGGTTTTTGTAGATGGTCCTCTCAAGAACATAAACCTCATTCATTTTTGCAAAATTCATCTTGGATTGATCACAATAGTGTCTGCAAAACAATGACTAAAACATGCAATTTCTGCAAAAATATTCCTTCTTGTTGTGTTTTTCATATTTTCACTTTTTTGTTCTTTTGACTATTTTACTTTCACTTTAGAAAAACTTCAATGTTGGTGAAATTATTTTCATTTCCTCTTTTTACGATTTTACTGTCTCTGTAATTACTTTTACTGTTTACCTTTGACTGCTCTGTAACTTCATTTTAACTTTCATTCTGACTTTTACCTGATACACTTTAACCACTGATACTCTTTAGCTGTTATGCTTTCTAACCTCTGTTTGAATAGATTTGATAGCACTCTTGGAGTAAACAATTCTTATGACTAGTATTAAGACTGTTTATCCAAGGATGTGGTCTTCTGATCACCTGTAAAACAAAACAAATTGTTAAGAAAGCATTGGTTTGCAGGGGAGGTCAAAAATGTTTCATTTGATTTTGAGAGGTCTGTGGAGTGAATCTAGAATGATTTTTGGGAGGTAAACCATGCTCGAATTGGTTAACAGAGGCTTCAGGTGGTGCAGCTAGGTTACAAAGGGTTTTACTGCACAATCAAGTGAAAATGAGCAACGCTAGGCTGTTTGTGTTTAAACGGTTGATATTGGCAGGTAAGCTTTGAATGAACGGGTGATATAGTTCAGCTTGGCGGTTTGTTTTTGAAATTCTGCGCAGGACTTTGGTTGTTCACAAAACAGTTAAAATGGTAACGGGCACGGTGTTTTATTCACAAAGTCAAAAGGTTGGCGGGATTTTAATGATGACGTCAGCAGGTACGATGGACGCGTCACAGAGGACAGGCGGTAAGTGGTTTTTATCGCACCACTTATGAGGGAAGGTGGTTTTAGGCGGAAGGGTAGTGATGCAATACAACGACTGACACATAGCACGACACTGTTTGAAAACCGCTTGGCCATCGCGCGTTATCTTTCGTACGCGGATGACATTGAAATGAATCGAGAATTTGAGCACAGTCTCGGAAGCGGGTAATCGGACGCGGTCGACAGAGACGGGGGAATCGTGATGTGAGCGCGGGTGATATGATGCCTGTTAATTCGACTCATCGGGCCAAGTTCGATTGGCGAGTTGGATTATTAATTAATGGTAAGAGATTAATTAATCTACGATACGGTGGATGGTCGAAATTGTTTATTTTTTGTTTTAAACATATATACATATGTTTAAACCTTTTCATATATTTTATTATATGATAATTAAACCAATGTGATTTTCTTACCATAGGGGGCGGGAATAGAATTTAAAGTTATATTTTAGCCAAAAGGGGGTATATTGTGGGTTTTTTATTTGAATAAGTGGGACTTAAATACTTTTGGCTAAAAATTATAATACATGGGTTTTGGGGATATTAGATAAAAGGAGTTATATATAATAGGATAAGATCATTTCTATAAGGATTTAATATATAAATTAGAGTTAATATGACAAGGGAACAATGTAAACTAAAAATACTTAAATATAACCAAGAAAGCGAAGTTTCAAAAGTAAATAGCATTATTATACTTTCATCACTTAAACTTAGAATAAAAAGTGATTTTGAGGGCTTTTTATGAAATATTGAAGGATTTTCCTAAGTAAAATGGGATTTTACCTAGGAAAAGATTTTTGAGAAGTGAATGAATGTGATAATGGATGATTTCAAGTACTTAGGTCTTTTCAATTATTGGGCCGAGGGTCCGGTCCCTCCAAAAGTCAAGGAAATGCCTTGAGCCCCTCTAATCTTCAAATACCTTAGCACTTAGGGGAAATTAGTGAAATGTTTAGGGAAAATGAGAGGGGAAGTTAATAATTTGACTTTGCTTTGCTTGTGAACTTTTCCAATGTAGTATCTGCCTTTGTACTTGTGATGAAAGTAAAATTTAAACACATTTGGAACCATAATTCATCACATGCAATTCTGCAACAACATCTACCTACCCTACTTACTTTACCCTACCATTTTCTCTCCTTTATTAGGGTGCACTTAAAATGGAAAACCCTTATCAATATTCTTTTTCTTTTACATGGAAAACCTATCTAAGTCTACACTTATTACATCCAAGGGCTCAGATTAAACTGTTGAGCACCTTTTATTGCTTTCTGTCTTATACGCGGTTAAACGGTTTGGTCAAATTTTATTCTGTATCTCTAAAACATAAAAATTGAAAGATGGGCGGTCGAGGTTTCATGGATTTGACTCTTCACTGTTAAGTGTGCTTAAAATTTTGATAATTTACTTTTACAATTTTATTTTATTTTTTACATCAGAGCAAAAAGTAGTGGCATTTAGATTTGCACACTTTCCTTGGCCTTTCTTTTGGTGGGGTTCATTTTCTTTCACTTTTTTCGGCCAAGTTTATTTTTTCACCCTTTGATTTTCTTTTAGGGTATACCATCTTTACATTTTTTAAATTTTTTGGCTTTTTTTATTTTTTAAGAATATGGAACACCTTTGCAATAAGAAAAATGTTTGAACATATTGCATAGTTCAACAAGTCAATCATGAAAAATGACACCTATTGGTATAGGAGTCTAACACTGGCTCCACTTGGGGATGGCTTTTCCTGGTGAAAATTCAAGAACAGCAGGTCAGATGCCTCAAAATGTCTTTAACTGAACCATGAAACCTTCTTCTTCTTGTTGCTTTATTGTATGTATGATGGTAAAACTTCTGAAGCTTAGGGCCTTCTCTTCGAGCTTCAACTACAGCAGGTTACCATCCACTCAAAACTTAAAACTTTGTTTCCCAATTGGAAATGTTCTGCCTTGGTCTAATCCCAAACATGCATTTACTGTGGCTGGAAATCTTGAATTGAATATAGTCCCTTTTCTGCAACCTGAAATCTGATCTGAAACTTAAAACAACACACAAAAATTTTCAAACCAACTCAATGAAAAACTAGCTGAAAATTGACAACTAAAAAAAATGCCCAAAATTTTGAGCTTATTGACACTCATCTATCTATTCAATCTACTAAAAATCTTATTGAATCAGGTAATACAAAAATGCCAATGAAGCAAATCAAGTAGATGTAAAAATAAATGGATAACTTGATTGATTTTGATCAAAATTGGAAGTATATTATGATCATGTGCCTTTATAATAAATGATATGATGTGTAAAGGCCACTTTTGATGTATTTGATCCTTATAGAGAAAAAATGTTTGCAGATTTGGGCTCAAAAGATTCTCCATATAATCTGATATAGGATCAATAAAAGCATGATGTATGTTATTTACTTCTAGGCCTTCAATGACTAATTGTTCAATTGAATTATGAATATTAGACCATAAACTTATTTCTTCAGTCTTGTGTTTGAAAGAATAATCATCTTCAATATGTAAGTCAAAAGATAGTACAATTTCCTCTTGCTTTGGAGAAGGAAGATTTTCAAAGAATTCTTTAGGATTTTGGAAATTGTATGACTGAATTTGAGAATGCAAAAGTTTGATTTCAATTTCAAAATTTTCAGAAATTATATCAAGAAGCCATTTTTTAATTTGAGGAGAACATTTTCTTGATTTAAAAAGAAGAAAGAAATCCCTTAGAAAATCCTCATCAAGCTGAAGTTCTAATATCTCATCCCTCAAAATAGCTACTGATTGTTCTGTGAAATTATCATAATTATCATCATACTGATCATATTTAGGCGAATCTTCGGAATAAGGAATGTCATCAATTATAAACATTGGATCAACATATTTCTCTTCCAACAATCCCAATACATCTTGATTAGATTGGTTGCATTCTATTTGAAAGTCATTATTTTTCTCAATAGGAGTACTATCAAGTAATGGGCCTTTTTGCGAACGTAGAATAACATGAGCATCAACTTGTTCTTCTGTCCCTTCATGGATAAAAACCTTTGTACATTCATCAACATTAGAATAAGTAGAAACAATTTCTTCATTATGTAAATATTTTGAGGATGGTTGCATGTTTAGAAGCAAATTGATTTCTTCTTCGGTGAGGGGGGGTGGGAATCTCTGAATTCTTAGATTGAAATGACAATTGCTTTTTCCCTTATCTAAAATTTGATCATGAAGTTGATTATTGTCTTTAACTCCATTCAAAAAATTAAATGAAACATCATTTGTTAATACAGAGGGGTTTTTTGGATCTTGATTTATCTCATGACTTATTTCATCTTTGTTTAACTCCTCTTGATTATTATGACATTTAACTTGAGAATGAAAGTTTTGGACTTCTTCTAATAAATTTTCAGGAAACCAATTTCCAAAATCTTCATCAATATTTTTAAGGTAATTTATAAGATCTTTAGCTTGATCACAACAATTTTCAGCTAATGATAAAGATGGAAAATCTTCTTTGTAATGCTCATAAAATACCTTATGAAAATATTTTAGAGAAAACAAACTTGCAAGTTTGAGAGCTTCATACCATTCCCTTGCTTTTCCTTCTAAGGTTCCCATGAATATCTTCATGAGGCAATCCTCATGCCAATCACCCTTCAATCTTGATGAGTGTATATGAAATTTAATGAGATGTAACAAAGGATTATCAGTATTCTTATCTTGAAACATGGGCAGATTTTCACCCCAATTTACCTTCGGTAGTTTGTGTGGAAATCCAGGTATGTGATCTCTACTCATGGGAGAATATCTTCGTTTTATTCTTGGATCATCTTGAAAATAAACCATAATGAAAGGCCACGATATCTGTAAAACCAAGTTATATCCTTATATAAAATACAATACATATTGAAAATCGTTCTTAATGTGAAAGAACATAATTTCTTGGATTAAGATCCAAGTTGAAAGCCTGATCTTTCCATATTGTTCTTCCAGGTTCATTCCTCCAGTGGAGTCTTGATTGTGAAATGGATTTGGAGTCGCCAGATGGATGATTTTAACATTTGTGTGTTTGATCCCTGTCCACCATCATAGATTAGATCCAAACCTGTAAAACAATTCTGAAGAAAAATTTAGTTCTCCCCAGTCAGTTTTCTAGATAATTCTCTTTTTTTGGTTTTTTTTTTAAATGGAATAAACAATACAACTTCAATAATGTCTTTACGAAATTTAAGATTTTTAATTAAAATTTTCTCAAATATTTATTGAACTAGAGAATCTGATTGAATGTTTGAAACTAAAGTTCAGTTATTAAGCTAAACCAGAGATAGACTGAAGCAACATTTATTTACTGTGCAATTGTAGAGCAAAAGTAGTTCAAAGGCTACCTGGCTGATCTTTAGGCTCTGTCTATAGCTTATAAGCAAACAATAGTAACAATAAAATGATTCAGTTCCCCAGTATGGTCGCCACTATGTTATCACTCAGGCCTTCCTTGAAGTTGACAGAAAAGGAAAGAAACCCGAGGTAACCACTAACCAACCTTCAGATACAGAATCTAGCCAATTTGTATCCAGAGAGGGCTCTCTCTTTAAAATTTAGCTTTTGTTATTTGAAAATATTAGGCTAGTTATAAGTCCAAGAGTTTTGTTTGAATTTAAATGGTGGAATCCGAAAACTAAGGGCACGATTGAGTATTTCAGGCCATTGGGCTATGGAGTCGAAAGGATGGCTTTACTGGATTAAGTTTTTACACCAAAGATGGCTTTGCAGGGCAAGATAGCCAAATAGAGAACAATTTTAGATATTAAAGTGAATGGAATGGATTTTGAAGGGATGAAAGGCAATTAAGAATCTTTCAACATGTTCAAAGAAAGAAAGTGAATGATTACAAATAAAGAGCAGTTAATAATTCTTTACTATAGTAATCAAAATGTTTAAACCAGCGAAACAAGAGAAATTAAGAATTCATTGTTTATAACCAGTTTAGAAGAAAACATTTAGAATAATCACAATTGAAATCAGAGTACACTTAAGCAATTTCTGATTTATTCTTTTTTGTCAATTATTCAGAAATGGAACGCAATGATATTATAAACAGATATAAAACTTTTAAAACATGAGATAGAGAAGACTTATTGATCTGTAGTTAGACGCATGAATCCTGCAAAAAGTCTTGAGCTTCAATTCGTCATCCAGCAAGCCATAAAGAAATTTCTCCAAAAGAAATTTTATTCCAAAAAATCAATGTTACAGCAAAGTAGAAGAATCCACCCAAAATACTTCCAAGAGTGAAGTATTTATACAAATTCTAAACTAAAATATCTTGAAAAAATATCAAGATTAGTTCACAAATCTCTCCAACTGTTTTACATAAATAGAACTTAAGTAAAGGACAATCAAACTACTGCATCTATTTGGCACTATTTTTTATGGATAGGTGATGAAAAAGAGGAGAATTCTAATTTGATCCAACTCTTAGTTGATGATAAGGCATCCAAGTCACTAACTGCTTCCTTTCTTTGTGCATTCTGCTCCAACAATTCTGCAAACTTGGGGTTCAATGATATCATTTTATTTCTCAATCGGTAATAGATATGTAAAAATGAAAGAGGTTATTGTGGATTAATATGTTTTTGAGATAAACCTCTTTCAATTTCCTAAAATTCCTCTCCCGCTGTGCACCATAGGCTCTGAAAACATATGTGTAAAAAAGAGTTTTATAGAGTTTGAAAAATAACCTGTAAAGATGTGCATGTATCTCTCAATATGAAATCACTGTGCCAAAAATGAGATAGGTTTTTGTAGATGGGTCTCTTAGGAACAAAAAAATCATTCAATCTTGTAAGATGTATTTCTAATTGGCCACAATCTTCTCTGAAAAATGATGACTTAACAGGAAATTTATGCAAAAAATGCTTTCCAACATTGTTTAATATTTCCAAAACCATAATAGCTGTTAGAAAAGTGAGAGAGGTTGTTGTAGATGGTCCTCTTAAGAACATAAACCTCCTTCATTTTTTCAAAATTCATCTTGGATTGATCACAATAGTGTCTGCAAAACAATGACTAAAACATGCAATTTCTGCAAAAATATTCCTTCTTGTTGTGTTTTTTATCTTTTCACTTTTTTGTTCTTTTGACTATTTTACTTTCACTTTAGACAAAATTCAATGTTGGTGAAAGTATTTTCATTTCCTCTTTTTACCATTTTACTTCCTCTATAATTACTTTTACTGTTTACCTTTGACTGCTCTGTAACTTCATTTTAACTTTCATTCTGACCTTTACCTGATACACTTTAACCACTGATACTCTTTAGCTGTTATGCTTTCTAACCTCTGTTTGAATAGATTTGATAACACTCTTGGAGTAAACAAGTCTTATGACTAGTATTAAGACTGTTTATCCAAGGATGTGGTCTTCTGATCACCTGTAAACAAAACAAATTGTTAAGAAAGCATTGGTTTGCAGGGGAGGTCGAAAATGTTTCATTTGATTTTGAGATGTCTGTGGAGTGAATCTAGAATGATTTTTGGGAGGTAAACCATGTTCGACTTGGTTAACAGAGGCTTCAGGTGGCACAGCTGGGTTATAATCAGGTGAAAATGAGCAACACTAGGGTGTTTGTGTTTAAACAGGTAAACGGTTGATATTGGCAAGTAAGTTTTGAATGAACAGTGGACAGATGGCGCTTGACAGTTTGTTTTTGAAATTCTTTGCATGGGACTTTGGTCGTTTGCAAAATAATGAAAATGGCGCGGCCAGAATTGTTTTATTCACAAAGTCAAAAGGGTGGCGAATTTTTTATTATTTTATTGCATGACGTCAGCATGGTACAGTGGATATGTCACGAGCGGAAAGGTGGTAAGCGGTTTCTATCGCACCGCTTATGAGGGAAGGCGGTTTTAGGCGGAAGGGCAGCGATGCGATACAATGACTGACACGTAGCATGACACTATTTGAAAATCTCTTGGCCATCGCGTGTTATCTTCCGTACGCAGATGGCCAGCGAAATAAATGAGGGTCGTTGATCTCGGAGCGGGTAATCGGACGGTCGACGGGACAGGGAGATGGCAGAGAATTAATAGCGCGGGCCCAATGTAATTAACTGTTAATTAAACTCATCGGGCGGAGTTTGATTGGCGGGTTGGATTATTAATTAATCGTGGGGATTAATTAATCTCTGATACGGTGGATGGTCGGGAATTGTTTATTTTTATTTTTAAACACATATGTAATATGTTTAAACATTTTTCATATATTTTATTATATGATAATTAAACCAATGTGATTTTCTTACCATAGGGGGCAGGATTTAACATTAATGATATATTTTAACCAAAGGGGTTATATAGTGGGTTTTTTATTTGAACGAATGGGAAATAAATACTTTGGTTAAAATCATAATACATGGGTTTTTGGGATATTAGATAAAAGGAGTTATATATAATAGGATAAGGTCATTTCTATAAAGATTTAATATATAAATTAGAGTTAATATGACAAGGGAACAATGTAAACTCAAAATACTTAAATATAACCAAGAAAGTGAAGATTCAAAAGTAAATGGCATTATTATACTTTCATCACTTAGACTTAGAATAAAAAGTGATTTTGAGGGTTTTTCATGAAATATTAAAGGATTTTCCTAAGTAAAATGGAATTTTACTTAGAAAAATATTTTTGAGAGGTGAATGAATGTGATAATGGATGATTTCAAGTACTTAGGTTTTTTCAATTATTGGGCCGAGGGTCCGGTCCCTCCAAAAGTCAAGGAAATGCCTTGAGCCCCTTTAATCTTCAAATACCTTAGTGCTTAGGGAAATTAGTGAAATCTTTAAGGGAAAATGAAAGGGGAAGTTAATAATTTGATTTTTCTCTGTTGTGAACTTTTTCCAATGTAGTATCTGCCTTTGTACTTGTGATGAAAGTACAATTGAACACATTTAGAACCATCATTCATCACATGTAATTCTGCAACAACATCTACCTACCCTACTTACTTTACCCTACCATTTTCTCTCCTTTATTAGGGTGCACTTAAACTGGGAAACCCTTATCAATCTTCTTTTCTTTTACATGGCAAACCTATCTAAGTCTACACTTATTACATCCAAGGGCTTAGATTAAACTGTTGAGCACCTTTTATTAACTCTACCTATCTACTTATCTGACAAGATTAAATAGTTTGGTCAGATTTTATTCTCTATCTCTAAAACATAAAAATTGAAAGATGAATGAGTCAAGTTTAAACAGTTTCACTCTTCATAAATTGTGGCAAAAGTTTGACAAGCTGCACACAATTTTATTTATTACATCAGAGCAAAAAGTAGTGGCATTTAGACTTGCACACTTTCCTTGGCCTTTCTTTTGGTGGGGTTCATTTTCTTTCACTTTTTTTTGGCCAATTTTATTTTTTCACCCTTTGATTTTCTTTTAGGGTATACCCTCTTTACATTTTTTAAATTTTTTGGCTTTTTTTATTTTTTAAGAATATGGAACACCTTTGCAATAAGAAAAAGGTTTGAACATATTGCATAGTTCAACAAGTCAATCATGAAAAATGACACCTATTGGTATAGGAGTCTAACACTGGCTCCACTTGGGGATGGCTTTTCCTGGTGAAAAGTCAAGAACAGCAGGTCAGATGCCTCAAAATGTCTTTAACTGAACCATGAAACCTTCTTCTTCTTGTTGCTTTATTGTATGTATGATGGTAAAACTTCTGAAGCTTAGGGCCTTCTCTTCGGACTTCAACTACAGCAGGTTACCATCCACTCAAAACTTAAAACTTTGTTTCCCAATTGGAAATGTTCTGCCTTGGTCTAATCCCAAACATGCATTTACTGTGGCTGGAAATCTTGAATTGAATATATTCCCTTTTCTGCAACCTGAAATCTGATCTGAAACTTAAAACAACACACAAAAATTTTCAAACCAACTTAATGAAAAACTAGCTGAAAATTGACAACTAAAAAAAATGCTCAAAATTCTAAGCTTATTGACACTCATCTATCTACTCAGTCTACTAAAAATCTTATTGAATCAAGCAATACAAAAATGCCAATGAAGCCAATCAAGTAGATGTAAAAATAAATGGATAACTTGATTGCTTGTGATCAAAATTGGAAGTATATTATGATCATGTGCCTTTATAATAAATGATATGATGTGTAAATGCCACTTTTGATGTATTTGATCCTTATAGAGAAAACATGTTTGCAGATTTGGGCTCAAAATATTCTCCATATAATCTGATATAGGATCAATAAAAGCATGATGTATGTTATTTACTTCTAGGCCTTCAATGACTAATTGTTCAATTGAATTATGAATATTAGACCATAAACTTATTTCTTCAGTCTTGTGTTTGAAAGAATAATCATCTTCAATATGCAAGTCAAAAGATAGTACAATTTCCTCTTGCTTTGGAGAAGGAAGATTTTCAAAGAATTCTTTGGGATTTCGGAAATTGTATGACTGAATTTGAGAATGCAAAAGTTTGATTTCTAATTTAAAATTTTAGGAGAATTATGTGGCTTATTTTAATTTGAGAGAAAATTTTTAAATGATTTAAAAGAAAATAAATCATGAAAATCCTCATCAAGCTGAAGTTCTAATATCTCATCCCTCAAAATAGCTAGTGATTGTTCTGTGAAATTATCATAATTATCATCATACTGATCATATTTAGGAAAATCTTCAGAATAAGGAATGTCATTAATTATAAACATTGGATCAGCATATTTCTCTTCCAACAATCCCAATACATCTTGATTAGATTTGTTGCATTCTATTTGAAAGTCATTATTTTTCTCAATAGGAGTACTATCAAGCAATGGGCCTTTTTGCGAAGGTAGAATAACATGAGCATCAACTTGTTCTTCTGTCCCTTCATGGATAAAGACCTTTGTACATTCATCAACATTAGAAGAAGTAGAAACAATTTCTTCATTATATAAATATTTTGAGGATGGTTGCATGTTTAGAAGCAAATTGATTTCTTCTTCGGTGAGGGGGGGTGGGAATCTCTGAATTCTTAGATTGAAATGACAATTGCTTTTTCCCTTATCTAAAAGTTGATCATGAAGTTGATTATTGTCTTTAACTCCATTCAAAACATTAAATGAAACATCATTTGTTAATACAGAGGGGTTTTGTGGATCTTGATTTATCTCATGACTTATTTCATCTTTGTTTAACTCCTCTTGATTATTATGACATTTAACTTGAAAATGAAAGTTTTGGACTTCTAATAAATTTTCAGGAAACCAATTTCCAAAATCTTCATCAATATTTTTAAGGTAATTTATAAGATCTTCAGCTTGAGCACAACAATTTTCAGCTAATGATAAAGATGGAAAATCTTCTTTGTAATTCTCATAAAATACCTTATGAAAATCTTTTAGAGAAAACAAACTTGCAGGTTTGAGAGCTTCGTACCATTCCCTTGCTTTTCCTTCTAAAGTTCCCATGAATATCTTCATGAGGCAATCCTCATGCCAATCACCCTTCAATCTTGATGAGTGTATATGAAATTTAATGAGATGTAGTAAAGGATCATCAATATTCTCGTCTTGAAACATGGGCAGATTTTCACCCCAATTTACCTTCGGTAGTTTGTGTGGAAATCCAGGTATGTGATCTCTGCTCATGGGAGCATATCTTCGTTTTATTCTTGGATCATCTTGAAAATCAGCCATAATGAAAGGCCACGATATCTGTAAAACCAAGTTAGATCCTTATATAAAATACAATACATATTTAAAACCATTCTTAACGTGAAAGAACATAATGTCTTGGATTAAGATCCAAGTTGAAAGCCTGATCTTTCCATATTGTTCTTCCAGGTTCATTCCTCCAGCGGAGTCTTGATTGTGAGATTGATTTTGGAGTCGCCAGGTGGATGATTTTAACCTTTGTGTGTCTGATCCCTATCCACCATCATAGATCAGATATAAACCTGTAAAACAATTCTGAAGAAAAATTTAGTTCTTCAGGAAACCAAATTTTGAGTATTTTATGATTATTTTGTTTTTTTTTTATGAATTTTCAAAACAACTTCTATGATTTCTTTAAGAGGCTTTA